>BSBK01000023.1:0-600000 GCA_027943335.1 Chamaecyparis obtusa | reverse complement strand
GGATTTTGTGCAATTGATGGTATGTTCTTTGGTGTGTTATTAACCTATGGTTAATAGCACAAAAAGAAATTCATTCATTTGTGAGAGTTATGAGCATTTTGGTGAAAGCAGTGTTTAGACAGTGTTTTTGTGAAGTGATTTTTGAAAATCGGAGGATATCTCTTAGCTGGGATGGAATTTGATTTTGTGCAATTAAAGGGATGTTGGAGACTCATTAATGATGATGTGGTTCACAACACAAACTTTGAAGATATGTTTGGAGAAAGTTATAGTATCTGGAAGCCGACAGTTTTATGTGAATTTTGTGTGTAGCGTGTAGAATTTATTATTTTGTAATTGAGGACTGACTCATTTGTAATTATTTGAGTTTGGTATATAAGAAGGAATTTTTTCCTTGTTTTAGTATGTACTATGAAGATTGAGATGTGAATATATGCATGAAGTGAAGAAAAGAGCTAATTCAGTGATGAAGGAAGACTTGTGAGTACAGAGATCTGGAATTGTGATCTTGTGTAGCAGAGAGTGCGGTTTTGGCATAGTGTGAAGGAGGTAATATATTTCATATTATTCTATTGAATAATTATAATATCTTTTGGATAGTGGGTTCAGAGATCTTGCCTTGAAGCTGTTTGGGAAGTGGGTCCTTCTGTCTTCCACAAACTCTTAACCGGGTTAGAATCTTTTAACAGGGATTCAAAATCTCCTAATAGGGATTTATATGTACTAAATGTATTTCATAAGACTCCTAACAGGGTCCATCCTCTAACAAGGAACTTTCATATTAGTGCATCATTTTGTGGGCATCATTCCCACTGGGGTTTACTCTTTTCAAGAGGTTCCCTAGTCAACATATCTTGTGTTATTGTGCAATTGTGTATGGTTAT
This sequence comes from Chamaecyparis obtusa, assembly GCA_027943335.1. Taxonomy (NCBI): domain Eukaryota; kingdom Viridiplantae; phylum Streptophyta; class Pinopsida; order Cupressales; family Cupressaceae; genus Chamaecyparis; species Chamaecyparis obtusa. The sequence goes on along the minus strand of BSBK01000023.1, from coordinate 599,116 downwards.
CTTTCTATGGTTGATTATTACATTGATTATATTGTTTAAAGTAGTTGAATGGTTAAATTATCTAATAACTGATTCACCCCCTCCCTCTTAGGTATCTTGGGGATCTTTACTTTCTAACAATTACTCCCAACTTCCCCCTAAGATACTCAAAAGTATCCTTAGGAAAGGGCTTTGTGAATATATCTGCCAACTATTCTTTAGTACTCACATAGTCCAACTTGACTTCTTTCTTTGCCACTTTCTCTCTGAGGAAGTGATACTTGATCTCAATGTGTTTTGTCTTTGCATGCATCACAAGGTTCTTTGACATATTGATGGTGCTAGTGTTATCATAGTGAATAACAATAGGATAATCAATCTGAATTCCAAAATATTTTATCATCTACTTGATCCAAATAATTGTAGAACAATTCAAGGCTACTGCAACATACTCCACTTTTGCTATTGACTGAGAAATACAATTTTGTTTCTTGCTTGTCCAAGTGACAAGTCTATCACCAAGAAACACTGCTCCACCTAAAGTACTTTTTCTATCATCAACACATCCTGCCCAATCTGCATCCGTGTACACATGAAGCTCAACATTTTCTAAATTAGGATACCATAGACCATAATATATAGTTCCCTACAAGTATCTGAATATTCTCTTTACTACCATGAGGTGACTTTGTTTAGGCTTTGCTAAAAATCTTCTAACTATACCAACTGCATTGGAAATGTCAGGTCTAGTCTGAGTAAGATAAATGAGTTTACCAATCATAGACTTATATAATGTTATATCAACTACTGGTGAGTCATCTTCCTTTGTAATCTTACATCCAATAATCATAGGGGTTCCTACTGGCTTGCAATCATCCATCTTGAATTTCTTGAGTATCTCTTTCACATACTTTGATTGATTAACGAAAATCCCTTTTTCTATCTGCTGCATATTTAATCCCAAAAAGTACTTGATAGGACCAATCATACTCATCTCAAACTCATTTTGCATTTCTTTGACAAATTCAGCATTGATTTTGTCATTACCTCCAAAGATAATGTCATCAACAAATATAGCTACAAGTAGAAAACCTTCAGATGTCTCTCTAATGAATAGATTACAATCTACTGCTCATTTCTTGAGTCCAATCTTTGTTGAGTATCCATCTAGTCTCTCATACCATGCTCTAGGGGCTTGCTTAAGTCCATAGAGGGCCTTCTTCAATCTACATACCATATCAGGTCTGTTTGATAAGGTGAATCCTGTAGGCTGCTCAATGTATACTTCTTTTAAGTCTTCATTCAAGAATGTTGATTTGACATCCATATGATAAAATTTGAAGTTTTTGACTATAGCATAAGCTAGAAACAAATTAATATCTTCTAATCTACTCACAGGTGCAAATGTGTCTAAATAATCAATGCCTTCTCTGTGTGCATAACCTTTACATACTAATCTTGCTTTGTTCCTTACTACTGTACCATCTTCATTCATCTTATTTCTGAATATCCACTTTGTACCAATCACATTCTTATCACTAGGTCTTGGGACTAGTTCCCAAGTGGCATTATTAATGATCTAATCAAGTTCTTCTTTCATAGCATCATGCTAATCTAAATCCTTACAAGCATCTTTAACACTTAAAGGTTCAATTTGAGATAGTAAACATACCGGATCACTGCTAGTTAAGTTCTTTGTTTGTGATCTTGTTAAGACTTTTCCACTCTGATCTCCAATGATGTCTTTCTTGGAATGATTTCTTGATGTAAACTTTGGAACTTTAGGTGATGTTGACTCATCAGCCTTAGGAGTATCTTCTTCACTTGTCTCAAGGTCATTGAACAACACATCAATGTTGTCAAACATTTCCTCAATGACTGTCTCACTAGTGGAGGGTCTAGGTTCTTCTTCAATCATGGGTGAGTAATCATGATATCTTTCTTGAATCATAAACTTTTCATCAATCTTTACATGAGCACTTTCAATGATCTTTTTCAATCTTAAATTGAAACATCTACAAGCTTTACTTTTAGTAGAGTAACCAAGAAAAATACCTTCATCACTTCTTGCATCAAACTTGCCTACTGCTTCATCCCTCTTGATGTAGCACTTGCTTCCAAAGATTCTAAAGTATTTTATAGTGGGAAAATTACCAAACCATAGCTCATAAGGTGTTTTGTCAGTGTCAGGCCTTAACTAAATTCTATTGATTGTATAGATTGTTGTATTGACTGCATCTCTCCAATAGGTGTGTGAAATTTTTCCTTCTACCATAATGGTGTGAGCTATATCAAGAATGATCCTATTCCTTCTCTCTGTAATTCCATTCTACTGAGGTGTTCTAGGTGCACTTAACTATCTCTTTATGCCATGTTCTTCGCAGTACTCATAGAATCTGTCAGAGGTGAATTCTCCTCCTCTATCCAATCTCAAACATTTTATCTTTAATCCAGATTCATTCTCAACTTTAGCTTTGAATATTTTGAACTTATCAAATTCTTATGATTTATCTTTCAAGAATGCAACCCACAACATCCTAGTATAATCATCAACAAATAAAATTAAATACCTTTCACCATAGTATGATCTTGTTTGAGTTGGTCCACATAGGTCTGTATAGATCAGATCCAACTTGTTTTCTGCTGAATTGTGCTTGCTCTTGAATGAATTCCTCACATACCTTCCCATCACACATTCCCTGCATATAGTATCAACTAGATTTTCTATGCGAGGTAGATCTCTTACTCCCTTAACATTGCTTATCTTCACTATGTTATCAAAATTGATATGACATAGTCTTTTGTGCCACAACCAACTATCATCAACTTTAGCAACAAAACAACTTGCTTCTGAATTGTGTTGAAACAAATTACCTCTTTTCTTTGAGCCTGATGCAATCATAACACCATCCTTGTTGTTAATGATGCATTTGTCATCTTTGAACTCCAACTGATATCCTTTTCCAAGTAACTATCCAACACTTAGAAGGTTATGTTTCAAATCATCAACATATAGAACATCATCAGTATTATTCTTTCCATCTAGAGTGATGGCTCCTCTACCAACTATTGGTTTAGGAGTGTTATCTCCAAATCTAACCATCCCACCATTTTATTTGTCTAGATTAACAAATCTTCCTTTATCACCTATCATGTGATGTGAACAACCACTATCTATAATCCAGTCTGTCCTTATGTTTGCTTGGGAAATCAATGCTAGTTCTTGATTTACTTTCTCACTTTTAGGAACTGACTTATCATTCATTTTGTCTACAATAGAAATGAATACAATTTCTTCTTCACCTGATTCATCATCTAAGACTCCATCTCTAGCAAAGTAACATTCCTTAGATTACTTAGGCTTGTAATCCTTTTTGAACTTTCTAACTCTAGTAGGACACTTAGATGAAAAGTGACCTATCTTATTACATGAAAAGCACTTGAAAGGCAATTGACCTTCATATTTTCCTTTTCCTTTCTTTTATCTTTTAGCAACCATAGCAATAAAATCATTTAAAGTTTTCTCTTCATCATCATCATCAAAATTACCATAAGTGTTTTTTGATTTCTTACCATGAATTGTTTCTTTGAAGGCTATCTCACTTTCTAGTTCTATCTTCAATCTTGAAATCTCAAAAGCTGAGATTTTGCTGATCAAGGTCTCTCTCTTGAAATTTGATGTAAGCTAGATGGTCTCACCAAGGATGTTGATCTTGCTCTCATATTATGGAGTAAGAGTAGTCATCAACTTGTCCATAATGTCTTCCTCAGAAATCTCTCCACCATTGTTCCTAATTCCAGCAACTGCTTCATTGACCCTTTGATTATAAGCTCTGATGTTTTCTTTAGGCATCATCTCTAATGCATTGAATCTTTTCTTCCATGTCTTTCTACATGCATCCTTTGCTTTCTTGTCTCCTTTAAATATGTCTGCAAGGTACTTCCATATCTTTTGGGTGGTGTCTACCTTTTTTATCTCTCAAAAATCACTATTAGATAGTGCGCTAATAAGGGCTTCTTTAGCTATAGCATTATGATGAAACAATTCCTTTTGAGTGCTAGTAGCATCATCTTGTTCAAGGTATTCTAAAGTAGGAATCTTGGCTGCTTTGATAGTTACATTGAAAACTTCATAAGAAATACACTACAAATGAGTCATCATCTTGTTCTTCCAATCAATATAATTTTCTCCATCAAACTTAGGACTCTCTTTCTTGAAGTATGCCATCTGATCAACCTCAAGCTATTAAACTTCTCTCTAAGGCACTTGGCTCTAATACCAATTGTTAGGAATACTCCCAAGAGATAACTAAGAGGGGGGGGAGGTGAATTAGTTATCTACAAGTTTCAATTCTTTATCCAATTAAGTATACTTAAACATAAATTATAAGCACAATGAAAGAACACATGAACACAACACCAATATTTTGGTTACAGGGAAACCCAAATAGGTAAAAACCCCGATGGGACTTGATACCCACTAATATTCTATACTAGTGTATAATGATCCTTGTTAGAAGATCCTTTACCCTGTTAGGAGTAGCTTTATAATATATGAAGTACAGTAGACCTGGTTAAGGGTCAGACCCTGTTAGGAGTCTTTTAAAATTTTCCTTGTTAGGGGAGAGGATGCACTATCTGAGAGCTCACCACTCAAATGGGCGAAGGCTACAACCTTCTAAATAATAGATACACACTATATCTAGATCTTGGTGAATTGTGCTTTGACCTACTATCTAGATCAGTTCCAATGAATAGCACACATATTCTTCTTGGTCACATTGACCTTCTTCTGATGGTTCAACACTTCGCACACTCTACTTTGCTCTGCTTAATCAACCATGAACCACACTTCAGCAATCACAAATGACTACCTATAAATATCTTTCCTCCAAATGATATAATCAAGTCGGCCTATTAGAACCACCTTGAAATCATATTAGAGAAACCATAATAAACTCCAACAAACATTCTGTCGGCTCTACTATGGGCGCAACACATTGTGGGACCTGTTCATATAATATAATTGTAGACGCATGCCACACACTGTCAGCTCTACCAAAACAAATGGAACTTTCTCTGTAAGCTGAATTAACTTATGCACTCTTAACCAAACATCAATAACACTTCTCCAAGCTTAACTCCAAGGCTGCATATCCTCAAGATAGGTGCAAATCAAGAAACAATAAAATCTCTACTGAACAAACACAGGAAACTACTATTGGTGAATAGCAACTGCATAACTTCACTTGCGTTCATCATTAGACTATGCATTCATAACTGAAGCATCACTAACATGTCTTCAACATATATCCTAGGGCGCATGCGCATAAGACAACTATATGGACAACCATACACAGAACATTGCCTGTAACTTTTTTAGGAACACTACTGACACAAGCTATTGTATAACTATTTGTACTCACATTCAACCTCTATGCCCATGATATCATGTTGATATCATGTCCATGAAACATATACAAAAGGCTTACTACATAAGACTTTCATGCATACTACTTTCCATATGTTGTCATCAATGACAAACATATAGTCAATACTGGCCTACTGGAAAATCTCCAACAAATGTGTCTTCATCTTTTCTTTCCAACTGTCAAAATTTACTCCATAAAATTTAGGGCTTTCTTTCTTGAAATGACTCACCATGGATGTCCTTAATTTGTTAAACTTTTTGTTCAAGGACCTACTGCTCTGATACCAATTGTTAGAAAGTAAATTCCACCAAGATAATTGAGAGGGGGGGGGGGGTGAATCAGTTATCTGATAAATACAAATTTTGTCACCTTTAATAGATTTCAACCATGTAAGAAATTTAATCAACAACCATAGAAAGATATACATACACAATAATATAATAACACAAGATATGTTAACTAGGGAACCTCTTGATCAAAGAGTAAACCCCGGTGGGAATGATGCCCACAAAAGATTCACTAATATGAAAGTTCCTTGTGAGAGGATGGAATCTGTTAGGAGCCTTATGAAATACTTTTAGTATATATTAATCTCTATTAGGAGGCTTTGAATCCCAATTACAAGATTCTAACCTGGTTAGGAGTTATGGAAGATAGAAGGACCCACTGTCCAAATAGCTTCAAGGTCATGATCACTAAACACACTATCCAACTGATCTCTATATTATTCTATTGAATAATACCAAAAGATTACTGATCTCAACAACTTATCACTTCTACTCTAACTATGCCAAACTGCACCAACTACTTCATCAGATCTCAATACCAGATCTTTGTACTTCACATATCCTCTTAAAAGAAATATTGCTCAAATATGCAATTCACTTTACTACAAACTCCTACATTACAATAAGGAAAATGTTCCTTCCTTTATACCACACTCAAAAAATTACAAAATAAAATCTTCCATATGTTACTTAATATTTCACAATTACATAAAACTGTCGGCTTCCAATAAAGATAATTCTTCACTAGTATGACCTATGACCTTGTTGTCATGTCCACATCAAAATAATCATGTATTCATCATTTGTGTAACCTCACATGCTTAGATTCTATCCTAATTAGGAGATATCATCTAGTTTCCATAAACTGCTTCTTAGGAACACTGCCTGAATACTACTTCCACTGAATTACACATAACTATCATGAATAGATGAATTTCTATATGTGCTCTTAACCATGATCTTAGAAAACATCATTGATTAATTTTTCAACTCTGCATAGCTTGATCTTCAATATCACATGTGCACTAATACAAACACTACCTGCTTCTCTGCTAATCTTCAGTAGATCACTATGTTGACATTAATGACAATCATAGTCATGAATACAACAACTGCTATAGAATGGCTATGAATACTCCCCCATAGGATATATTCAACATTCATTCCTAACAATTTTTCTAGTTATTTTTGCAATAAAAGATGATGTGATAAAAGAGGAATGACCCTAGAAGTGGGTCCCACCAGGCGTGCCAAAATGTAAGCAATAAAACCTAGTTTTAATGAATATGAAGAAAGCTAAACATTCAAAAACAAAAGCATATTACTACCTTTAAGATTACACCTACAAATGAAAACAATAACCAACAAGGGAATGAAAACCTCAAACCCAAGAAGCCTCCAAAGTGTAGAGGATTTTTCCAAGATGGAAAGATGTGTACTCAATGGATACTTTGCTCAAGCTTCAATGGTGGAAGGATTTTGGCATTATGAGGGAATGAATGTGGTTTTTGTTCTTCAAAATGACATGATAACTTTCACAAATGGTGGATGATTTATGAAGAGATGAGGGTTCAATTTATAGGCAAGCAGAGAGGTGAATGGACAGTCAAGATGCATTTGAGACAGAGCACGTGGATTGTGCTTTCTAAAATGCATCTCCTTATGACAAGTTTCACAATGGGAAAGGTTGGAAGAAATGGAGGAATGTGACCATTTTGGGAGATGTGTGAGGGGACAAATGTGTAAGAGAAAGATGGACTGTGTAAGAGCGTTTAAGGTTGAAATGAGGTGAGGGAATTGGGGGATGTGAGGATGTGACATGAGAGTTTACTTGGGTTGGGTTAGGATTTCTTAATCCATGGATTATGATTGTGAAAATTCTTAGGAAGTGATTAGGCTTGTATTAGGAGGCAAGTGTGAAAGTTAGGAGGATGTGATGGGACAAGAGAGAATGATTGGAGGGTTGGATTAGCTAATCATAGGTCATTAGCTAATTAAGGGTGATTTGTATGTGTGAATGGGTTGGGTTGAGTGGGAACTCAAGGTTAGGTTATTGGGATGGGTTTGGTTAGGGGTTAAAGTTAGGAGCAATGTTCTTAATTTGGATTAAATGCATTATTTAATTTCAATTGGGAGGAAAATGGGGGTTTATGAATTAATTAAATAGATAAAGGTATCCATTTAAATTAATAGAGGGATAAGGTTTAAATTAATTATCATACTATGGGGTTGTCATTTAGATAATTAATTGGGCTATAGTTAATTAGTTAAATTAATTAACTAGGGGATGACATAAATTAATTAAATAAATAATATTTAATTAATAAAATTCCTTAGGAGAGAACTAAATAGGATTACTTAATTATGTAGTCAGATTTAGGTGTCTACACTATTGAATCTAAAACTTTTCACAATTCATTCAACAACTTTAACTACATTCATCAACTTTAAACTTTATGCATGGAATATAAAAATTAACCAAACAACCATTCAAACCATAAAGTAAAAACCATAGTGGGAATTAGCACCCACTAATAATTTTCCCTCTTCTAAAGTACACACTGTTAAAGGCCTAGCCTTGTTAGGAGCTTAAAATGATTCCTGATTAGGAGAAAACCCTATTAGGAGTCACTCATTTAAAGGATTTACTTCTATCTCTACTAGGATCTTTACCCTAATTAAAAAGCCACCTAGTTAAAAGTTTTACAAATCAGACCTATTAAAGCCTACCTAGTTAAGGTATTTTCTTGGAGAAACTATTAGGAACCAACAAGTATAATGATCTTGGTGTAGCACTTCTCCTCTACTTATTTAGATCCAATTAAGAAAAAACACTGCTTCTCTTGCAAACAATCTTTGTTCTTCACTCAGCCGCACCTTGTCATCCATGATCTACACTTGTATAATTCACTAGTTTACATATAAATATATTACTTGTTCATTAGGGCCTTAGTTGATTTAAAAAACATATTAAATTTTTATTTCAATCATTCTCACTCATTCCTTGACCCCTAAAATATAATATCAATCTATAATATTTAATTACAAATTCAGGTTGGCCTCAAGATTCATTGTACATCGATTAGAAACAAGAATAGTCAAACTTTATTTTAATTTCCAAACAAGCTTCCAATAATTGATATATCCGATCACCTTGAAATATGTAACATCAAACCATCAATAAAATTTTGTTATGCCACATCACCTTGACACCTCGATCATGAAAACATTCACTGCAACTAACTGCATCATCACCACTTACTAATCTAACATTAAGTGTTCAAACATTTTTCTATCTAGCATAGAGTGATCTTCCTCCAACTAAAATAATATCTTGCGGTACTTCATTCCTGTAGAAATCATAGTATCACTAATGTATCTTAGTCAAGATAAACATATCATGATGACAATACTTGGATCCATACTTATTTGATAGAGCAATCAAATCATTCACTATCTATTCTTTTGGCTACCCTATTGCACTTAAATCAATCATAACTCTCTCCATACTTACTTCCCACCACTGCAATCATACATACAATATCTAGTGCCATCATTGAGCCTCCAACAAGAATCACACATTCCAATTCCTTCACATGCTCACTTCACATTAGATATATCAACTCAAACACTTATCAACTAACTATCAAACAACATAGTACTTAGTTGACATCAATGAAAAAAAAGTAACTGATCTTCCTATCATCAAACCTTTACCAATCAATACTTAACAATCTCTACATCAGTTATGCCAACAATTTATTGGAGATTTTCTAGTAAGCTAGAGTGTTGACTGTATATTTTTCATTAATCAAAACATATGGTAAGCAACATGCATGGAAGCCTGATGGAGAGAGCCTTGACCATATGTTTCCTAGATATGTTATCAACATGATATCATAGACGCAGAGGCTGATTATGAGTGAATACAATAATACAGTAGTCTGTATCAGTGAGTGTTCCTGACAAGCCCCAAGAAGATTTATGTATGTGATTTACAGTATGGTTATAATTGATGAAGGGTGCTCCCCTTAATACCACAAACACACAATAGAAACAGAGAACAACAACAATTTGCAAGAATAGAAAATGGGCTTCTTATTATCTCCACAAATGTGGAATTACAAACTTTCAAAATTACAATATGCAAAGCCACATGGGCATCTTCCTTACAATATTCTGAGGGACAAAGCCTCAAATGATTACCCAGAACTACTCTGAACTACTCCGAACTGCCTAAGACAACACTACAACCTTCCTTATATAGGCAATTTCCACCGCCCGAGAAGGTTCCAGAAATTTAGCCCTAAGAGCTGACCAAACTTAGAATTATTTTATTTTTCATTTTATTACATCATAGTCAGCTCAAAACAACCTTTGAAACCCAAACAAAAATTTTGAAGAAAAATTATTTTCTGCCATTTCAGGTAGCCCAACTTCTAGAGACCATAAGTCATCACCCATTGACCCAATTGACTATTATGACCCTAATTCGAAAAGGGCGCGAGGAGCTCTACAACATTTAAATAAGCAAGCTTCATTCAACCAAAGTTTTTACCTCATCTGGGGCCTCTAAGGCCTTCAAAATTGAGTTCAAAGTTTTTGTACCTTGCTGCCAATACCGAAAATCTTCAATATCTACAATGCTAGACTTGATCTATCAATGAAACTTTACTGGTAGGCTGATATGACCAAAATGAACCTCCGAGAAAGAAAATAGACCATTCTGAGCCTGAACAAAAAACTTACTAAAAATAGTAACTTTCCAAAAATAGCAGCTCTACACAAGATAGCCCTTATTGAAAAGAAACCAAAAATATTTTTGGGTGATGCAAGATTGCTCTTACACCCAAGATGCTCATGTATCAGACACCCGAGGTAATTTGAGAAGTGAACTTGTCACGACTCAGGTGTGAAGAGGAAAACTAAGATGGTTAACCTCCTCCCTTGTTAGCCATGATGAATCTTCAACAAGTCATCCTTTCTACTTGACCAAATATTCTTCATATGTCCTGTTCTTTATGCTTCTGCCAACACAACTATCCAGTATATCCTCAATCTCTTTGGTATCTGAACTAGTTGCTGGAATACTCCACTGTTCTGTTGTGATCTCATCTTCAACACCTCCTTCATGATACTCTGTCAAATATGAAATGTTAAATACTGGTGAAATATTCAGCTCTATAGGCAACTCTACCTCATATGCATTTCATGAATCATGCTTCTTCAGTATCTTACATGGCCCAAACTTCTTCATTTTCAACTTGTTATATGTACCAACTGGAAATTTCTTCTTCCACAAATGAACCATGACTTCATCTCCAACCTAAAATTCCTTATGGATCATTTTCACATTTGCCTTAGCCTTATACCATGCATTCATCTTGGTAATATGCTTCCTCACCTCCTCATGGAGGTTCTTCAAATGTTCTACAAAATCCTCAGCTTCAACACTACTTATTTCTCCTTTATCTATCTTCCTCAACTCAGATAAATTTATGGGACTACTTCCATATACAATATGTGGATGATGTGATGAACCAAATTTCAAATATGTCTTCAACTCTTCACTTTTTGTTAGTGTCATTCTGTGTGTTTCCTTATTTGGCAAACTGGCTCCTGGAATCAAGTCCATCTGATGACTGATCTTTCTCACTGGTGGCAATCCATTAGGTACATTATCAAACACAGTATCTTGAATCTCATTCAACAAATTTGCAACTTCTATAGGTACATCTTCTACTTCCTCTTTCCCATCGTTTGGAATTAAGGTAAAACACATATGCTCATGCCGCATACCATCTAAGAAATTTCCTCTATCAAAAAAAGTTATTCTTGCATTACCACATACCTTTTCTTTTGTTTCCTTCAATGGTTTTAGCTTATGTCGCACTCCATCCTTTATCAGGGAATAGGTATTCACATGACCATCATGTACAACACACCTATCAAATTGCCAAGGTCTACCCAACAACATATGACATGCATCTATAAATATGATATCACATGGTACCTCTTCTCGGTATCTACCAATCTTGAACTTCACTAGGCACTGTTCACTGACCATGACCTTGTGGTCATCCTGCACCCAGGCAACCCAATATGGATGTGGATGTTTCTACCTCTTGAGCTTCAACTTTCTCACCATCTCTTCTAACACCAAATTATCAGTACTGCCACTATCAATAATCACATCACAAAACTTACCCTCACACTTGCACCTGGTGCGAAATAGGCTCTTCCTTTGTTTACGTTCATTCTCACCACTCAGCAAGACTCTTCTATTAATTAGCATTTCTCCTCTATCAACATCTTTAGAATGTGATAATCTGGCATCTTCATCTACATGTGCAAATCTAGCCTGGCCTTCATTTCTCCTGTCTATCTTTCCTTGGCATTGAGGACATTCAAATGCCCTATGACCTTCTTCTCCATAGTGAAAACATGTTCCATGGAAGACTCCTCTTTCGGATCCTTGTCCTCTTCCTCTTCCTCTCTAATCTCTATTATTCTGATCATGGAAATGATTAAAACTATCTCTTCTTTGATTCTGACTGTTACTGGCCTCATCCTTCTTTTTTGGATCTTCATTTTGATCTCCATATGACTGTCCACCAGATCTTCCATCATGACCTCTTCCGCTTTGTCTTCTCTCAAACCTCTTGTTCAACTTTTCCTCTACTTTTAGGGAAAACTGGTATGCCTCCTCAATACTGGTCATTCTAACCAGATTCAACTCTTCCAGAATGCTCGGCCTCAACCCATTAAGGTAATGGGAAACTTTATCTTTATCAGCTTCTGCATCTCCTATTTTGATGAGGATTCAATAGAACTCCTCTGTATACTCCTGAATAGATCTTCCTGCTTGCTTCAAACTTTGCATCTTCTTCAGTAGGTCAAGCTCATAATCAATAGGAATGAACTATTGCTTCAATTTATCCACCATCCAATCCCATCTTGTGATTTTATCCTTTCCTCTTCTATTTTTCTCTAACTAAATCTCCTGCCACCAGATCTTCGCATGACCCTTCAGTCTAGCCTTCACGAATTTGATCCTATCAGGATCCTCAATATCTTCATACTTAAAATATTCTTCACATTCATTGATCCAGTCGATCAATTCTTCTAGGTTAAGATTCCCTGAAAATGTAGGAACCTCAATCTTATGTCTTTTCCCAATCTTGGAAATGGCCCAGAAAAGCCTTTCTTCCTCCTGGTTCAGAATTTTGCCTTCTTCTTGATCAGAATTTCCTTCTCCCTCGGCTTCGTCCTCAATTTCATCTCTGACATTAAGATTCATTCCTCTATGAATATCATCTTGCAATGCTCACGCTTATCTCTATAGTGTCGTAACCTCAGGTGCTACAACGCTAGCTCTTCCACCATATTCCCTTCATGGAGGCATTTTTGCGATGCGCATTGAAACCCTAACCACAGTCCTAGTGCAAACTGCCTCATAGTAGGTGATCTGTTTACACAAAAACCCTAACCCATAATCCTAGTGCAAACTGCCTCATAGTTGATGATTTGTTTACACACTCAGGAACTCTTGCTCTGATACCACTTGATGAAGGGTGCTCCCCTTAATACCACAAACACACAATAGAAATAGAGAACAACAACAATTTACAAGAACAAAAAATGGGCTTCTTATTATCTCCACAAATGTGAAATTACAAAATTTTAGAATTACAATATGCAAAGCCACATGAGCATCTTCCTTACAATATTCTAAGGGACAAAGCCTCCAATGATTACCCAAAACTACTCTGAACTGCTCTGAACTACCTAAGACAACACTACAGCCTTCCTTATATAGGCAATTTCCACCCCCCGAGAAGGTTCTAGAAATTTAACCCTAAGGGCCGGCCAAACTTAGAATTATTTTATTTTTCATTTTATTACATCATAGTCAGCTCAAAACAACCTTTGAAACCCAAACATAAATTTTGAAGAAAAATTATTTTCTGCCATTTTAGGTAGCCCAACTTCCAGAGACCATAAGTCATCACTCGTTGACCTGATTGACTATTATGACCTCAATTCGGAAAGGGCACGAGGAGCTCTACAAATTTATAATTAAGAAAGCTTCATTTAACTAAAGTTTTGACCTCATTTGGGGGCCTCTAAAGCCTTCAAAATTGAGTTCAAAGTTTCTGTACCCTGCTGCCAATACCAAAAATCTTCAATATCTACAAAGCTAGACTTGATCTATCAATGAAACTTTAGTGGCAGGTTGATATGACCAAAATGAACCTCTAGATAAGAAAATAGACCATTCTAAGCTTGAACAAAAAACTTACTAAAAATAGTAACTTTCCAAAAATAGCAGCTCTGCAAAAGATAACCCTTATTGAAAAGAAACTAGAAATATTTTTGGGTGATCCAAGATTGCTCTTACAGCCAGGATGCTCCTACATCAGTAATATAGCCTTGCATGTTTATATTTATGTTGAAGACATGTGTATGATGCTATGTTCATGGACACAAAGTCAGATATGTAGTACAGGTTGAGTTATGAAGTATCTACTTGACAGTCACAGTTTTCTAAGTTTATCTGGTAGAGCCGACAATGTTTTTATTGTTGTAGTTGTTGCGCCTATCATTTTGATATGCATACTTGTAATAGTGTTTGGATAAGAGTTAAGAATGTTTGGTTAAGAGCGCATGATGTAATTTAGCATGAGAAGAAAGTATCAATTGATTTGGTGGAGCTAACAGTGTGAAGAGACATGTCTACTCATATGGAGTTGCGCGGTTCTAATTTATGTTGCGTGCTTAGTAGAGCCAACTGAGATGTGATTGGAGATTTTTATTATTTCTCTAATATGCTTTAAAGATGGTTCTAATAGGCTGACTTGATTATATCATTTAGCGGAATATATTTATAAAAAGTCATTTTGTGATTGCTAAGTATGGCAGATAGTTGAAAAATAACAATAGAGAAGAAGGTGTGAAGTATTGAGCCATCAGTGGAAGGTCTATGTGATAAAGTAGAGAGTGTGTGCTATTCATTGGAACTGATCAAGATAGAAGGTCTACTCATAGTTCACCAAGATCCAAATATAGTGTGTATCTATTCAACAGAAGGTTGCAACCTTCACCCTTTTGAGCAGTGTGCTCTTTGACAGTGTGTCCTCACCCCTAACAGGGTTAATTATAAAAGACTCCTAACAAGGTCTGACCATTGACCAACTCACTATACTTAATGCATTATAAAGATCAACTCCTAACAGGGTTGTAAGTGTATACACCTAAAAATGGTCATCTAGACTATTAGCCCCTTGCTAGAATTTTTGCTAAAATCATCAATTGCTTATTCTTGATCAAATCTTAGTTTTGTTATTTATTCGATTATTTTCTATGGGATAACCATATTATTCTAAAGTTTTTATTTATTAAAAGGAATTCCCTCCCCTTTTAATAAATAAAAAGCCCCCACTTTTCCTCTTATCCTAAGTTGCATAAATAAAGCATTATTCCTATTTTATAAAAAGGGAAAAAGCACTTTTTATCTCATATGGACACAAAAGTCAACTCTTATTTTTTCATTGGAGGATACTTGTGCACATGGATTTCTCCTCTTTGATGCTCCACCATTGATTAAATCTTTTGCCTCTTAATCTCCATGGTCCATTCCTTCTCATTTCTTATAAAAGGAGAGCTCTCTTCTTCATTCTAGATCTCAACTTTTTATGCTAACTTTATGCTGCAGGATTTCTAGGTCACTTTGGAGCTTTGAAAGATTTGGAGCATTCTTAGCATCTACATTCTATTTTTTCATTCTTAGCTTAGTTTCATATTCATGCTTTCTTAGATTAGCTTCATTTCCATGCTCTAGATTAACTCATAGATTAATTAGCTTGGGTTGTAACACTTACATCTATTTCCTTTCATAGCATAGCTTGCACCTTTCATTTCTATAGCTTAGCTTGCATCTTCATCCTAATCTAGTTGCATTGTATTTCATTTAATTCTTGAGAATATTGACATTCTTTCTCTTTTCTTCATTTGAATCTCCCATTGCATGGTTTACTAGCAAGGTCATTGGCTTAATAGCTCTAGCTGAGAGCATTCTTAAACACCCTTACACTCCATGCCTAGGGAGCTCTAAAGTGATTTCTCAAGGTCTCCCATCCATGGATTCTCTTGGAAGAAATGATTTAGAGAAGTGCACATCTTAGTGAGTACATTTTTGGTGCCCACCATGGGGCAAGACAGCTTTGTTTTGTCCTTATTTTCTTTCATTTTCGTTGTAGGTTTCGGCTATTTTTATTTTGTTGCAATTTTCGTACGCTGTCTGTACTTCTATGCGTCACTATTATGAAATATCGCACGAGGTTTCTCACCGTGTTGCATGAGGATTCACTATTTCTAGCACTTTTGTGCATGATGAAGTACTTTCTAATGCGAGCCTATGTATTTTCTCGCGCGAGCCAGTGTACTTTCCTGCGCGAGTTGGCGTACATTCTCGCACGGGCTTATGATTTCTCACATGCGGTTTTGTACTTTCTCATGTGAGCCTGTGTATTTTCTTGCATGAGCCAGTGTACTTTCTCACACAAGCTGGTATATGTTCTCGTGTGGGCTTGTCATTTCTCATGCATGGTTCTATACTTTCTCATGTGAGCTTGTGTGTTCTCATGCACGGTTCGGTACTGTCTCATGCAAAATTCTATGATAGACAGTGACTAGAATTCTAGATTTGTCAGTTTTGTTTGTTGTTTTAAGTTTTCTTAAATTTTTGAAAATTTTAGCATTTTCAAATCCGTGCCACTGGAAAACAGGCACCCATTTTTGAGAAATTTTTTCAAATAGTATAAAAAATTGAAGTGTGATATATCGTTGCAAAGGTCTTTCCGAGCCTAATCCAACCATGCTAGTTTCATTCTCAGATTTTACCATTTGATCAGCTATTTTACTTGCAGATTATCTAATTTTTGATGTGCTAACCATTGTAGGGCTAACAAGTTGTGCTTGTAGGTGCTCTCATTGCTTGAAATATTTTTCCAAAAGAACGCATGTCAAAGCTTCAAATGCACAAGGGTTACTAACGGTTTTTGTAGGGCTGCCCAAAGCATAAAAACCCAATCAAGTGCTTGGTGTTTATTTCATTTCAAGTGTGGCAATTACTAGTTGTTTCATTTCATAGGAACTTAATATCTTGTTGTAGGGATTCTTGGTTGGTAAGAGAAGTATGCTCTTCACCCTTGTTGTGAACCAGAAAATCTTGACCCATCTTTGGATTTTGAAAGCAAGAGGGTAGTTGAACATTTGCTTGGTGTGTTTGGGAGAAAGCTTTGAGATAAGGGATTATGCTCTTCACCCTTGTGGTGAAACAAAAACCTTGAATCTTATAAGTTGATCCATTTCTTTATTTAGATCTTTTAGAATCCTTTAGCGGGCTTTCTCTTGAGCAATCAAGAGGAACGACCTAAGTGGGGACAAGCTAATACCGAGCTATTCCAACCCACTATAATCTCAAGGCTATCAAGGACATAAAACCTTGGTAGATGTAGTGCTTGTTTTCGCTTGATGTGAGTACTTGTGGGATTGTGACCATGAGGAAAGTATTGAACAAGAATGCTTAAGGTACTCTTGAGGCCAGGAGGTCCATTACTTGCCACAAGGTAAGGAGTCCCTTTGGGGAGCAAGAGGGGTGCTACAAATGGAAGCCCTTACTAAGAACCATAGGTAGAGGCCACCCTATTTTTTTTGCTTAGCTTCTTGGTGCAAGGATTGATCCAAGTGGAATAACCTAGATCACCCCAAGATTACTCACCATATGTGTTCCTTTGGTTGTGTCTTTGACACTTCCATGACAATGCCAATATCTATTGTGGGCAACCACTTTGTCTGAGGCAATGGGACATCAAGTGTGGTCCAAGTTGCTAAGTATTGAGCCTTTGTCCTTCTAGGTAGTAAGTTCTTGAACCATTCTTATTGTTATATACCCGTGCAAACGTTCTTGAACATACAAACATTGTGGTAGTGCTCATAGAAGTTTTCATTTTGATATCACAATTTCTTGTCTTGGCAAGGTTGATTTTTCCCTTGTGCAAGTGTTTGATGACATGTTTGATCACCTACTATTTGCAAACTTGTCTACTTCCTAATATTATTGTGCTTGAAACCAAGAAATTGTACTTGCAATCTACAACATTTACCAAATTGCTTTCAAAACTGAGTTTTTCACATTCACTGGTCAAGAGTCATATGATACTAAAACATCATCGCATACCTTCAACCAAGAATCCTGAGCTATTCTGTTGTCCTTCTACTATTGCAATTCAGAGCTATTACACTTGCATTTTAACCTGTTGTAGAGTGTCTTTCTCTTGTTCTTATCTGAAGCTAGCTTGTTGTCTACATGCTTAGGATTGTTTTAGACTAAAATAAATGAGCTAAAACTATTGGATTTGAGCCTATCAAATGTCACTTTTGATCACTTGTCAAAACATGGTTACCTATCTAGCTACTTGCTAATCGAGCTTCTTGCTTACATCTAGGCTTGTGTCAATTGACTACTATAAGTTCTTGAGCACTTTGACCAGCCATCTCTATTGTTCTATCTTGACAAGTGATCATCATTGGCTTTTTCTTATCTCAACATCTAAGAAACTTTGTCTCATTTTATTGGTTGAACAACTTTCTTTTTCATGCCAGTTACAACTCGGTCTCAATTTGAACAAGGGAGTCACCCTTCATTCAATTATGCGTAGTTACCTTCTCCCACTAGATGCTCATGAGCGCCTATTAGCAATGCTAGTTCTAGTTCTAAAGATTCTAAGCCTACCCCATGGTACAAAGGAGGCTTCCTCTTTTCCGCGTTCAAAACCCCCAAAAACACAGATAGTGTCTCACTTACTATGAACAAACAAGAGAGATATCATTGTATGCAAGAACACTTTGAGAAAAAAGATAAACAAGCACTCTTGGATAGAGAGTATAGTAAAAGCTTAATGGAATCTGCTAGGTGCATGAATTCAATAGGGCTGTCCCATGAACAACCTGGGACTAGTAGTCATGAAAATAGACCTTTCTTTGGCACCAGTGGCAACAATAGAAACAACACGCCACCAAGGTCTCCTCTGAGATGAACTTTTGATGTACCTTCTTCACCTCCTAGACCACCTCCCTCTCACGATGAGGAAGAGGCCATTGATGATATTTCTAGTGAGGATCTTATTGCATTTGAACAAGATGAAGACTCCCAACGAAAGATGCTTAAGCTTTTAGAGTGCAATGGCGACCAATATTTCCAATATATGACTTCTCGAGGATACAAGCTTCCTCCCGGCTATGATGTCAGACAAATTGTCCAACAAAGAGTACCAACTGAATTGGAATTCCTTAAGGAAGAACTACATCGAAAAAATCAATGCCTTACCCAAATGGCAATAGAAAGAGAGCCTCCAAAGGTCTCCTTTGTAGAATCTATTTGTGCTCTTCCATTTGATAGGAGTCTATACATGGTCCCATTTCCTAGGGATATTGAGGTTCCCAAGTATGACAAGTATGATGGAAATGGTGATCCTCATGACCATGTGCATCACTTTTACACTCTTAGCATGGACTTCCTTCATGAAGATACATTTTTTCTATGACTGTTCCCTCAAAGCTTAAGAGGACAAGCTTTAGAATGGTTTTCCAAGTTGACACCTCCTTTGAAGACTTTTGATGAGTTAGCTATGCGCTTTACACAACACTATTCATACAATATCCAATAGCCTATCACCATGATAGACCTTGGTGCTTTGAGACAAAACCAAGGAGAGTTATTTGCTACTTATTTGCAACATTGGAGGTCATTATATTCTAGATATCCTCGTCAGCTACCCGAGAGAGAAAAGATTGACATCTTCATCAACACTCTAGTGCCTGAGCTATATTATGATCTTAGGAAATGACTATTCTCCTTTTTTAATGGCATGGTTGAAAGTGCATATCGGATTGAGGATGTGGCCATCAGAAAGGGGGATATTGTTATTAATAAAGATACTAGAACCAATGGAAAAGACAAGAGAAAACCTTGGAATAGGAATAAGTATGTTGTCAATGATGGGGTTGTAGATGTCCCTAAAGCTAAAGAGCCTACTTTCAATCTTTCTAATGCCATCTACATAGCAAAATGACAAGAATCTGCCAACACTCAAAATGCTCCTAAGCCTCAGTATGCAGATAAGCCAAAGAAGCAATTTCGATGACGGGTCTATACCCCATTGGCTGAACCATATGATGTGATTCTTAAGACTTTGGTTGCCAACAATTATCTTACACTTACTGAGAAAACTTGTCCCTATGATCCACCAGTTAAGACTAATTGGTGGAGAGAGGATCATTACTGCCACTATCATAGAAACAAGGGACACAAGACTGATAATTGTTTCACACTTAAAGATGCTATACAAGATCTCATTGAGGGAGGCACAGTTCTCATAGATGGCTTAGTTAAAAAATTTGATCACACAGCTTTCAAAGATCCTCTACCTAAGTATGAAAAAGGTGAAACCTCCCAAGCACATAAGAAGAATCATGATGCTAAGATCAACTATACATATACTTCTGACTCACCTGTGATCAACATGGTAGAGCTCGTTGAGAGTGTTCTTATGATGAGACCTCAAGATGATAATAAAGCCAATCATGGCATGCCAAAATTGGTCTTGCAAACACGTGGTAGTTCATCTTCTTGAAGTGAGGCATTGAATGCTATTACTAGGGGGCAAGCTAAACTGGTAGTTCCTTTATAAGCCTCATCTTCCAAACTGGTAGTTCCTTTAGCTCTGTCTAGCTATGATCTTGTCCATCAGTTGCAACGGACACCCACATAGATATCTATTTTTGAGTTTCTTGAGCTATCCCCTTTGCACAAGGAGATCCTTGAAAAGGCTTTGCATACAACTAATGTCTCTAATGACATTGACCCAGATAGGTTCCAGGCTATGGTCAACCACATCTCATCACCTCATTATCTATCCTTTTCTGTAGAAGATGATGTATCTATTAGTCACCCTCACAATATTGCCTTACATATTGAAGTTATGGTCTACCATACTCGAGTCCGCCGAGTCCTAATAGAAAATGGTGTTGGGTTAAATATTGTTTCTTTCAATGTCATACAATAGTTGGGTTTGTCAAAATTTGTTGTAGATCCTAAATGGAAGATTACTATAAAAGCATATGATGAAGTTGAAAGATCTTCCAAAGGTCTTGTCACGCTGCTTGTTCGAGTGGGCCTTGTCACAA
The DNA here is from genome assembly GCA_027943335.1 of Chamaecyparis obtusa. Classification (NCBI taxonomy): domain Eukaryota; kingdom Viridiplantae; phylum Streptophyta; class Pinopsida; order Cupressales; family Cupressaceae; genus Chamaecyparis; species Chamaecyparis obtusa. The sequence goes on along the minus strand of BSBK01000023.1, from coordinate 578,169 downwards.
AAGATATTATGTTCCAAGTATTGGACATCCCACTTGCTTATAACATTCTTTTGGGTTGTCCTTGGATCCATGACATGCAAGTTGTGCCTTCTACATACCCTCAGTGTGTCAAATTCCCACATAACGGTGCTCAAATTGTTTTTCCAGGGAATCATTCGACTACTATTAATGCTCTTACTACTGCTGAAACATTTGTTCCTCATAACAAACCTTCTAATGATCCTACTGCATCCCTGGCTACTATTGAGAAAACTTTTAAGATGATGAGCCTTGGTATGGGTGACTACACACTGGATTCCATTGCTGCTATGCCTACTTCTCCTAGATCATATGGTAAACCTTCTGATAAGATGAAGCCTTCTACTTCTGCCATGATGATTTTTGGTAATTTTGTTCAAGCGTCTATACCCCTAGAGGTAGAAAGAGAAGAAAAAGCTATTAGAGAATGGATCTATAGAGACAAAGAAGACAATACCACTATTGCTACTCCTATTTCTCCTAAGCGCTATGGTAAAGGCTATAAATTTTTGCAGCAAATGGGCTATCAAGGTCACGGACCTATAAATGATAATGGGCATGCCCTAGTTGAGCCTTTGAGTCATACTAATGGCTAACACTCTAAGATTACAACAGGTCTAGGATATGGTGCCAATGATGACCTCCCTACATGTTCTAGCAATGCTCCCATGATTAGTGATTTAGACATAGATACAGATGAGTCACCACTACACACTATGGCTCAAATAAGAGATTAGCTTCCTTCTACTTCACTCCTTTGGGGAGAAGAATGCATACCTACCCATGATTCAACTGAAGCTTCTATGTCTAGAGATAATGAATTTGATCCTAGAGCTAGACAACATAGGAATATTTTGAAGTTAATGAAATGAGGAGATCTCACACATCATGACGATGAATCCTCTACTTCTAAAGGTCCTAAACCTTCTTGGTGCAAGAATCCCAGTAGAAGCGTAACAATAGATTCAAATGAATATGAATGGGATACTCTCTCCGATGGATCTTCCACAGTGGATATGGAAGTGGATGTGGTTCATACTTATGGTGACCAACCTGACGTAGTTGATGAGTCTCACAAAGGGTTTGATGAGTTTAATCCACATATTTCTTTAGTGGACCATGCTTGTCCTTCTATGAAAAGTCTAGATCTTAACACTTTTGGAGCTTACCCTATAGGCTCAACCTCTCTTGTCACCAGAGATGACATCCCTCACATAAATGCTATTGAACTAGTCACTTCATTTCATCTCACAAAATCAGATCTCATAGCTTGGTCCACCCAGGATCAACATGCCATTGAACCTATTACTTCTTCCACCAGTGAACCAGCAACAAAAAGGGTTGAATAAAAAATAAAGTATCTCAATCATCAAATCAAAAGAAAAGAGCAATGGTCAGATGGTGAAAACCACATTGTGGTGGTATCTGAACCTTAAAAAAGTAAAAATAACAACCTGCTAAAAAATGATGATTATCAAATAAAAGTTGACAAGCTGATTCTCTACAAAAAAATGGTGAAATTTTTCAAGCATTATTTCACATCTATCATATTTCAGCACATTCCTAGAGCTCCGCTCAAAGCTGCTAATGTCTTGGTTACTTCGACATCCATTTTCCAATTGAAAAAGCACAAATCCTGCTTCAAGTTCTTGGTGGAAGAATTACGCTATCCTGCCCATAATTCCTACAATGCCACCATCTTTTCCTATTTCCAAGATCATGTTATCCTTGAACATCTCATCCATAACACCTCACCCTTTACCCTCATCTTTGGTGACTTATATAGGAAAGGTCTAGACAGAACTCTCCTTTGGTGTCTAGAAATAGAGGAGTCAGACAAAGTGCTAGCTGAATTCCATGATGATATATGTAGATCACACTTTAATGGTCCCGAGCTAGCTTGGAAATTGCTTAGGGCTGGCTATTATTGGTTAGGACCTTATCTCATCACTGTCGCCATTGGGTCTGAGGCCTATCAGCTATCTACACCAGAACAAGTAGAGCTTACTAGGCCTAACAATTATCTACATCTGAAGAAGTGCTATGTCTGAAGTTCTTGAGCTCTTTGTACATATTTTTATTGATCTTAAAAAAATTCCAAAAAAATTCATATATGATGCTAAAAAAATCCTAAAAAGCATAAAAAGTCCTAAAAAAAAGAGCATCCTAGTGAAAATCTAGCAATAGGCACTTTGATGTCTCACCAAAAAAATAAAAAAATGCAAAAAATTCAAAAAAATAGAAAAAGTGCCTCAGTGAAAACCTAGAAACAGACGCCTTGGTAGCAAAAATATAAAAAAAAATTGCAAAAAGTCCTGAAAAAAATCTATCAAATGGTGAAAACCTAGAAATATGATGCAGGAGCATCCTGGGTGTAAGAGCAATCTTGCATCACCCAAAAATATTTCTGCTTTTGTATTCAATAAAGGCTATTTTGTGCAGAGCTGCTATTTATGGAAAGTTACTATTTGATTTCTTTCTTGGAGGTTCATTTTGGTCATATAAGTCTGCCAGTAAAGTTTCATTGCCAGATCAAGTGTATATTGGAAGATATTGAAGATTTTTGGTATTGGTAGCAGGGTACAGAAACTTTGAACTCAGTTTTGAAGGCTTTAGAGGCCCCGGATGAGGTCAAAAATTTGGGTGATGGGCGCTTGCGTAGGTCAAGCCTGTAGAGCGCTTCGTGGCATTTCTGAAATGGGTTTATAATAGCCGATCGAGTCAACTGGTGATGACTTATGGTCTTCGGAAGTTGGGTCACCTGAAATGGCGGAAAATAATTTTCTTCAAAATTTTTGTTCGGGTTTCAGAGGTTATCTTGAGCCGACTATGATGTAATAAAATGTAAAATAAAATAATTCTAAGTTTGGTCGGCCTTATTGGCTAAAATTCTGGAACCTTTCCAGGCGGTGGAAAATTGCCTATATAAGGAAGGCTGTATTATTGTCTTAGGCAGTTCAGAATAGTTCTGGGTAGTAGATCTGGGAAATAGTTCGAGGCTTTGTCCTACAAAATATTGTAAGGGAATGCCCATGTGGCTTTGCATATTGTAATTCTGAAAGTTTGTAATTCCACATTTGTGGAGATAATAAGAAGCCAATTTTCTATTCTTGCATATTGTTGTTGTTTCTCTATATCTGTTATGTGTTTGTGGTATTAAGGGGAGCACCCTTCATCAGGTGGTATCAAAGCAAGAGTTCTTGAGTGTGTAAATAGATCACCGACTGTGAGGCAGTTTGCACCAGGACTGTGGCTAGGGTTTCAGTGCGCATCGTGAAAATGCCTCCACAAAGAGAACGCGGTGGAAGAGCTGGTGTTGTGACACCTGAGGTTAAAGAGTTGCAGAGACAAGTGCGAGAATTGCAAGAAGAGATTCGCAGAGGAATGAATCTTAATGTCAGAGATGAAAGCGAGGATGAAGCCGAAGAAGAATATCAAGAAGGAGAAGCTGAAATTGTGAACCAGGAGGATGAAAGAATTTTTCAGGCGATTTCCAAGATTGGGAAAAGACCTAAGATTGAGGTTCCTACATTTTCTAGAAATCTTAACCCAAAAGAATTGATCGACTAGATCAATGAATGTGAGGAATATTTTGAGTATGAAGATGTTGAGGATCCTGATAAGGTCAAATTTGCGAAGGCCAGACTGAAAGGTCATGCGAAGATCTGGTGGCAAGAAATTCAATTGGAGAGAAATAGAAGAGGGAAAGATAAAATCACAAGATGGGATCGGATGGTGGTTAAATTGAAGCGACAGTTCATTCCTGTTGATTATGAGCTTGACCTACTGATGAAAATGCAACGTTTGAAGCAAGCAGGAAGATCTGTTCAGGAGTATACAGAGGAGTTCTATCGACTCCTCATCAGAACAGGTCATGCAGAAGCTGATAAGGAGAAAGTTGCCCGATACCTTAACGGGTTAAGGCCAAGCATTCAGGAGGAGTTGAATCTGGTTTGAATGAATAGTATTGAGGAGGCATACCAATTTTCCATAAAAGTAGAGGAAAAGCTGAACAAGAAGTTTGAAAGCAAATAAAACGGAAGAGGTCACGGTGGACGATCTGGTGGATGGTCGTATGGTGGCCGAAATGAAGATCTGAAAAAGAAGGATGAGGCCAGTAGTAGTCAGAATCAGTGAGGAAATAATTCCAATCGCTTCCAGGATCAGAATAATAGAGATCAGAGAGGAAGAGGAAGAGGACAAGGATCTGGAAGAGGAGGCTTCCGTGGAACATGTTTTCACTGTGGAGAAGAAGGTCATAGGGCATTTGAATGTCCTCAGCGCCAAGGCAGAACAGACAGGAGAAATGAAGGCCAGGCCAGAGTTGCACATGGAGATGAAGATGCCAGATCATCAAATTCTGAAGATGTTGAAAGAGGAGAAACGTTGATTAACAGAAGAGTCCTGTTGAGCGGTGAGAATGAACCTGAGCAAAGAAGGAGCCTGTTTCACACTAGGTGCAAGTGCGAAGGTAAATGTTGTGATGTGATTATTGATAGTGGAAGCACCGACAATTTGGTGTCAGAAGAGATGGTGACAAAGTTGAAGCTCAAGAGATAGAAACACCCACATCCATATCGGATTGCCTGGGTACAGGATGACCACAAGGTCATGGTCAATGAACAATGCCTGGTGAAGTTCAAGATTGGCGGATACCAAGATGAGGTATTGTGTGATATCATATCTGTGGATGCATGTCATATGTTGTTGGGTAGACCATGGTAGTTTGACAAATGTGCTGGACATGATGGTCGTGCGAATACCTATTCCCTGACAAAGGATGGAGTGAGACATAATCTAAAACCATTGAAGGAGACCGAAGAAAAGGTATGTGGTAATGCAAGGATAAATTTTGTTGATGGAAGAAATTTCCTAGATGGTATGAGGCATGAGCATGTATGTTTTTCTTTAATTCCAAAAGCTGGTAAAGAGAAAGTAGAAGATGTTCCTGTAGAAGTTACAGATTTGTTGAATGAGTTTCAGGCTATTGTATCTGATAACGTGCCTGATGGATTACCACCAGTCAGGAAGATCAGTCATCAAATGGACTTGATCCCAGGAGCGAGTTTGCCGAATAAGGCAGCACACAGAATGACACCTGCAGAAAGTGAGGAGTTGAACAGACAAGTACATGAACTGTTACAGAAAGGATTGATCCATGAGAGTCTGAGTCCCTATGTTGTACCAGCGATATTAGCACCAAAGAAGAATGGAGAATGGAGGATGTGTACAGATTCCAGGGCAATCAACAAGATCACAATCAAGTACAGGTTTCCATTGCCACGAATGGATGATATTATGGACTGTTTGAGTGGAGCTGTGTATTTCTCAAAGATAGATCTGAAAAGTGGATATCATCAGATTCGGATCAGAGAAGAAGATGAATGGAAGACTACCTTCAAGACAAAGGAAGGACTATATGAGTGGTTAGTCATTCCTTTTGGGCTAACCAATGCACCGAGCACTTTCATGCGGCTCATGAACGAGGTTCTGAAAGAATTTCTGGGTAAGTTTGTCATTGTTTACCTAGATGATATTTTGATCTTTAGTAAGACATTGGATGAGCATATGATGCATATTCATATGGTATTTGAGAAGTTGAGAAAAGAGAAATTGTTGATTAATTTGAAGAAGTGCAGTTTTGTGAAAAAAGAGTTGGTGTATTTGGGATTTGTAGTTTCAGCAGAAGGTTTAAAAATGGACCCAGAGAAGGTACAGGCTATCCTTGAATGGCCTACTCTAAGGAGTGCTACTGAGGTAAGATCTTTTCATGGTCTAGCTAGCTTTTACAAAAAGTTTATGAGAAATTTTAGCAGTATTTGTTGACCCTTGACCGAAACAATGAGAGGGAATAGAAAAGAGTTTAAGTGGACTAATGGGGCAGAAAAGAGTTTTCAATTGTTGAAACAAAAAGTTACAGAACAACCAGTTTTAGCACTTCTAGATTTTAATAAGGTGTTTCAAGTAGATTGTGATGCTAGTGGTACTGCAATAGGAGCTGTTATGAGCCAAGAAGGTAAACCTGTTGCTTATTTCAGTGAGAAATTAAATGACGCCAAGAGAAAATATTCTGTTTATGATCAAGAATTTTATGCTATAGTTCAAGAATTGAAAAAGTGGAGGCACTATCTGCTTCCTAAGGAGTTTGTTTTGTATACTGATCAACAAGCTTTGCAATATTTGAATAGTCAAGGAAAATTGAATCAAAGGCATTTGAAGTGGGTTGAGTTTTTGCAGAGTTATACATTTATTTTGAAACACAGGAGTGGAAAGTCTAACAGGGTTGCAGATGCTCTTAATAGAAGGCAACTATTGCTGACAAAAATGCAGATTGAAGTGGTTGGGTTCAAGGAACTCAAGAATTTGTATCCAGAGGATCCTGATTTTGGTGAAGCTTGGAAAGCTTGTACAGAACCTGTTACTCTAGACAGAACGAAATGGTTGGATTTCATCATCCAAGATGATATGCTATTCAGAGGGAGTCAGTTGTGCATTCCACGAAGTTCTATGAGGGAGAATCTCATCAAAGAGAAGCATAGCGGAGGATTGGCTGGACATTTTGGTCGTGATAAAACCCTTTCTTTGGTTAGTGAGAATTATTATTGGCCACAGTTGCAGCAAGATGTGAAGAAGTTTGTACAGAGTTGTAGAGTATGTCAGATGGCGAAAGGAGTGAAGTAGAATACAGGGTTGTATCAGCCATTACCTATACCAGAGAAGCCTTGGGAGGATATCAGTATGGACTTTGTTCTTGGTTTACCGAGGACACAGCGGGGACATGATTCAATTTTTGTAGTAGTTGACCGATTTTCAAAGATGGCACATTTCATTCCCTGCAAGAAGACTAATGATGCTGTTCATGTAGCAGAATTGTTTTTCAGAGAAGTAGTGAGACTTCATGGTTTGCCAAGGACCATAGTTTCAGATAGGGACACTAAGTTTGTTGGATATTTCTGGCGTACATTGTGGAAGAAGTTGAAGATAGATTTGAAGTTCAGTTCATCATATCATCCACAGACTGATGGACAGATAGAGGTGGTGAATAGAAGTTTGAGAAATCTGCTGAGATGTTTGGTTGGAGATAAGCCAACAGGATGGGATTTGATTTTACCATAGGAAGAATTTGCATACAATAATTCTATCAATAGGAGCACTGGTAAATCACCATTCCAGATTGTATATGGAAGTAGTCTGAGAAATGCATCTGAATTGAGAAAGATAGATAAAGGAGAAATAAGTAGTGCTGAGGCTGAGGATTTTGCAGAACATTTGAAGAACATGCATGAGGAGGTGAGGAAGCATATTACTAAGATGAACGCATAGTATAAGGCTAAGGCAGATGAGAAAAGGAGGTATAAGGAATTTTAGGTTGGTGATGAAGTCATGGTTCATTTGCGGAAGGAGCGGTTTTGAGTTGGTACATATAACAAGCTAAAAATGAAGAAGTTTGGACCATGTAGGATACTGAAGAAACATGATTCAGGAAACGCATATGAGGTAGAATTGCCTACTGAGCTAAATATTTCACCAGTGTTTAACATTTCAGATCTGACAGAGTATCATGAAGGAGGTGTTGAAGATGAGATCCCAGCAGCACAGTGGAGTATTCCAGCAACTAGTTCAGACACTAAGGAGATCAAAGATATACTGGACAGTCGTGTTGGTAGAAGCACAAGGAACAGGACATATGAAGAATATCTGGTCAAGTGGAAAGGATGACCTGTTGAAGATTCATCATGGCTGACAAAGGAGGAGGTTAGCCATCTTGGTTTTCCTATGCACACCTGAGTCGTGACAGGGTCACTTCTCAAATTACCCCGGGTGTCTGATGCAAGAGCATCCTGGGTGTAAGAGCAATCTTGCATCACCCAAAAATATTTCTGCTTTTGTATTCAATAAAGGCTATTTTATGCAGAGCTTCTATTTATGGAAAGTTACTATTTTTGGTAATTTTTGTATGTGCTCAGAATGATCTGATTTCTTTCTTGGAGGTTCATTTTGGTCATATAAGTCTGCCAGTAAAATTTCATTGCCAGATCAAGTGTATATTGGAAGATATTGAAGATTTTTGGTATTGGTAGCAGGGTACAGAAACTTTGAACTCAGTTTTGAAGGCTTTAGAGGCCCCGGATGAGGTCAAAAATTTGGGTGACAAGTGCTTGCACGGGTCAAGCCTGTAGAGCGCTTCGTGGCATTTTTGAAATGGGGTTATAATAGCCGATCGGGTCAACTGGTGATGACTTATGGTCTTCGAAAGTTGGGTCACATGAAATGGCAGAAAATAATTTTCTTCAAAATTTTTGTTCAGGTTTCAGAGGTTATCTTGAGCCGACTATGATGTAATAAAATGTAAAATAAAATAATTCTAAGTTTGGTCAGCCTTATTGGCTAAAATTCTGGAACCTTCCCAGGCGGTGGAAAATTGCCTATATAAGGAAGGCTGTATTATTGTCTTAGGCAGTTCAGAATAGTTCTGGGTAGTAGATCTGGGTAATAGTTTGAGGCTTTGTCCTACAGAATATTGTAAGGGAATGCCCATGTGGCTTTGCATATTGTAATTCTGAAAGTTTGTAATTCCACATTTGTGGAGATAATAAGAAGCCAATTTTCTGTTCTTGCATATTGTTGTTGTTTCTCTATATCTATTATGTGTTTGTGGTATTAAGGGGAGAACCCTTCATCAAAATAGGTGCTGCTTTATACCCTTGCACCTATGTCTATCAATCTTGCATGGCGCTTCTTCGCTCCACTTTCCACTTTGCCTCTCCTAGCCTGGAACTGACTCTTGTATTAGTCTAGGGGGCATATGTTGTTCTAGCTTATCTTGGGGCTCTTTGTGCATTCGGGTTTCTTGAGCCTCTTGGTTCCAATGGTGTTTTTCAACACCACCCCAACTATTTTTTTCAACACTACCCTAGCGTCATGTGTTTCTCAACACTTATCAAATATCCTATCCTGTAGTCCAAAATGATGTGATATTTCCACTGGCAGTTACGATACTCAAAGTTTGACTCTATGACCTACACACATGCACTTAAACACTTGACTTGCTGAAATTTTCTTTTCTTTCTTTCTTTGTGTGCTATCTATGATGATTTCTTTGCTGAGTGTTCTCTCCCTAATAGTTTTCAATGATGTTGAGCTAGAAGACTAGGGCATGAGAACATGTTTTATTTGCTTTCTGTTGTGGGTATATTTTTGTTGCTCCTCATTGTCATTAACATTTATGCTTGTTCCACTTGACATTGGGATCTACAAGGTATTATCCTTGACTAATTTTGTGTAAGTGCATACTTCTAGCCATCTTGACTTTCCTTGTGTCTTGATGTGAGTATAATCTTGCTATACTAAACTTAGGAAATCTCACTGCACTAGTCATCTTGACTTATATGTCTTTGGTGCCTAGGTGGGATTTCCACATTCCTATCTGATATAGATCATATTCAGATCCACATAGTTATACTAGTGTGTATTGTATGATCTTATGATGCTACCAATAATGCTCGATGATGAATATTAGAGTCTAAAAGCTTTGTAACCTTAAAAGTAAACCACTTTTCATAGTAGCTTGCATTTTTAAGTTCATGATAGTTAGTTTTGCATCTTGCATATGTAGAGAGCTCTCCTTTCATCTTTCATGGACTTGTTAGTCAAACTATGCTCACCTTTCATTTCTTCCTAATCATGTCTTTCACTTCTTGTCTTTCATATCACATCATTTTCTATTCATTTTGGGATCAAAACTAAAATCCACGTTCACCTTGCAATTGGCTGACCTTTTGAGGCTCGATCCTTCAATCTTCACTGGGGCATCTTCATTTCTTCATCTCCATCTCTCTCATCCTTCTAGTCTTTCATTCATTTCATTCATCTCTCTCTAAGGTCTTGACTGGGGCATATCTACACTTCTTGATAGTTCTTCTATCATCTTTCATCTTCGATTATGATTTCTAGTGATTTTATCATGTTGCTCTTGCTTCTACATTCCCTCTACCTAATTTCGCTTTCGATCTCGGGGGGGGCAGACACATCATATCCTTGCTGGCTATTCTCTAGAGAATATGCTTGACCATTCCATTTTCTCTGATCGATCTATCTTTGCGCTTGACATGTTAGTTCTCATCTCGAGTCCTGAGACTGTCCATCTCTTTCCTAAGTGTTCAGTATTGTTGCTACCAAGCTGAACATGCAGGATTTGCTATTTCTTTGCACTTCATTCTTTGGAGTTAGATCGCTATTGCTTGCCTTCTTGGCTAATCTATTCTTTGACATAATGTGTTTCCAGATCGATAACACATTAGTCAAAGAGGAGCAAATGTATACACCTAAAAATGGTCATCTAGACTATTAGCCCCTTGCTAGCATTTTTGCTAAAATCATCAATTGCTTATTCTTGATCAAATCTTAGTTTTGTCATTTATTTGATTATTTTCTATGGGCTAACCATATTATTCTAAAGTATTTATTTATTAAAAGGAATTCCCTCCCCTTTTAATAAATAAAAAGCCCCCACTTTTCCTCTTATCCTAAGTTGCACAAATAAAGCATTATTCTTATTTTATAAAAAGGGAAAAAGAACTTTTTGTCTCATATGGACACAAAAGTCAACTCTTATTTTCTCATTGGAGGATACTTGTGCACATGGATTGCTCCTCTTTGATGCTCCACCATTGATTAAATATTTTTCCTCTTAATCTCCAAGGTCCATTCCTTCTCATTTCTTATAAAATGAGAGCTCTCTTCTTCATTCTAGATCCCAACTTTTTATGCTAACTTTATGCTGCAGGATTTCTAGGTCACTTTGGAGCTTTGGAGCATTCTTAGCATCTACATTCTATTCTTGCATTCTTAGCTTAGTTTCATATTCATGCTTTCTTAGATTAGCTTCATTTCCATGCTCTAGATTAACTCATATAGATTAATTAGCTTGGGTTGTAACACTTACATCTATTTCCTTTCATAGCATAGCTTGCACCTTTCATTTATATAGCTTAGCTTGCATCTTCATCCTAATCTAGTTGCATTTCATTTCATTTGATTCTTGAGGATATTGGCATTCTTTCCCTTGTCTTCATTTGAATCTCCCATTGCATGGTTTACTAGCAAGGTCATTGGCTTAATAGCTCTAGCTGAGATCATTCTTAAACACCCTTGCACTCCATGCCTAGGGAGCTCTAAATCAATTTCTCAAGGTCTCCCATCCATGGATTCTCTTGGAAGAAATGATTTAGAGAAGTCCACATCTTAGTGTGTATAGTAAGGTCTTCTAATAGAGATCATAATACTCTAGTGCAATTTATAGTGGGTGCTAATTCCCACCGCGGTTTTTACCTATTTGGGTTTCCCTGTAACCAAAATTGTGGTGTTGTATTAAGTGTTCTTATATTTTGTTTATTCTTAATGTTCTTTTGTACTTAATTGGATAAAGAATTGAATCTTGTAGATAACCCATTCACACCTCCCCCTCTCAGTTATCTCTTGGGACTATTCCTAATAATTGGTATCAGAGCCAAGTGCCTTGGAGAGAAAGTTTAACAGCTTGAGGTTGATCAGATGGAATTCTTTAGAAAAGAAAGTCCTAAGTTTGATAGAGAGAACTATCTAGATTGGAAGAACAAAATGATGACAAACTTGTAGTGCATTGCCTTTGAGATTTTTGAAGTAGCTACCAAAGAAGTTCAAATTCCCTCTCTAGCAGATCTTGCAAAGGAAGATGCAACTCTTAAGTAGAAGGAGATGTTCACTCAAAATGCTATTGCCAAAGAAGCCCTTATCAGCACATTGTCTGACAGTGAGTTTTTAGAGATCAAGAAAGTAGATAAATTCTACAAGATATGAAAGTATCTAGAAGACATGTTTGAAGGAGATGTCCAAGCCAAGAATGCACGTAGAAAGACATGGAAGAAAAAGTACAATAAATTGGAGATGCAACATGAAGAGAACATTAGAGCCTATAGTCAAAGGATTAATGAAGAAATTGTAGGAATTAGAAACAATGGTGAAGAGATCTCGGAAGAAGACATAATGAATAAGTTGATGACTACTTTGACACTAGAATATGAGAGAAAGATAAACATCCTAGATGAGACTATGCAATTTTCAAAAGACTTCAAAAGAGAGACCTTAATCAGCAAGATTTCAGCTTTTGAGATATCAAATTTGAAGACAGAGCCTAAAAGTGAGATAGCCTTCAAAGCTTCAATCCATGGTAAGAAATCCTTAAACACTTCTAGTAATTTTGACAACGATGATGAAGAGAAAGAACTAAATTATTTCATTGCTTTTATTGATAAGAAAGAAAGGAAAGGAAAAGGAAAATATGAAGGTCAGTTACCATTCAAATGCTTTTAATGTAATAATATTGGTCACTTTGCATCTAAGTGTCCTACTAGAGTCAAGAAGTTCAAAACTAACTACAAGCTTAAGTCTACAAAAGAATGTTACTATGCTGGTGATGGGGTATCAAATGAAGAGTTAGAAGAAGATGAAATTGGATTCATTTCTCTTGAAGACATGGAGAAAATGTTTGATGAAATGGACCTTGAAGATGAAAAGAAAGCACAAGAGTTAGCATTGATTTCACAAGATGACATCAGGATAGATTGGATCATTGACAGTGGTTTCTCACATCACATCACATGAGACAAGGATAGATTTGTACATCTAGATAGATACAAAGGTGACATGGTTAGATTTGGAGACAACACTCCTAAACCTATTATAGTTAAAGGAGCTATCACCTTGGATGGAAAGAACAACACTAATGATGTTCTTTATGTTGATGGTTTGCAACATAACCTACTATGTGTTGGATAGTTTCTTGACAAAGGATATCATTTGGAATTGAAAGACAACAAGTGCATCATTAATAAAAAGGAAGCAAAAATGATTGCATCAAGTTAAAAGACTAAAGGTAATGTTTTTCAGCTTAATCCTAAAGCAAGTTGTTTTGTTTCTAAAGTAGATGACAGTTGGTTATGGCACAAAAGACTATGACACATCAATTTTGACAACATAGTGAAGATGAGAAATGTAAAGGTAGTAAGAGACCTTCCTAGCATTGCAAAACTAGTTGATACAATATGCAAGGAATGTGTGATGGGAAAACATGTGAGGAACTCATTCAGAAGCAAGCATAATTCAGTAGAGAAAAAATTAGATCTAGTGCATACAGACCTATGTGGACCAACTCAAACAAGATCATACTATGGTGAAAGTTACTTTATTTTCTTTGTTGATGATTATTCTAGAATGATGTGGGTTGCGTTCTTGAAAGACAAATTAGAAGCATTTGATAAATTCAAATTATTCAAAGCTAAGGTTGAAAATGAGTCTGGATTGAAGATTAAATATCTAAGATCAGATAGAGGAGGATAATTTACCTCTAATAGATTTTATGAGTATTGTGAAGAACATAGGATAAAAAGATAGCTAAGTGCACCTAGAACCCCTCAGTAGAATGGAAATGCAGAAAGAAGGAATAGGATCATACTTGACACATCGCACACCATCATGATTGAAGGAATGGTTGCACACACCTATTGGAGAGATGTGGTCAATAATGTAGTCTATACAATCAATAGAATTCAATTAAGGCTAGGCACAGACAAGACACTATATGAGCTATGGTTTGGGAATGTACCTATAGTCAAATACTTTAGAATCTTTGGAAGCAAGTGCTACATCAAGAGAGATGAAGCAATTGGCAAGTTTGATGCAAGAAGTGATGAAGGTATTTTTCTTGGTTACTCTACTAAAATTAAAGCTTATAGATGTTTTAATTTAAGATTGAAGAAGATCATTGAAAGTTCCCACGTTAAGATTAATGAGAAGTTTATGATTCATGAAAGATATCATGATTATGAACCTATGATTAAAGAAGAACCTAGACCTACCACTAGAGAAACAATTGTTGATGAAATGTTTGACAAAATTAATGTATTATTCAATGAACCTGAAACTGGTGAAGAAGAATCACAGAAGTTAGATGAGAGAGTCGCACCTAATGTTCCTAAATTCACATCTAGATATCATTCAAAGGAAGACATCATTGGAGATCAGAATAGTAAATTCATGACAAGATCAAAAGCAAAGAGTTCCACAAAAAATGAATAGGTATGTTTACTATCATAGATAGAACCCTTAAGTGTTGAATATGCATATAATGATTCAGATTGGCATGAAGCAATGAAATAAGAGCTAGATTAGATAATTAAGAATGATACATGGGAATTGGTCACTAGGCCTGGTGATAAGAATGTGATTGGAACCAAGTGGATATTTAGAAATAAGATAAATGAAGATGGAACAGTGGTAAGAAACAAAGAAAGACTAGTATGTAAAGGATATGCGCAAAGATAAGGAATTGATTATTCTTATAAATTTTCCCCTATAAGTAGATTGGAAGCCATAAAATTGTTTCTAGCCTATGCTACATTCAAATACTTTAAGGTATACCAGATGGATGTTAAGTCAACATTCCTAAATGGAAAATTGAAAGAATAAGTTTACATAGAGTAGTCTGAATGATTTACATTATCAGATAGACTTGATATGGTATGCAGATTGAAGAAAGCCCCTAGAGCATGGTATGAAAGACTTGATGGATACTTGACAAAGATTGGATTCAAGAAAGGAGAAACAAATTGTAATTTATTCATAAGAGAAATATATGATGGATTGTTGTTGGTTGCTATATTTTTTGATGACATTATCTTTGGTGGTAATGAAAAACTTATTGCTAAATTTTCTAAGGAGATGTAGAGCGAATTTGAAATGAGCATGATTGGACCTATCAAGTACTCCTTGGGACTGAATGTGGAGCAGACAAACAAAGGTATTTTCATTAATCAATCTAAGTATGTGAAAGAGATATTGAAGAATTTCAAGATGGATGATTCCAATTCAGTAAGTACCCCTTGATAACATGATGCAAGCTTTCAAAAGAAGATGATTCAGCAACAATAGGCATGACCTTGTATAAGTCTATGATTGGTAAACTAATATATCTTACTCAATCTAGACCTGATATTTCCAATGTAGTTGGTATTGTTGGAAGATTTGCAGAAGATCCTAAACAAAGTCATCTTATGGTAGTAAAGAGGATATTTAGATACTTGAAACGAACTATAGACTATGGTTTATGGTATCCTAATTTGGAAAATGTGGAACTTCATGTGTATACAGATGGAGATTGGGCAAGATGCATAGATGATAGGAAGAGTGCCTTAGGAGGAGTAGTATTTCTTGGAGATAGGCTTGTCACTTGGACAAGTAAGAAGAAAAATTGTATTTCTCAGTTCACAACAAAAGAAGAGTATGTTGTAGCAGCATTAAATTTCTCTACAATTGTGTGGATCAAGAAGATGATAAAAGACTTTAGTATTCAGATTGATTATCCTATTGTTATTCATTGTGATAAAACAAGCACTATCAATATGTCAAAGAACCCTGTGATGCATGCAAAGACAAAACACATTGAAATAAAATATCACTTCCTAAGAGATAAAGTAGCAAAGAAAGAAGTAAAGTTAGACTACGTGAACACAAAAGATCAACTAGAAAATATATTCACAAACCCCTTACCTAAGGATACATGTGAGTATCTCAGGGAGAAGCTGGGAGTAATTCCCTTCCCTGAATCTTATTAGAGTTTGTAGGAGTACATCAGTCCTTAGTGATTGATAAATGGTTGACTACTCTACTTTAGGAGTAGTATTGGTGCTTAATTGTTTCACACCCTTTTCCATTGATGTCAAAGGGGGAGTTAGTATATAGTAATGAAAAACAAAATAGTAAGTAATACAATAGTTGATATTCAGAGCATTCAGCAGTAGATGGAGGATTCATCCTTAGGGAAGTTTTGATGAGGAAATGGAGAATGTTATAAAAGAATTGCAGCAAGGGGGAGTAAGTATTTAGAAAGAAGAAATAAAATAGTAAGAGATGGAGGATTCATCCTTGGGGGAGTTTTTTTGAGGAAATGGAGAATATTATAAAATGGTTGTACATTTGTACTGGTGGTGTTTTTCATTCCATATGTTTCCATCAATGCTAAAGGGGGAGATTGTTAGAGATTTTCCAGCAAGCCAAAGTGTCGACTGTATGTTTTTCATTGATGACAACATATGGTAAGTAGCATGCATGGAAGCTTGATGGAGAGAGCCTTAATAATATGTTTCCTAGATATGTTATCATCATGATATCATAGACACAGAGTTTGATTATGAGTGAAGACAGTAATACAGTAGTATGTATAAGTGAGTATTTCTGATAGGTCCCAGGAAGAGTTTTGTATGTGATATATAGTATGGTTGTAATGTAGCCTTGCACATTTATATTTATGTTGAAGACATGTGTATGATGATATGTTCATGGATTCAGAGTCATAGATGAAGTACAGGTTGAGTTATTAAGTCTCCAATTGATAGCCACATTTTTTTAACTTTATCTGGTAGAGCCGACATTGGTTTTATTGTTGTAGTAGTTGCACCTATCATTTTGATATGCGTGCTTGTAATAGTGTTTGGAGAAGTGTTAAGAATGTTTGGTTAAGAGTGCATGATGTAATTCAACATGAGAAGAAAGTATCAGTTGATTTGGTGGAGCCAACAGTGTGAAGTGACGTGTCTACTCATATGGAGTTGCGCGGTCCTAATTTGTGTTACATGCTTAGTAGAGTTGACTAAGATATTATTGGAGAGTTGTATTTTTTTTCTCATATGATTTAAAGATGGTTCTAATAGGCTGACTTAATTATATCATTTAGGGGAAGATATTTATAAGAAACCATTTTGTGATTGCTAAGTATGGCAGATAGTTGAAAGATAAGAGCAGAGCAGAAGGTGCAAAGTATTGAGACATCAGTGGAAGGTCTATGTGAAAAAGTAGAGAGTTTATGATATTCATTGGAACTAATCAAGACAATAGATCTACTCACAATTCACCAAGATCCAGATATAGTGTGTATTTGTTAAATAAAAGGTTAAAACCTTCATCCCTTTGAGCAGTATGCTCCCAGATAGTGTGTCCTCACCCCTAATAGGGTTAATTGTAAAAGACTCCTAACAGGGTCTAAACTTTGACCAGGTCACTTTACTTAATGCATAGTAAAGATAAACTCCTAACAAGGTTGTAAGGTCTTCTAATAGGGATCATAATACTCTAGTGCAATTTATAGTGGGTGCTAATTCCCACCGAGGCTTTTACCTATTTGGGTTTCTCCGTAACCAAAATTGTGGTGTTGTGTTAATTTTTCTTATATTGTGTTTATGCTTAATGTTATTCTATACTTAATTTGATAAAGAATTTAATCTTGTAGATAACTGATTCACCCCCCCTCCCAGTTATCTCTCAGGACTATTCCTAACACAATCTCCCCCTTTGGCATTGATGGAAACACTATATCAACACCACGTTGTTATGATAATAACAAATCCCCCTTAGCTGATGCACTAAACTTCCTATATTGATCTTTGTGGTCTTTTCCTTCAAAGTCTTCTTTTGTCTTCTCCCCGTGTTCCTTCAACTGGTTATTCTCGTAGTCTTCTCCCCAATACCTGACTTCATTTCTCTTCTATCCCTTTGAAAGAAATTCCAAAGCCACCACATAGGTCACCTACTACTGCAACATATTATTTTTCCTCTGACTTCTCCCTCTAAGGAGTAGTCTGCTTAAAAATAAGACCACTAATGAAAGATATGCAATGAGTCCACTATATTGATGATTAAAACAACATCTTAGTTCTATTTGTTAGATAGTTGAGAGGGGGGTAAATTAGTTAAGTCTAGTTATCCTATAGTCCCAAATACTCCTAGATGTATAAAACAAATCTTTCAAATAATTTAACCAACTCGGTAAAACTTTAACTATGCCTTTCTATTCAATTACTAGATATCAGTAGATTATCTAGTGTATATACTGATCAAACCACTAATTATAATGTGTAAACTAAAATAACAATTCACCAGATCCATATACATATAATACTTTGATTTTTAATGTAGAAACCTTGCTAAGGAAAAAATAATTACAAGTAGTGGTTGTCGTTGCACCAAAAGATCGACCTGTTAATGTTGGATACAACCACTAGACTTATAGAAGACACAGGAGGTAGTTAAACCATGTCACAAACCATGCGAGGGATGCTAGCCTACTATCAACAATCACCCTCCTAGCATCACTCGCCATGGACTACATGGATTCAAACCTATGACCAAGCTCTGATACCACTTGTTACAAGTAGTGGTTTCCATTGCACCAAAAGATTGACTTGTTAATGCCTGATACAAACACTAGACTTATAAAAGAAATAGGAGGTGGTTAAGCCATGTCATGAACCATGTGAGGGACATTGGCCCATTGCCAACAAAAACCACCTGGGACCGGTAACCCAAAATAATTTCACTCTTCTGAAGTGAGCACGGTTAAGAGTCAACCCTATTAAAGGTTATAATAACACACTATAAGGTGTGACTTGTTTAGAGGGTTTATCACTAACAGTTCTCCATGACCAAAAATTCACTATGGGGTCAACAAGAAAACAATCAACATTCCTTGAATTTCATATTGAAATAAAAAGACTATTAAGTCTCACTCGGTTAACAGATTTATCTATAGCGATGGTTAGAATGCAACAATAATGATCTTATTCAAATACTAATTTTTTTTGCTGATTTTTAGATCTATGCTAAGCTCAAAATACCTCTATCCAATAAACTCAATTCAATCTCTTTGTATCCTCCAACTCTCTTATGCTCGGTTAATTCATTTTTCTAATGCTTGGTGTTGTCTGTAGAATTTCTTGATTTTGTCTTCAACCTATTTGACTAGCTTCGCAAGAATGCAATCTTCTCACACACATTCTAGAATTAATCATGAATATCTTGTCTCCTTTTATAGATATAATAAACCTTTTTATTTTCAGCCATAGATTTTTCCACTTAATCTTCACTGTCGATTTTTCCGCTTTAACTTTCCTTGGCACTTTTTTCAATAACACATTTAATTCTCCATCATCTAATCATCTTTGAATTTTTTCAGCCATTTGATCATCATAAGAAACTTTATCTTTAACCTCAAAATCATCCATAATTGTCCAACTCATCATCTTTAGTCGAGAGTCATATGTTCTATTTATTTCTTTCACTCGGTCAATACCATGATGTGTCAGTGACTTTACTTGGTTAACATTGTACTCGGTATACACTACACTTTCTTGATGTATACTAAGTTCTTCATTTACCAACCACATAAACTTGTTCATTCTTGATCTTAAATCCATAACAAAATCACGTAATAAAATCAAATCACTAACATAATGTCATAGACTCATCAATAAGTTACCCAATGAATACCATATCCATATCTTTCTCATACATCTCATCTTCATGTTAATATCTCATTCTTTCAGCATTATTTCCTTCTTTAGATGTTTGTAACTATCATGATATGTATAGTCAAAACTAGTTGGAATCAATGATAATATAATAACTGATTTAATGTGTCACATATACCTTAGTATCTTGGTGATTATCAATCACTGTCTTTTGAAGTATTCAATCAATTGTAGTCTATCAATATCTACCTTAAGATATTCAATCAGTTGTAGCCTATCACTATTTAGGTAGGGGAATAACCCCTAACTTACCTCTCAGATACTCAAAAGTATCTTTAAGTAATAGCTTAGTAAATATATCTACCAGCTGCTCCTTGGTTGGAACATATTCCAAATTGAATACCTTTCTCTGCACTTTCTCTCTTAATAAATGATACTCAATTTCAATGTACTTTGTCTTAGAATGCATCACTGGATTCTTACAAATGTTGATTTCAATAGTATTATCAAAAAATACAGTCACTGGTTAAGTTACCTTCTCTTTGATACCTTCTAGAATCTACTTCATCCATGATATTTGTGTACAATTGATAATTTCTTCTACATACTCAACTTCTGTAGTCAATTGGGAGATGAAATTTTGCTTCTTACTTGTCCATGACATAAGTCTTCCTACTAGAAATAATTCTCCTCCACTTGTACTCAGTCTATCATCAATGTTTCCTACCCAATCTGCATTAGTGAAAACACTCAAAGATAAATAAGATTTTTTATCATACCAAAGACCATAGTCTTATATCCCTTTCAAGTATCTGAATATTCTCTTCACCACTACCATGTGATATTCCTTAGGATTATTTCAAAATATGGCTACTATTTCAACTACTTGTGCAATTTCAAGTCTATTATGAACAACATAATGACACTTACCAATCATGGCTCTGTATAGATTTTCATCCACTTCACTTGACTCATCATCTTTGGATAGCTTGCATCCAGTCACCATGGGGGTTTCAACTAGTTTGGAATCTTCCATTCCAAAAGTCATCAATACTTCCTTTATATGCTTGGACTGAATGATATAGATACCATCCTTTAGTTTTCAAATCTTCAATCAAATAAATAATTTAATTTCTCCTATCATTGACATCTCAAATTCCTTCTTCATCTCCTCAACAAATGCCAAACTCATTTCATTATTTCCTCCAAAAATAATGTCATCCACAAACACTTTAGCTAATAGTATCTTATCACCTTCAAACTTCAAGTACATTTTTATGTCTTCACTTATTCTTATGAAATCAATATTGATGAGATGAGAGTGTAATCTTTCATACCATACTCTAGGTGCTTGTTTGAATCCATACATTTCCTTTTTCATCTTGCACACCATATCCTTATCCTTTCTCAATGAAAACCCATCTGGTTGTTCTATGTAAACCTCTTCTTCAAGAATCCCATTTAGAAAAGGATATTTGACATCCATTTAAACTTTTAACTTCTTATAGGTAGCATAAGAAAGTAAAATTATTACCCCTGAAAGTCTTTCCACAGGACCAAATGTTTCTCCATAGTCAAGGCCTTCCTATCATTCATATCCCTTACACACAAGTCTTTCCTTATTGAAAACCACTTCTTCATCTTCATTCAATTTGTTCTTGAAAATCCACTTTGTACTAATCACATTCTTTTCTACTAGTCTAGGAACAAATATTCACATGTCATTCTTCTCAATCTAATCAAGTTCTTATTCCATTGCCTTTTTCCAGTCTCCACTGTTCAAGGATTCCTTCATAGTTTTAGGCTCAAACTTTAAAATAAGACATGTACTTTCTCTAGTCTTCCTTCTAGTTTTCACTCTTGCATCTTTATCGCCAATAATCTGATCAGTAGAATGATTTAATTTCACATACTTTGGAATAACTAGTTTAGGTCTAGGTGCTTCTTCTTCTTGTTCCACTGGTTGAACCACTTCTTCTTCTTCAATGGTACCACTGAAACTCTTGATAGCACCAAAAATTCTTTCATCCTTTGACCATATTGATGAATTTTTCTCCTTCAACCATTTTCATATCATCATATTTTCCCTTTAAGACTATCTACCCTGGCTTTTTCACATTCTTGTCTCCAATATAGATTAGTTTAAGCTTTTCCCAAACCTCATGAGCAGTTTCTAAACCATGTATATCAATATATTCAGTGTCAGATAGAGTACTTACTATATCTTCCAATTCTTTTATATTCTCTAGTCTCTCCTTCAATTGATCTATTGTAAGAGTTCCAACATGAATAACATATTTGTTCTCAACATGATTCCAAAATTTCAGCCCCATGCCTTTTAGATAGATCTTCATTCGGTCGCTCCATATTGATTAGTTAACTCTTATGAACTTACGACCTTCCTTCTTCATCATTGGATCTTTTCCTTAAGTTGTTAATATTACCACAAAGAGGGGGTGTGAATTTGTAATCTATCAGATTGGAAAATATTCACAATTCATTCAACAATTTTAACCACATTAATCAATGTTAAACTTTATGCATGTAATAAAAAACTAACCAAACAACCATTCAAACGTGAAAAAAAGTGATAGTAGTATTTTATCATGAATACCCTAATTAAGGGTAAAACTTATAGTGGGAATTAGCACCTACTAGTAATCTTCACTCTTCTAAAGTAATCCATGTGAAAGGCCTAGCCCTGTTACGAGGTTACAATGATGCCTGATTAGGAGAAAACCCTATTAGGAGTCATTTGGTTAAGGGATTTACCTCTAGCCCTGTTAGGAGCTTTACCCTATATGGAGTAACCTTGTTAAAGGATTTCAAACCCTAATTAAATAACCACCTATTTAAAGCATTTAAGATTCAGACCTATTAAAGTCTACCCAGTTAAGGGATTCTCTTGCAAAAACTTTTAGGAATCAAAAAGTACAATGATCTAGGTGTAGTACTTATCCTCTACTTGTTCAGATATAATTAAGCACAAAAACTACTTCTCTTATAGTCAATCTTCTCTCTTCACTTGACCACACCTTCACATCTATGATCTACACTTTCATAATTCATTGATTTACATATAAATACATTACATGTTCATTAGGGCCTTAGGCAACTTAAAAAACATATTAAATTTGAATTTGAATTATTCTCACTTGACCCTTGACCTCTAAACCATATTACCAATCTAGAATATTCATTGAAAAATTTAGGTCAGCCTCAAGGTTCATCACACATCGATTTGAAACAAGAATAGTCAAACTTTATTTGAATTCCCCAAAATGCTTCCAAAAATTGATAGATCTAATCACTTTGAACAATGTAACATCAAACCATAATTAAAAATTAGTTATGCTACGTCACCTTGACACTTGGATCATAAAAACATTCACCACAAATGAATGCATCATCACCACTCACCAATCTAACATCAACTATTCAAGCATTTTTTTCTATCTAGCACATAGTGATCTTCTCTCAAGTGAAATAATATCTTGTGGTACTCCAATCTTGTAGAGATCATAGTATCACTAACATATCTTAGTCAAGATAAACATATCATAACAACAACACTTGGATCCATACTTATTTGATAGAATAATCAAATCATTCATTGTTTATTCTTCTCTCTGCCTTATTGCACATCAATCACTCATAACTCTTTCCATACTTATTTCTAGCCACTATAATAATACATACAACATCTAGAGACATCCTTGATTCTCCAAAAAAATTGCACACTCCAATTCCTTTACATTCTCACGACACATTGGATTCAGTAACTCGGGCACTTATCAACTCACTATCAACCAACAGAGTACTTAATTGACATCAATGATAAAATAATAATTGATCTTCCTATCATCAAACCTATATAGATCAACACTTAATAATCTCTACATCAATTATTCCAACATCCTTATCATATCTAGATCCATACTTAGAAGAACTTACACCAAAATTATACTTTTTCTTATCCTTGGAAATAGTAACTTTAAATGAAGATTCAATTTTAGGAATACTATAACCAAATATATTCATTTCAAAAGTAGATAACTTACCAACCAATGTACCCCTTATAATAGTAGTCACAGTCATGATTTATTCAATAGAAACAACTTCTTAATCAAAAGGACGCAAGGATCTAAGTATCTTAGAAATGATTTCATCTTCTTCCAATTTTTCACGAGCACTTATGATTCCAAAAATAGGATTGTTCACCTTTTATTCTAATTTAGAGGGTTTGGGCTTTAGTCTTCCTTCCAAGGTTCCCAACCTTTCCTAATCATCCAATTATTAGTTTAGTGTTATTTTCACCACTTAGGATCTCCATGACCCTCTTCACCAACTTCTCCTCCAAGGTATAGTTGGTATCTAGAAGATACACTACTTCCAAGACCTTTTAGGCTTTTAATTCACTAGGCTCCTACCCCAGGACTTCCACTTTAGAACCCCAAACCCATGCTTAGGATCTTCCCACACTTCATTATAACTTCCAACTAACTTCTTGACCCTTCAACATCATCTAGAACCAACTCATACACTTCTGGATACATTATCAAGTCAATAGACATCAAACTACATAGGAGGCCTAATTGGCTCAAATCCTATTAGGCCTATTTTCTTAGATTTTGGCTTCTAGCTTCTGAAATCCCAAAAACCCTCATAGAAGACCTTGAAAATATTCAAGGTGTCTATTAACCCTCTCTAAATCCAAGGTTTAGGCTACTGAATGCACCCACAACCTCATTTACTAGCTGGCCCTAGTTTTAAGCCTATTATTTAGGCCTTTGGACCAGTCTGCACAAAATACCTTCATATTGGTCACCAAACCTTAGATCACCTTCACAAACCTCTTGAACCTTCAACAGGACTCTTAGGGCTTTCCACAAATTCCACTAAGTGTTTCCCACCAGGTCATGGATGCATGTGACAATTCCTTCTATACCCTGTCCTGGGTCACCTATCTTCAACAGTCAGCCATAGGGCTTCCAATCTGACCTTGAAGCCTTGGTTCCACAACACAAATGAAAAAAAAAACTATAAATACAAACTCTAACCTAACAACCCCCATGGTTTTAGACTTTTCCACTGGTGGATGATTAGGTTAGAGCTCTTCCAAGCATGGTGGCTCTGCAAATTGGTTTCACAGACCAATGGCTTGAAAGACCTACCAAATCTCACTCCTCTAACCTATAAACAAATGAATCAATGTAGAATGAAGATAGAAAACCAAACTAAACCCCCATGGGTTTGGATCACTCCAACCAATCTGTATAGGTCATACAATATACAAAGAGAACCTGCAACAGTAAACAATTAACACATGGCGTCCGTACAGAAAGTTCTAAAACATGAAATCCAAACCAAAGCTTCATTAACCCTTGAAATATAACATCCTCATGCTCATATACCAAGCATGGGTGGTTACAACTCCCTGAACCTCTATTTGAGGAATTTTTCAAAAATTTGCAAAAGTTCCTCAAGCAACTTTACAAAGTTGCTTAGCAACTTCTTGCCAAAGTCTCATTTTGCCTATTAGACCCCCTCAATGACTTAGTAAGGACTCCTAAGTCCTAAATAAAAATATTTAAGGGTCTAAGACCTTATTTAGGACATTCCTAATAAAATCCATCACCTAGAGACTTTGGAGGCCATTTAGGCCAAACGGTTCACTAAGCTTCCTTGAGCTCATTTGGCTCTTACAATCATATGCATGGATCCCATCAAATGGATCCTTTATTCCAAACTCATAAAAAACTTCTGCAAGCTCCTAAGACCCCTAGAAAAATCATGAATTATCAAGGTGGGAGGTGCCCTGCACCATACTCCCCTGGGACAAGGAACTCAAGTCCCTTGAGTTAGGAGGTCTTCAATGGTGACTCCATGCTGCAAAATGTCCAGCTCTATCATCCAAATAGCTTCAACATCAGGTAACCCCTACCATTTAACAAGATACTCCTTATAAGTGCCTTTCCTTGTCTTCTTGATGACCTTAGTATCCAAGATACACTCCAACTTCAATGGGATTGGGCTTGGAAAATCCTTAACCCAATCATCATCTCTTAAATCTGAAAGTGCAAATGGACTAGTGTCTAGAGCTGATCCCTTGTAAGGATATAAATCACATATATTAAAGATTGGTGAAATTCCCAAATCAAGTGGAAATTCCACTTCATAAGCATTGTTACCATACTTGTGCAAAATCTTCATGGGTCCTATCTTCTTCATAAGAAACTTTGTAGGTTGTCCCTTGGGTAATCTCTCCTTCTTGAGATAGGCAAGGACTAGATCCCCAAATTTGAATTTAAAATCCCTTCTAGTCTAATCTACCTTAGTCTTGTACTTCTTGCCTTGTTTCTGTAAGGTCCTCTTGACCTCCTCATGCAACTCCTTCATTTACTCTACAAATGTCTCTCCTTGAGCACTTCTCCTATCCTACAAATGTAGATCTCTCAACTCCAAGATTCCCCTAGGATGAGTCCCATAGACTATCTCAAAGGGGCTCTTACCTTTAATCCTGTTAATGGAGTCATTGTAGGCAAATTATTCTTGCCCAATGATGTGATCCCATAAATGTCCATGTTGCTTAGTCAAACACCTTAAAAAATTTCCAAGTGACTTGTTCACTACCTCTTTTTGGCAATTTGATTTTGGATGGTAGGCTAAAGAAAATTAAAAATTGGTGCCTAACATCTTCCATAGGGTCCTCCAAAAGTGGCCCACAAACTTTCTATCCCGGTCACTTACTATGTTTTGTGGTAAGCCATGTATCCTAATAATGTCTATGAAAAATAGTCCTGCAATTTGTGAGGCATCATTGGTTTGTTTGCATGGTATGAAGTGTGCCATCTTGCTAAAACAATCAACCACCACAAATAGATTGTCATGTCCTTCAGGTGTCTTTGGCAACCCCAAAAAAAATTCCATACCCAAGCACTTCCAAGGCCTTTGAGGTATGGATAAAGGTTGGTATAGTCCACTATTGCTGCTCTATCCTTTAGCCCTCTGAAAAACTTGACATTGCTCAACAAATCTCCTTACATCTAATTTCATTTTAGGCCAAAAGTAGTGCGTATTAACCTGCTCTAAAGTTTTGTCCACTCCAAAGTGGCCTCCCAAGCCTCGTTGGTGCTTCTCCTTCACAATGTTTTCCCTCATTAAGCATTTGGGAATACACATAAGGTGACCTTTAAACAATAGGCCTTCCTACAACATAAACTCACTAAAATCTACTTTGAATCCCTGCATAAAATTTTCACATGCCTTATAGGCATCCTTGAAATCTTTGTCCTCCTTATAGAGACCCTGCAAATCTTCTATTCTTAAACTTTGTAACTGAATTTCCTGAATAGTTAAGACTCTTCTACTAAGAGTATCAGCAACCATATTACTCACCCCCTTCTTATGCTTGATCACAAAGGTGAAATCTTGCAAAGACTCAACCCATTTAAGGTGTCTTTGGTTCAACTTGTCTTGCCCATTCAAGAAGCTAAGGGCATGATTGTCTGTATAGAGCACAAACTCTTTTGGTAGGAGATAATGTCTCCACTTTTTGAGTGCTTGCACCATAGCATACAAATCCAAATCATAGGTGGAGTACTTTTTCTTGGCTTCATTCAACTTCTCAGAGAAGAATGCCACAAGATGTCCTTCTTGGCTTAACACTTCTCCAATGGATAGCTTGCTACCATCACACTCAACCACAAACAATTGATTGAAATCAGGAAACCTCAAGGTAGGTAACTCTGCAATCATCTTCTTTAACAATTCAAACCCCTTATTAGCTACCTCAATCCATTTGAATTGGCATTTTATTCCACCTTTAATGTTGTTGAGGATAGGTGTACAAACATGACTAAAATTCCTCACAAAATTCCTATAATATGATGCCAAACCATGAAAACTTCTAACATCACATATGGACTTAGGTGTAGGCCAATCCAAAATTGCCTTAACTTTATCAGGATCCATCTTCATGCAGCCATTAGCAACCACAAAACCAAGGTAAGCTAATTCAATTTTCAAGAACTCACACTTATCCTAATTAATCATTAACTTCTCCTTTTGCAACCTCCTTACAACCTACTCCAAATTCTCCATGTGCTCCTCCTTAGAACTACTAAAAATCATAATGTCATCAAGATAAACTATAAAAAATTTACCTATGAAATTTGCCAAGACTTCTGATGCAAAGTGGGCAGTTAGAAGCCTTAAACAGTGAGCAATTGGTAAGAATTGGAAACTCAATATACCAAATTATGGAGGTCAAGTTCCCTACACTTATCCCAAGTGTAGAATGAACAAGGATTGAGGTTATCACAACCCCAAATTCCAAGGATAACCTAATCACTAGGTTCCACAAGGTTCTAAGAACTAATGACCATTGCTTGCTAAGGAGTCTCCTTAAGCCAATAAGCAACCAAACCCCATGAAATGAATCAAAAAACTAGGGGTAGCCTACAATCACTATTATGGCCTATTTAGGTCCTATTTGTTTAGTTCCAATGGTTCTTTCACTCACAAGCAACCCATACATCCTAGTTGCTTCACAATCCAAAGACTAGGCTTGTAGCCTTTCCTAGAAGGTATTTTGAACATAAGTAAAAATGCTTCCACATGAGATATGAAATAGGTTGGAGATTCTAACACCCTTTTGGGTTTTATGGAACATATCCAATCACCAAGATGTGAAGTCTGTTGGTGTAATTAAGTATTTACTAATTAAACTTTACTTAAGTTTACTTAGGATAATGCATTTGCATATTAGTTGTCTTTGAGACACCTAGGAGTTTGCATTTCTTTTTAGCACATGGTTAGGAGAATCTCCACTTTAGGTGTGATAGTTTTCATCACATACCTCTTTTTGTGTGAGATCCACCTTTAGTGCTCTTATCACATTATCATCCTCTCATTGTTACACATGTTTTTCATACTTTCATGTACAATGGAGGATGATCCACCTTTGGTGGACATGTGATTCCACCATGTCTAGTTGATAGCTTATCACTTGCATAACTTCTAGTTATCTTGCATTGCCTATATATTGAGGCATTTCTACATTGTATGTAATTAGTTATTCATTATCATTTGATCATTATTGAATTCTTCATTTGATCATATTATCTTGTCTCTCTTTGTTGTGCTATCTCTTGAGCTTCTAGATCTTGGCATCTATGCTTTGCCTTAGGCAAATTCTTACATGGTATCAGAGCCAAAGGAGTCTTCATTGCATAGCCATTGGAGAGCAATTGATTGCTTCAACTTTTGGAGGGCCACAAACCAAATTCAGGATCAACATTTTGTGGGAGCATTTTGAGCAAGATCAGACCTCACCATTGCATCTAGGTGGTTGTTTCAGTAAATTTTGACTATAAATTTGCCTACCTTAAGCAAAAGTCAAATCTGAAGCAAATTTTTTTTGCAAATCGGACCTCTAAGGCCTAATCTACAAAATTGGGTAATTATTTTACCAATTTTTTATTCAGATCTGAATATACATTTTTCTTTCCATCATTATTATTTCAGATCTGTAATTATTTTTATTTCTATTTTCAGAAATTATTTTTCTAGCAAAAACTTGGCCATTTTTGGGCCTGGTACGTGCCCTCAATTTATTGCTTGTACCAGAGAATCCGATAGAGAATATTCTGCATTCAAATACTCAACAAGAAAACCTCCGGCGCCGAGCCTAGCCCGCAAGCACGATCCCAAGGTACACCCTGGCTCAGCACTTGATTTGTTTTAAAGGGGAGTGCCAGCATATAAAAAATGGTATAGGCTTCCTCAGGCAAGGAATGTGGGACTAAAGTCCCATGCAGTACATCTCCGCTTCCCCAGCTCTACTCCTCCACAGCGGCCACCAGCCACCGCTTCTCTCCAATGCCATCGCTCAGTGGCTACCTCTGTAGTGCTCATCATGGCCACCGCTCTGCACCTCC
Source organism: Chamaecyparis obtusa (assembly GCA_027943335.1). Taxonomy (NCBI): domain Eukaryota; kingdom Viridiplantae; phylum Streptophyta; class Pinopsida; order Cupressales; family Cupressaceae; genus Chamaecyparis; species Chamaecyparis obtusa. The sequence continues at coordinate 548,873 of BSBK01000023.1, read as the reverse complement.
AATAGCGACACCCAAGTGGACCGATACCTTCGTCGCTCCCCTTGCTACGCAGGCTCCCACCGAACCACACTACTCCGATTGCCGCTTCATCACCCTACGGAAGACTCTGCTCCGCCAGCAGTCAAAACCCACTTCAGCTCCACGCCAGCATGCTCCCGTGCCACCTCATCCACTCTGCCCCATGCGGGCCAACCAGCATCCTCCACTATGGGCAGACACTTGGACGTTTGCAGCACCAAATCAAATGCAGACACATGGAGGCTAGAGCAGCACATCCACCAACTAGAAAGCGACACTTGTGAGTAGGATAAAGGGGTATTTTATTAAAAAAAATTGCAATTTTCACAATTTTTTACTGTTCTAAATTTGACATCTATTTGGACATCATCCAGCACATTTTTTCTTTTGCTGTGATGGTCACCAAGACGTCAATTTTAAGACAGTGATTGCATCATCATTTACCTAGATTAATTTTGACAATCATTTGACCGTCAAATCTGGGTGTTTTTGCACTATCATGATGGTCATTTGAACATCAAATTTAATATAGAAAAGTTGGTGACATCAGCATTTCTCAAAAATTTACAAGCCCTCACCATTTGCAGTTTTGATTTGGCAGTCCAACTTTGGGAGGCCATAACTTGGTCATCCGGACTCCAAATTGAGTGCAATTTTTTTTATTTTGGCTAAAATTTTTTGAAATTTTCAATGGTTGTGTTCATTTTTGGTTTTAGATCATAGATTTTGCAAAAATTATAGTTTTTGGTGACTGTACCTGTCTAATCCCTATTTTTACAACTTCAGAGGCTTCGTACGGGCTCATACAGACACATTTTCAGGTGCAATTTTTTTTTAAAGTGCATGATTTTTTGTCTACTTTCTAGATCTAGTATCAGTTTGGAGAAATATTGTGTAGACATAGTACTTTTAGAATATGGTCTATTTTGGCCTATTATGGCACTTGTAATTGATTAAATCCTTGAGGGATCTTCTATCCTATCTTCTTGAGTCCTCTATAGCTTCATATTTTTAGTTATAAACATCAAAATCAGAAGTCCACTTTGATCCATTTTTTCAAGTGGCAATTGTACACGCACTAGCTATAAAGTGCTAAAATTATCATTTTTTATTTTTTTTTTTTTTGGGGGGGGGGGGTGGGTTCTTTGATTGAGTGAATTGGGGGGGTGTCTTGTGTGTTGGTGACTCTGTTTCTTGTGATCTTTTCATTTTACATCATGGGTTCTATTGCAAAATTAACTCCACATAACTATGCTACATGGAAAGATAATGTATGGAGCAAGTTAATGGTTCAAGGTTTAAATCTTTATGTGGATGGTACAATTAAAAAACTCACTAATGATGATACTTCTGCAAAAAATAAATGGTCATGCAAAACTTTTAAAGCTTTAGGAGTCTTGAGAGAGAATATTTCTGCAGCTGTCATGTATCACATCAAAACCATAAATGATGCTAGAGATGCTTGGGATAAACTTATAGAATTGTTTGGTAAAGTGGATGAGGAAATGGGATTCACAATTGAGACTGATCTCCTCAAATTAGAGCCTAGGAACTTTGACATAATCCAAGATTATCTCAACAAAGTCAATGATTATAGAGCACAACTTGATGATTGTGGTAATCTCATGAAGGATGCGAAGTTAGTTAGTCACTTAATGAAACATCTTCCTCCTGAATATGCAAATTTTGTTTCGAGTTATAATACTCACAAGTTAACCATGTGTAGTGCCTTCATTAAGCCTTCGTTTGAATCATTTTTAGAAATTTTGGTCTTACAACAAGAAAAATTGATGAGTATGGGGCTTCTCAAGTCTTCAACTTCCAAGGCATTGGTGGCTAATAATGAGAGTCAAGGCAATCAAAGTCAAAAGAAGAAGAAGAATTGGAAGTCTAAGTCTCAACAAGAAGGTACAACATCAACTTCCACACATCACACTTCTACATCACCTCCAAAGGGTGAATCTTCAAAGAAGGAGAAGCGGTTTTGTGCATATTGCAAAAAGGATGGACATGAAGAACACTTTTGTTATAAGAAGGACATTGATGAATTGAAGAATATTCTTCCCAAGAACCACATCAAATTGCCTTCCAGGATGTCTACCTCAACCTCTTCTTCACAAAATTTAGAAAAAGATAAAGGAAAGGGTCACGCATTTGTCACTAAAAAAGGACAAGCTTTGTATGCTTCTTCAAGTCCTGATTCAGGTAGATGGCTTCTAGATTCAGGGGCTTCTCATCATATGGCTTCTTCACAATCCATGTTTTCATCATTTGAGCCTTGTAAAGGTCCACCTATTTTGATGGGCAATCATACTTACATGAATGTGATTGGGAAAGGAAGTATTGATGTTAGCGAGGGACACTTCAATGATGTGTTGTGTGTTCCACACTTGACCAATAACCTTCTTTCTATCTATCAAATCACAAATGGTGCTACAAAGAAGACTATGGAATTTACACCTGATTCAGTTTTCATTAAGGACTTGGAGAGTGGAGCAGTTATTGCTACTAGGATAGTGGATCACTCTTCTCGGTTGTACTCCTTTACAGATTTTGTTCCTCTTGATGACAATGATTCTTCAGACAGTGAGTCTTCAGCATATGATGATTATAGTGATGATTCAGATTTTGAGGAGAGTTTTGGCTACTTGAACTTGGGTATTCTCACTCATGATCAAGCTCTTGAGCCTTCCATTTCATCTCCTCCTATTGAGACTACTTCTACTCTTGCTCCTGATGATGCTTCCATTCACACAGCATGGGTTCAAGTGCTTCAGTGTAGCAGGATATTCATTGTCTTCCAGACTGGGTTCCATGGGATGAGTACTTGATAGACATTACAGGTTTGTTTGTGGAGTCCTCCACTTTAGATTTGAGAAACTTCATTGATGATATTCATCTTCTTTTTGGTGAAGATGATCCTTCTTCATTTTTGCGAGGGAGCATGCTGACCCTCACATTCATTCTCTACTTGATCATTATTTTGAGGGTGACATGATTATTGATACTTTGATACAATAGTTGGAGGAGGTCACTTTATCTTTAGAGGAGATCCTTGGGTCTTTGGTACATGTTCTACATTCATCCTCAGTTGATCCTGATTTGTCTTTTTTAGCAGAGTGGCTTAGTACACATGATTTGGAGGAGGCACATTTTAGCTTTGACATGAGGACACTTGATCAAGTTTCAGAGACTCCATCTTTTTTGAGTTTTCTTCCTAAAGATTGGGGAGGAGGCTTCATATATTCACCTTTGGTATTGTTTCTTCCTAAGGGGAGGAATGTTGTTCTACACTCATGGAGTAGTTTCTACATCGAGCCTAGAGCATCTACCATTGGTCTTCATTCTACATTGAGGGGGGGCTACTTGGTCTCTCTTCCACTACTTTTATCTTATGGGGGGGATATTTTCCTCACATGAGGTCTTGTCTCTCATATTCTATTATTGTATTTATCTCTCTTTTTGGGGGATGGTTTTTCCCATGAGGTTTTCCCTCTTTCTCCACTTTATGAGAGATTGCATTGTTCTTGCATATTGTACATGGGTACCTAACATGGCCTTGTAGTCGGGACCCATCTTACATTGTGAGCTTAAGTGCATTTCCCTAAGTTGCACTTAAGGGGGGGTGTTGGTGTAATTAAGTATTTACTAATTACACTTTACTTAACTTTACTTAGGATAATGCATTTTCATATTAGTTGTCTTTGAGACACCTAGGAGTTTGCATTTCTTTTTAGCACATGGTTAGGAGAATCTCCACTTTAGGTGTGATAGTTGTCATCACATACCTCTTTGTGTGTGAGATCCACCTTTAGTGCTCTTATCACATTATCATCCTCTCATTGTTACACATGTTTCTCATACTTTCATGTACAATGGAGGATGATCCACCTTTGGTGGACATGTGATTCCACCATGTCTAGTTGATAGCTTATCACTTGCATAGCTTCTAGTTATCTTGCATTGCCTATATATTGAGGCATTTCTACATTGTATGTAATCAATTATTCATTATCATTTGATCATTATTGAATTCTTCATTTGATCATATTATCATGTATCTCTTTGTTGTGCTATTTCTTGAGCTTCTAGATCTTGGCATCTATTCTTTTCCTTAGGAAAATTCTTACAAAGTCTAATGGAGGATGCTAAAACAACTAAACTAGACCGGGTTAATAGGCCTAATCAGGTCTCCAATTGCACTAAAAGTGCTCTTCGCTCCAAGCCAATGCCCAAACCAACTATGAGAATATGTGATGGCATATAAAAGGACTCAGAATCTAGATTTTAGAGTCTTGGTGACTCCCCAACCGAGAGTTATGGTGACTGTTCTAAGTCACTAACTAGTGCACACATAGAGATGTACACATAGGGCATTATAGAAAATCCACTCCCCTACAAATCCACACTTCTAACCTACAAAATATGAAAATACATTGACAAAGGTTGAATTCCACCAAGGGGTATCAATTTCCCATAGTGGAATTGGTCCAAACAACCAAGCCCTATTGGGAACCCTGGTTTTAGGCCTTCAATCTGAGCAGTCCCACTAAAAGCTAGATAACTCAAAAACTAGGATAGATCAGGACATGAGACCTATTAGCTATTTGTCTTGTATCCCTAACCTCTAAAAGAGAAATACAAAAACTAGACCTGAGTATCTTTTTCTAGTTACACAATTCCACTTGTTCATACAAATTAAGGGGCAAGAAAATACTAATTGATGAGGATTTGATCCTCCTACTTCGAGTTCCACACACTCGGGTGGGTGTACCTAAAACATATGACTAAATATGCATACATAAAGACTCACTCACTAAAACCTCTTATGCAAAGATGAAAATCAGTGAATAGTTCTCAGACTTATAAAACATGGGAGTTCAACTTAGCCATTCTTATATAGGATCCCACCTGTATGTATGATCTGCTAAGAACTAGGAAAATGGCCAATGTGACAACAAGGATAAACTCCTTCTTCTCTTTGAGATTTGAGCTCAGGTAGGATAACCCTTGGATTCATTTCTTTAAAGAATCACTAACAACACTTGTATTTAGAAAACACAAGTTATAAACATGAATGCTCTCAAACATGAAATTAAAGATGGATTGATTTAAAGATTTGATGATGAAATTGCAGGACAAGAAAGAGACCGGTGCCTTGTTTATTGGGCAACAGAGTCAAACAAACATGCATTCCCAAAAAACCTAACTCCAAAATCAAAGAAACCAATTGAAATGCCTTACAGATCACTCTTCTCACTCCAATTCCTGGAGATCAAATTCATGTATAAGTCTCAAATTCTTAGAACCTGCATTCAAGATTGACTCTCTCCTTGAAAGAAACTTAAAAAATAAGATAACAACTACCTTATAGCTAGTGCATCAAAATGCCTTACAAATTGATACACAAGAATTAAGACCAGATACACAAAGACATCAACAAGAAGTGAATAGGGATTCCATTATTCTTTATTAAAAATTCATCTAGTTCAACATATCTACAAGATAAAGAAACATAGAGAAAACAAGAAAAAGGCCTGAATACTACCTAGTGTGTGTGTGAAAATTGTACCTGATCTGTAGACACAACACTCAGTAAAACATTAGAGGTTAGCTATAATCAAAATCGTGCAAAATTGAAATCTAATCTAACCAAGCGATTTACTGTCTTCTAGTAGGTGAGAGATTAATGTTCTCAAATTGTTATCGAGATCAGTGACCTAGACGACACCTAAATGAAGGATTTGAATGCAATTGATCTAGATATGAATTGAATGCAATTATTCTTTTTTTTTTTTTGATATTTTCTATGCAATAATAATGAAAAACTTGATATGAATCTATGCTAGATGAAATTGATATGCTATGAATGCTATTGAAAATTGATATGCAATGCTAATCTAACAATGATATGCAATATGAATGCAAAAATAAGATTGATCTCACAAAGATGTCAATTCGCAAGAGCTTTGATTCTTCTTCAATTCCAATTCTCCAGCATAAGTTTGCACAATTATGAGATCCTGTGGATGCAAATTTGAGAGATGAATTATGAAGAGATGAGCCTTGTTTTTATAGAAATCCAAGGCTTTGGAGGTGCATGAAAAAAAAGTCATAAATCACTCAAATAACTCAGGTTGATTTTTGAGTTTTGCTTTAATTGATAATTGATAGTTGTCTGCTTTTATGATTGTGCATATTTTATTTATGAATTAATTTAATAATAAAGTGATTTATTTCCAACTTAGCTGCTTTTTCAAATAAAATAATTAATTTATAGGTTAATTAACTATTTTATCAAACTTTTGTTAAAAACTATATTATTAAATAATGACAACTTGCTTTAATTAATTAAATAAGAATTTAATCAATTATTCATATGATATTAGATTTATTGTCAAAATTAAATAATATAATTAATAATAGATAACTAAATTTAATTAAATAATTAAGTGGCAAATATTAAATCTAATTAATTAAATATGCAAAATATTTAATTAATCAAATTTTAGGATAAATGTGATTTATTGCCAAATAATTATAAAATTAAAGATAATTATGATGATTAGAAATATTACTAGGAATATTCCCCGATGCAGAATTTAAGATAGTCAATTATGATTCGATGATGTTTAGATGTGCCTTAGATTAGGACTTTGATGTCGATTTCGTTCGAATTGAAGATGTAGGAGATTAATGAACTTATAGCCCATTTTTGGGGTATTACATTTTGCCCCTCTTTGAATTACTGTGCGTAGCGCAGTGGTTCAAAGATAGTCTGTGTTTGATAGAGATATGAAACTGATGTTTGAAATTGATAATTGATACGAGACAGAAGCTGATTGATATTGATTTGATATGGAGATAATAGGTCTTGAGTGACCAAAGATAATGTTCACTATAACAGCAAATGAACCTATGATTGTGAAAAAGTGTCAAAACACCTAATTCCAAACCTTAGGATTGCAAAGAAGTGAGTGACCCGTTCTAGACTCAATTGTCTTAGCAGAACTAGCAGGTATCACATGCAAACCCTTGAGTTGTCGAAGAACCAAGGAAAGAACACTATGATCTGATGGTTGCAAAAACTGATATAGTTTACAAGATTAGGAGAATACCAGATTGATATGGATCTTGATGAATCTGATATGCCCCAAGTGATGATAGATTTGCCCCGAGCGATGAGGACTTTTGATGAATCAGTAACTAGACGTGATTTTTTTTCTTGATCACTGATGAAAGATATTGATAGACTTGATCGATAGAATTTTGATTTATAGACTTTGAATTGATGTGCAATACCATGCCCCCTTCGGGATTAAAATTGAAATCTGACAAGAAAAGTCAACGTTGAGAGCTTAGAAGCATGTTGATTGATGGGAAAAGTGGTTATACATGTTCAAAAGTGCATTCTACATCATTTAGAGGTCCTGGAGACCAAGGTTGACTAGGTTTGACCATGAGTTGACCATGGTTGACCAAGTTGAAATTTTGATAGTTTGATGTTAGATAATCAGTTAAGTTGAATACTGGAATTCTGTGATGATTGAAGGTCGAATATGCAAGTAGTTAATAATATGAATGATCTCAGATTTGGATTTTGATCCCAAAAAAGGATTCTACTTGCTATTTCGTTGGAGGAACCTTCATGTGAGATTCAGCTCTTGTTAGATTTGAAGATGTAAGTGGTGAATTGTTTAAGCATTGAAGTTCGTTTAGCCATTGTGAGATCATGCCAACATGCAAAATGCAAAGAGACATGCAAAATGAAATGCAACCTAAGACCTAGGACCTAGTCACTGATCATGTGTCGATTTGTTATCATCATTGAACTTTTAGGTAACCGGATAAATCAATACAATGCCCACTATCCATGAAACTATAGACATATGAATATCGATTTGTATGCGCAAGAATCAATACAACACTCACTGGTTATACGACCATGGACATATGAATATTGATTTGTTTTCGGAATGTTGGATTAGATATAAGCACCAAGGCACAAATGCCAGGATGACCTGAATATCATGTCCATTTTGATATAGCAATTTGTACAAGCATCAAAACATAAATGTCATGATGACCTGAGTATGTCTTGCATTTAACATACACATCAAACAATCAAAAGATCATTCTAAATCCAGTGTGAATTATCCGTAGTGACCCTTTATCGTTCACCTCCTTAGGCAAGATCGCGTTTCATAGTAGGAGAAATAACTTAGTCAAAAAGACAATAGTTAGATCAAACTTCCTTGAATTTTCTAGGTATCAATGGTCGAGGTACGCATGGCCATCCAATTCAAGATAGAGGCTCTTATAGTCGGACACCATTTCAATCCAAAATTTCCAAAGTTATAAGATTTCACATACGAGCAAAAAACCAAGAAAAGATTATGCCCCCAATCATCACTCTCTAAATCCTATAAAGGATATCATTGAGGAGCTCGAAGGGACACAATATGCAAAAATCTCAATGTGAATCAGTAAGCATACAAGGAGATAAAAGCATGAAAAGCACAAATTGTTTTCAATTTTCAGTTTGATGTTGATTGCGTTGTTGTTGATGCAAAATCCTTTCTAGAGACAAGATAGAATGACTAACTCACATGAAGCTTCAAAGGACTCTGACTAGATATGATCCATCTAAGATACATGGGAGACCATAGGATATGACATTGACTACCCCCAAGTGTGAACATTGATAGGATACAGACGCTTGAGCTGATTGGTGTACCAACCGACTTATTGAAAACTGAAAATGTTGAAACAAACCGGGAGATATGTACAAACTAAAGCAAGAATAAAAGATGGGAAAGACCAAGATTGTGCTGATAGATGGAGCATTTTGAACAAGTGGTGCCCGTTTGCCAGGTTTTCACCATCTTGGTAGAGATTCTATTTTTGCTACCAAGGCGTCTGTTTCCAAGTTTTCACCAAGGCACTTTTTCTTTTCTTTTTTTTTTGTATTTTTTTTTTTGAATTTTTTATATTTTCTAATTTTTAAGATTTTTTCAAGACATTTTACCATAGATTGAATGCTTTAAGCGTAGAATTTCTTCAGATGGAGAATGTTGATTGGTTCTCGGAGCTGTTCTCCTTCAGTCGTTGAGAGTTGATAGGCACCAGAGCCAAAAGTAGCAGTGATAACAAAGGGACCCAGCGAATTGGGTTCGAACTTCCCCTTGCGTTCTTGATGTGATTGATTTTTAGGATTTTCTCTCAACACTAGATCACCAACCTGAAATTCTCTGTGTCTGACTTTCTTATTGTAGCCTCTAGACATTCTTTTTTGATACACTCTGAGATGATCATATGCTACTTGTCTGTGCTCATCTAGTAGTTCCAGTTCTTGTAACCTAGACACTCTGTAGTCATCATCAGTTACTAGACCATGCATTCTGATTCTGAGTGATGGGATTTCAACCTCAATAGGTAGTACCACTTCAGACCCATAAACTAAAGTGAAAGGTGTAGCCCCAGTAGGTGTTCTGATACTTATTCTGTAGGCTCATTCTGATACTTATTCTGATACTAGTTCTGATACTGGTTCTGATACTAATTCTGATACTAATTCTGATAATTGTTCTGATACTGGTTCTGATATTGATTCTGATACTGATTCTGATAATTGTTCTGATACTGGTTCTAATATTGATTCTGATACTGATTCTGATAATTGTTCTGATACTAGTTCTGACACTTGTTCTAATACTTGTTCTGATACTGATTCTGATACTGGTTCTGATACTGGTTTTGATAATTGTTCTAATACTGGTTCTGATACTTGTTCTGATAATTATTCTGATACTTGGTATACTTGATAGCATCTTTTTCCATTTGCAAACTCCCAAGCAAGAACATATCATGCAGTCTCAATGTCTAGCAAGGTGGAGAACAAGAGGGATTGGCAAGCTAGTGGAAGAGATGGAAGACAAGAGAATAAAAGATAATGAAGGGAAGAAATCCTCAAGGGCAAACTCCTCAAGAATACCCAAGCTAGGGAAAAATTGTCATGTAAAGTGCATTTAAACAAGTAATGAAAGACTATCATAGGATAAGTCACAAAAGTGTGATGCAAGAGCAGGAAAGGATGCAGTCCAAAAGAGTAGACATGTCAAGAGGCTTCATAGCACTGTGTTTTACTCTTTCTTTCTTTTTTTATTAGATCAAGACCAAAGGGGAAAAGGATAGCGATAGGCAAAAATGAATGGAGGAAGATGGATAGGAAGGCTAAACATGGAAGGAATGAAAGCAAGATCATCGTAAGATAGCTCACAAAATAGTAAAATATTCGTGTATAGATCAACATTGTCAAGATCAAAGAGAAGATAAAATGGATGAAATATGTAGAAGAACTACGCATAATGCCTGATTGTCAGGTTTTCATCATAGTACTTATCCAAGGCACCACAAGGGAGTGGTTTTCACCATAGGATGAATTTATTTCTCTTTACTTTTGCTACCAAGGTGCCTATTTTCAAGTTTTCACCAAGGCACATTTTCAATTTATTTTATTTTTCATTTCTTTTTTGGAAGAAGGTAAGCTTTTTAGATAATGCTCCTTGAAAGGATAAACCATGATATGCCAAAGATTCAAAATGACATGCTCAAAGATGCTGATAGGGAAAGGGAGATGAAAGAGAAAAATGGAGGATAAGGTTTTATGTAAAGCGAGTGAGGTTGGAAGATAGGAGGAATAGGCAAGTGAGGAAAAAAGATAGGAGGCAGAAGGATAATGCATGGAAGGATTGTGAAAGGGTAGATGGAAAGGAAGGCAAGTTCAACATCAACACATACCTTGAAGGGTGGTGAGAGAATGGAGGAATCATGAATGAAGAAATATGTGAAGGAATATGGCGAATGGCTAGCAGAGGTTATGGTTTAGGCACATGAAATGGAAGAATATTTTTGGAGGGAGATGAAGTGGAAGCCTTTAGAAGCTTGAATATCAATTTCACTTTTTTCTCAACACCAGACTCTTTCAAGAGAGACTTTGGAATCCATATAGCCTTAAGCTTTTTATTTCCTTTTGATGATCTAGAGAGAATATCTTCAATGATGGATTTGGGAACCCATACTTGTCTTGTAGTTTTTTTCTTAGATATCTCTTTTGACTTTATGCCTCCATGTCGATTAGAGGAGACATGGTGATCTTCTTTTTTTGATGGATTCTTGCATTGCTTCTTTTTCTTGTATTGAACATTCAAGTTACTTCCAAAAGACTTAGGATTTATGGAAGAGGGAGGATATGACTAGTTTAGATGGGTGGGTGGATGAAAAAGATTCAACGGTATGCATCTATGTTGATCTTGAGGAAAGATGGGAGATGGAGGTATGTAAGGACCCAAGATGGATGGTGAATCAGGAGAGTTAGGAGGGGAAAGTGAAGGGACATAAGGACCCAAGATGGAAGGAAGGCATGAAGCCCTTAGTAGTGGTGGAAGAGGTCCAAGGATGGAAGTGGAAGATGCAAAAGGATAATCAATAAGTTCATCAGCATCTATATGACAACCAAGGATATCAGCATCTTTAGAGTGAGCATTAGAATTTTCAATAGAATCATGGACATCTTGAATATGAGCACCTTCTTTGATAGGATTGTTCAAAGCTTGCAAAGACTTAGGAAGAGTAGAAAGTGGAAGTGAACATGGAGTGGTAGAACAAGAAGATGAAAGACTTTGATCTTGACAAGGATCTTTGGATAGCATAAGCGCATAATTTTTCTCTTATTTTTCAATAGGCTTAACATTGGAAGGAACACCATTTTTACCAACCTTAATGGAAGCATCATCTTTGGAAAGCACAAGTGTATTACGGTTATTTTGATTGTCAATAAGCTCAACAGTGTAAGTAGTAGCTTGATCTTGCTTAGGAGAAGACTTAAGACATGGTGGAATGCATGAAAAAGGGTCTATAGAATCAAAAGAACCCTGAGGCAGATAAGAGACATCAGAAAAAGGAGTGGATGACATGGAGGGTTCTTGATCTTGATCTTTCTTTATGTTCTTTTCTTCATCATTTTTAGAGTCCTCTTGACATGGAGCCACTTCTAAAGACAAGCAACTGATGCAGGAACATCTTGGGTGTAAGAGCAATCTTGCATCACCCAAAAATATTTATGTTTTTATTCAATAAGGGTTATTTTGTGCAGAGCTGCTATTTATGGAAAGTTACTATTTTTGGTAATTTTTGTAGGTGCTCAGAATGATCTGATTTCTTTCTTGGAGGTTCATTTTGGTCATATAAGTCTACCAGTAAAGTTTCATTGCCAGATCAAGTGTATATTGAAAGATATTGAAGATTTTCGGTATTGGCAGTAGGGTACAGAAACTTTGAACTTAGTTTTGAAGGCTTTAGAGGCCTCGGATGAGGTCAAAAATTTGGGTGATGGGCACTTGCACGGGTCAAGCCTATAGAGCGCTTCGTGGCATTTCTGAAATGGGGTTATAATAGCCAATCGGGTCAACTGGTGATGACTTATGGTCTTCGGAAGTTGGGCCACCTGAAATGGCAGAAAATAATTTTCTTCAAAATTTTTGTTCAGGGTTCAAAGGTTATCTTGAGCCGACTATGATGTAATGAAATGCAAAATAAAATAATTCTAAGTTTGGTTAGCCTTATTGGCTAAAATTCTGGAACCTTCCCAGGCGGTGGGGAATTGCCTATATAAGGAAGGCTGTATTATTGTCTTAGGCAGTTCAGAATAGTTCTGGGTAATAGTTCGAGGCTTGTCCTACAGAATATTGTAAGGGAATGCCCATGTGGCTTTGCATATTGTAATTCTGAAAGTTTGTAATTCCACATTTGTGGAGATAATAAGAAGCCAAATTTTCTATTCTTGCATATTATTGTTGTTGTTTCTCTTTTTCTGTTATGTGTTTGTGGTATTAAGGGGAGCACTCTTCATCAAGTGGTATCAGAGCAGGAGTTCTTGAGTGTGTAAACAGATCACCGACTGTGAGGCAGTTTGCACCAGGACCGTGGCTAGGGTTTCAGCGCGCATCACGAAAATACCTCCACGAAGGGAATGTGACGGAAGAGCTGGTGTTGTAACACCTGAGGTTAGAGAGCTGCAGAGACAAGTGCAAGTATTGTAAGAAGAGATTCGCAGAGGAATGAATCTTAATGTCAAAGATGAAAGTGAGGATGAAGCCGAAGAAGAATATCAAGGAGAAGCTGAAATTGTGAACTAGGAGGAAGAAAGACTTTTCGGGCGATTTCCAAGATTGGGAAAAGACCTAAGATTGAGGTTCCTACATTTTTTAAAAATCTTAACCCAAAGGAATTGATCGACTGGATCAATGAATGTGAGGAATATTTTGAGTATGAAGATGTTGAGGATCCTGATAGGGTCAAATTTGCGAAGGCCAGACTGAAAGGTCATGCGAAGTTCTGGTGGCAAGAAATTCAATTGGAGTGAAATAGAAGAGGGAAAGATAAAATCACAAGATGGGATTGGATGGTGGAAAAATTGAAGCGACAGTTCATTCCTGTTGATTATGAGCTTGACCTACTAAAGAAAATGCAAAGTTTGAAGCAAGCAGGAAAATCTATTCAGGAGTATACAGAGGAGTTCTATCGACTCCTCATCAGAACAGGCCATGCAGAAGCTGATACGGAGAAAGTTGCCCGATACCTTAATGGGTTAAGGCCAAGCATTGAGGAGAAGTTGAATCTGGTTTGAATGAACAGTATTGAGGAGGCATACCAATTTGCCCTAAAAGTAGAGGAAAATCTGAACAAGAAGTTAGAGAGTAGACAAAACGGAAGAGGTCACGGTGGACGATTTGGTGGACGGTCATATGGTGGCCGAAATGAAGATCTAAAAAAGAAGGATGAGGCCAGTAGTAGTCAGAATCAACGAGGAAATAATTCCAATTGCTTCCAGGATCAGAATAATAGAGATCAGAGAGGAAGAGGAAGAGGACAAGGATCTGGAAGAGGAGGCTTCCGTGGAACATGTTTTCACTATGGAGAAGAAGGTCATAGGGCATTTGAATGTCCTCAGTGCCAAGGAAGAACAAACAAGAAAAATGAAGGCCAGGCTAGAGTTGCACATGTAGATGAAGATGCCAGATCATCAAATTCTAAAGATGCTGAAAGAGGAGAAACGTTGATTAACAGAAGAGTCCTGTTGAGTGGTGAGAATGAACCTGAGCAAAGGAGGAGCCTGTTTCACACCAGGTGCAAGTGTGAAGGTAAATGTTGTGATGTGATTATTGATAGTGGAAGCACTGACAATTTGGTGTCAGAAGAGATGGTGACAAAGTTGAAGCTCAAGAGACAGAAACACCCACATCCATATCGGATTGCCTGGGTACAAGATGACCACAAGGTCATGGTCAATGAACAATGCCTAGTGAAGTTCAAGATTGGCGAATACCAAGATGAGGTATTGTGTGATATCATATCTATGGATGCATGTCATATGTTGTTGGGTAGACCATGGCAGTTTGACAGATGTGTTGTACATAATGGTCGTGCAAATACCTATTCCCTGACAAAGGATGGAGTGCGACATAAGCTAAAACCATTGAAGGAGACTGAAAAAAAAGTATGTGGTAATGCAAAGATAACTTTTGTTGATGGAAGAAATTTCCTAGATGGTATGAGGCATGAGCATGTATGTTTTGCTTTAATTCCAAAAGCTGGTAAAGAGGAAGTAGAAGATGTTCCTGTAGAAGTTACAGATTTGTTGAATGAGTTTCAGGATATTGTATCTGATAACGTGCCTAATGGATTACCACCAGTCAGGAAGATTAGTCATCAGATGGACTTGATCCCAGGAGGGAGTTTGCCGAATAAGGTAGCACACAGAATGACACCTGCAAAAAGTGAGGAGTTGAACAGAGAAGTACATGAACTGTTACAGAAAGGATTGATCCGTGAGAGTCTGAGTCCCTGTGCTGTACCAGCGGTATTAGCACCAAAGAAGAATGGAGAATGGAGGATGTGTACAGATTCTAGGGCAATAAACAAGATCACAATCAAGTACAGGTTTCCATTGCCACGAATGGATGATATTATGGACTGTTTGAGTGGAGCTGTGTATTTCTCAAAGATAGATCTGAAGAGTGGATATCATCAGATTTGGATCAGAGAAGGAGATGAATGAAAAACTGCCTTCAAGACAAAGGAAGGACTATATGAGTGGTTAGTCATGCCTTTTGGGCTAACCAATGCACCGAGCACTTTCATCCGGCTCATGAACGAGGTTCTGAAAGAATTTCTGGGTAAGTTTGTCATTGTTTACCTAGATGATATTTTGATCTTTAGTAAGACATTGGATGAGCATATGATGCATATTCGTATGGTATTTGAGAAGTTGAGAGAAGAGAAATTGCTGATTAATTTGAAGAAGTGCAGTTTTGTGAAGAAAGAGTTGGTGTATTTGGGATTTGTAGTTTTAGCAGAAGGTCTAAAAATGGACCCAGAGAAGGTACAGGCTATCCTTGAATGGCCTACTCCGAGGAGTGCTACTGAGGTAAGATCTTTTCATTGTCTAGCTAGCTTTTACAAAAAGTTTATCAAATATTTTAGTAGTATTTGTGGACCCTTGACTGAAACAATGAGAGGGGATAGAAAAGAGTTTAAGTGGACTAATGGGGCAGAAAAGAGTTTTCAATTGTTGAAACAAAAAGTTACAAAACAACCTATTTTAGCACTTCTAGATTTTAATAAGGTGTTTCAAGTAGATTGTGATGCTAGTGGTACTGCAATAGGAGCTGCTATGAGCCAAGAAGGTAAACCTATTGCTTATTTCAGTGAGAAGTTAAATGATGCCAAGAGGAAATATTCTGTTTATGATCAGGAATTTTATGCTATAGTTCAGGCATTAAATAAGTGGAGACATTATCTACTTCCTAATGAGTTTTTTTTGTATACTAATCATCAAGCTTTGCAATATTTGAATAGTCAAGGAAAGTTGAATCAGAGGCATTTGAAATGCGTTGAGTTTTTGCAAAGTTATACATTTGTTTTGAAACATAGGAGTGGAAAGTCTAATAGGGTTGCAGATGCTCTTAGCAAAAGGCAACTATTGCTGACAGAAATGCAGATTGAAGTGGTTGGGTTCAAGGAACTCAAGAATTTGTATCCAGAAGATCCTAATTTTGGTGAAGCTTGGAAAGCTTGTACAGAACCTGTTACTCTAGACAGGACGAAATAGTTGGATTTCATCATCCAGGATGATATGCTATTCAGAGGGAGTCAGTTGTGCATTCCATGAAGTTCTATGAGGGAGAATCTCATCAAGGAGAAGCATAGTGGAGGATTGGCTGGACATTTTGGTCGTGATAAAACCCTTGCTTTGGTTGGGGAAAATTATTATTGGCCACAATTGCAGAAAGATGTGAAGAAGTTTGTATAGAGTTGCAGAGTATGTCAGATGGCGAAAGGAGTGAAGCAGAATACAGGGTTGTATCAGCCATTACCTATACCAGAGAAGCCTTGGGAGGATATCAGTATGGACTTTATTCTTGGTTTACCGAGGACACAGCGGGGACATGATTCAATTTTTGTAGTAGTTGACTGATTTTCAAAGATGGCACATTTCATTCCCTGTAAGAAGACTAATGATGCTGTTCATGTAGCAGAATTGGTTTTTAGAGAAGTAGTGAGACTTCATGGTTTGCCAAAGACCATAGTTTCAGATCGGGACACTAAGTTTGTCGGATATTTCTGGCGTACGTTGTGGAAGAAGTTGAAGACAGATTTGAAGTTCAGTTCATCACATCATCCACAGACTGATGGACAGCCAGAGGTGGTGAATAGGAGTTTTGAAAATTTCCTGAGATGTTTGGTTGGGGATAAGCCAACAGGATGGAATTTGATTTTACCACAGGTAGAATTTGCATACAATAATTCTGTCAACAGAAGCACTGGTAAATCACCATTCCAGATTATATATGGAAGTAGTTCAAGAAATGCATCTGAGTTGAGAAAGATAGATAAAGGAGAAATAAGTAGTGCTGAGGCTGAGGATTTTGCAGAACATTTGAAGAACATCCATGGGGAGGTAAGGAAGCATATTACCAAGATGAACGCATAGTATAAGGCTAAGGCAGATGAGAAAAGGAGGTATAAGGAATTTCAAGTTGGTGATGAAGTCATGGTTCATTTGCGGAAGGAGCGGTTTCCAGTTGGTACATATAACAAGTTGAAAATGAAGAAGTTTGGACCATGTAGGATATTGAAGAAGCATGATTCAGGAAATGCATATGAGGTAGAATTACCTACTGAGCTAAATATTTCACTAGTGTTTAACATTTCAGATCTGACAGAGTATCATGAAGGAGGTGTTGAAGATGAGATCACAACAGCACAGTGGAGTATTCCAGCAACTAGTTCAGACACTAAGGAGATTGAAGACATACTGGACAGTCGTGTTGGTAGAAGCACAAGGAATAGGACATATGAAGAGTATTTGGTCAAATCGAAAGGATGACCTGTAGAAGATTCATTGTGGCTAACAAAGGAGGAGGTTAACCGTCTTGGTTTTCCTCTGCACACCTGAGTCGTGACAGGGTCACTTCTCAAATTACCCCGGGTGTCTGATGCAGGAGCATCCTGGGTGTAAGAGCAATTTTGCATCACCCAAAAATATTTATGTTTTTATTCAATAAGGGTTATTTTCTGCAGAGCTGCTATTTATGGATAGTTACTATTTTTGGTAATTTTTGTATGTGCTCAGAATGATCTGATTTCTTTCTTGGAGGTTCATTTTGGTCATATAAGTCTGCCAGTAAAGTTTCATTGCCAGATCAAGTGTATATTGGAAGATATTGAAGATTTTTGGTATTGGCAGCAGGGTACAGAAACTTTGAACTCAGTTTTGAAGGCTTTAGAGGCCCCGGATGAGGTCAAAAATTTGGGTGACAGGCGCTTGCACAGGTCAAGCTTGTAGAGTGCTTCATGGCATTTCCGAAATGGGGTTATAATAGCTGATCGGGTCAACTGGTGATGACTTATGGTCTTCGGAAGTTGGGCCACCTGAAATGGCAGAAAATAATTTTCTTCAAAATTTCTGTTCGGGTTTCAAAGATTATCTTGAGCTGACTATGATGTAATGAAATGCAAAATAAAATAATTCTAAGTTTGGTCAGCCTTATTGGCTAAAATTATGGAACCTTCCCAGGCGGTGGGGAATTGCCTATATAAGGAAGGCTGTATTATTGTCTTAGGCAGTTCAGAATAGTTCTGAGTAATAGTTCAAGGCTTTGTCCTACAGAATATTGTAAGGGAATGCCCATGTGGCTTTGCATATTGTAATTCTGAAAGTTTGTAATTCCACATTTGTGGAGATAATAAGAAGCCAAATTTTCTGTTCTTGCATATTATTGTTGTTGTTTCTCTTTTTCTGTTATGTGTTTGTGGTATTAAGGGGAGCACCCTTCATCATTAAGCATGTTGGAATGGTATGGAAGACTGTTGCAGAGATGGTGAAGGACCAGCTGAAGTAGGCATTGTAGCGCATAAAGGCTTAGGCTCTTTAGGTTTATCATTATTGAAAGTATTTGCAGCCAAGTGAAGGTTAGCTTGAATTTCTTGAAGAGGTAACCTTGGAGGATAACTATAGGGAACCGCATGAAAAGTATCAGGGCTTGTGTCGGATTAAGGTTTTGTGAAAGATTTGAAAGACTCAGAAGCTTTAGAAAATGTATGGGTATTGGAGGAAGTAGGGGATGGAAGGGAACCATCACTAGACAAAGGTTCAACATTAACATGATCTTGCTTGAGAAGATAATCTTTATTTTCAGCAAGAGAGTTCTTAGAGGAGAGATCCATATAGTATTGACATTTAAAGCTAGCACGATGTATTTTATAGTCCTCAGCAGTAGTAGATGGATCATCGTCAAGGTATTGTCCACAAAAGCCATCAAAGTCTATTTCAAAATTAGAATCATATGGATCACCATCACGATCTATCTAATGTGACAGCCCATTTGTAGTAAGCAGGAATGAACGATGAGGAGGACTCTTAGGAACAAAGGTGTCATAGGTATCATTACATTGTCTGTCATCATAGTCATCATAGTCTCCAAAGCTAGATGTGTCACTCTCCATGGAAGAGGTATCATATTGCTCAAATTTTTTCCGGGGGCATGGTGACATGTACAAGTCTTTATCAAATGGAAAAGAGTATAGAGGTTCCTTTTCTTTCTCAAGTTTGTCAAGTTGGACTTGCATAGCTTGCAGCTACTTCATCATAGCGGCGATCAGAATTTCTTCCTCATGTGTACTAATTCTTTGAGACATGTGTACTAATTTTCAATAGCTACTGATTTGTTCTTGACACAATGATATTTTTGACAGATTTTGGAACTAGGCTGGAAACATTGGATATCTTGCAATTTGACAATTTCTGACAACTCTCTCAAATTTTTCCAAATGACACTCTGCAGACTCGTACGACACTGGGTAGTCTATGAAATGATAGTTGCTAAACTCATACGATAGTTGGGTAGAAATGAAATGACAGTTGACAAAACTCGTACAACAGTTGCTAACAGGGTTTTGACTTCTTGAATTTGTTGGTTTGAAAACTCGTACGACACTGTGTTCTCAATCATACGACAGATGGGCTATACTGAAATGACACTTGACAAAACTCGTATGACTTTTGACTTCCTGAAATGAATTTTGACTCCAGAAAAGATTTTACATCAATTTTTGCAAAATTTAAGGTCTTCAGTTTTGGATTGTTTACAAATTGTACTGTCCAGATTTTGAAGGTTATACCAGATTTGATCATTTTTAATAGCCAAGTAGATAAACAAGCACACAGAATAGCAAGCAAGTGATTACAAGCACATCTAAAAACAATGAACAAGGGCAAAAGCAACCTTGCGCATGAACAATCAAGTGACCAAATTGTGATAATCCCTGAGAGTACTAATTGTGTATGTTCTGAAAAGTTTTGCAATAACACACATATACCTGAGAATAAAAAATTGGCCTCTCTAGGGTTTTTAGTAATGGCTTGACTTTGCAACTTTTATGATTCAAAGGGGTGAACTCCAATCCTGGTGCACCAGGGTTTTGACACAGTCTAAGAACTGACAACCCAACAATGAACCATACCTGTGGAGATTTCTTCCACAACGACATTTATATAGCGGCTATCACTACCATGATGAAAATGGCTATTACCGCTTGAGGTTTCCTCAATTCAATTTTCCCTATGAATGGATTGTCTACTACGGTTAACCCTCTCTAAAGGTGACTCACAGATTTATACCACAAGGGGACATGGGTCCAGATCCAAAGTTTTTGACACCTTTTCATTTTTAACCCAAACAAAGCAAGTAGATTAATCCGACACGTTAAGACAAAGTTTTGTTCCACCAAAGTCTGTGATATCAACTCCACGTGATCTATCAACCTCTCTGGGGAGAGAATGTATTAATCAATAAGAGAAGATGCACTAACCAATTTTGATTCACCAAAGCTCGTAATATCAACCCCACGTGATCTATCAACCTCTCCGGAGAGAGAATGTGTCGATCAATAAGAGAAGACGCACTAACCAAGCTGAATGTGAAATGCACTAAGTATCCTCCCTACCTACAAGGATTCTGTCATCAAGAAATATTTCTTTAAGAATCCAATCTCTCAAGAATCACAAATAGTGTTCATAGGGCCTAATTACTATGTGAGCACAGATATATTCCCGAAAGTAAATCTACCAAAAGTACCCAAAAAGCAGAAAGAGGAATACTTAACGCTTAAAGAAAATATGAGATGAGTCCACAAGGTGGAACATTTAACACCTCACACAAGTTGAAAACGAGTCCCCAACTTAGAAAACAAGTGAGTTCCTAAAAGCACAAAAGGGTTGCCAAGTGGAACACTTAACGCTTCTGTCCTGTTGACCCCTCCCCTTTATGGCGCTGAGATTGCAACCACGGGGC
Source organism: Chamaecyparis obtusa (assembly GCA_027943335.1). Taxonomy (NCBI): domain Eukaryota; kingdom Viridiplantae; phylum Streptophyta; class Pinopsida; order Cupressales; family Cupressaceae; genus Chamaecyparis; species Chamaecyparis obtusa. The sequence continues at coordinate 527,940 of BSBK01000023.1, read as the reverse complement.
GGAAATGAGGGGCCGGCGGATTAGCGAGTCCAATAACCCAAGATAGCAATTAAGATCAATCACTCTTATTCTAAGACTAATTAATGAATCCTTAAGGGATCACAACCTAGTATCAAATTATGCAAGTGTGTAAAAATAGATCAAAAGCATGAAAAGATGCATACAAGCTTGACACATAAGAGATTTATTTTAAGTCTCAAATCGAAATGTTATTAGATGAAGGAGAATACCTGGGATCCTTGCAACATGCTTAGTAGATTTTACCTAATTTTTAGTAATTTTTGTTGAGCTTTACTATGCAAGCAAGCTACAAACTCTCCAACAAGTTAACAAGCAAACAAGATATGCAAGGTATATTCAACTTATGAAAACCCTAGGGTTAGATCTAAAAATCAATTATTAGGAGCAATAATAACCATAAATTAATCCAAATGAAAACTCATATCATGCATTGAATCATATGAAAAATAAGTGCATACCCATCATAAAATTTTAATTTTTTTGCACTGCATTTGACCTAGTCAACAAGATCTAATTTTTTTAGATATTATTTTGGCCACAAAAATAGAAATTCAGAATAAAGACCCCTACTAAAAAATAGAGAGCTTTCCAAAAATGCAAAAATTTTAGAAAAATCTCTTCATTTGTGCCCTAGAGACCTATTTTATCAAAATAGACCAGTTTTTGCAAATTGACTATTTGAGCTATTAAATTGCATCCAAATTTAAAACACAAATAATAGACCCCCTGTAGAATTTGAAGAGCTTTTTGAAAATATAAAAATTTTCAAAAAATATTTTTATTTGCGCCAAAAATTAATTTTTTATGGAAAATAAAAAAAAATTATTAAAAATTCAAAAAAATTTAGAAAATTCTATATTTTTTATTGAAGCTTTCCTGATATGTCACCAACCTAAAAAAAAAATTTCAGACCAAAAGTCGAAGCTGTTTGGGAGATAAAATTAAATCTTTGAAACTTTGGGGTTTTAGCTCACAAAAAAAATCAAAACCAGCATGCAAAGGTGGGTTGCCCCACGGTGGGTGCCAGAAATGTGTGTGTGAAAATTGTACCTGATCTATAGACACAACACTCAGTAAAACATTAGAGGTTAGCTATAATCAAAATTGTGCAAAATTGAAATCTAATCTAACCAAGCGATTTACTGTCTTCTAGTACGTGCGAGATTAATGTTCTCAGATTTTTATCGAGATCAGTGACCTAGATGACACCTAAATGAAGGATTTGAATGCAATTGATCTAGATATTAATTGAATGTAATTATTCTTCTTTTTTTTTTTGGTATTTTCTATGCAATAATAATGAAAAACTTGATATGAATCTATGCTAGATGAAATTGATATGCTATGAATGCTATTGAAAATTGATATGCAATGCTAATCTAACAATGATATGTAATATGAATGCAAAAATAAGATTGATCTCACAAAGATGTCGATTCGCAAGAGCTTTGATTCTTCAATTCCAATTCTCCAGCATAAGTTTGCACAATTATGAGATCCTGTGGATGCAAATTTGAGAGATGAATTATGAAGAGATGAGCCTTGTTTTTATAGAAATCCAAGGCTTTGGAGGTGCATGAAAAAAAAGCCATAAATCACTAATAACTCAGGTTGATTTTTGAGTTATTTTTAAATAAAAGATAATTAACTCACAAAAACATGCAAAAGCTAAGTTTTAACTCAAAATAGAGTTTAGCTTTAATTGATAATTGATAGTTGTCTGCTTTTATGATTGTGCATATTTTATTTATGAATTAATTTAATAATAAAGTGATTTATTTCCAACTTAACTGCTTTTTGAAATAAAATAATTAATTTATGGGTTAATTAACTATTTTATCAAACTTTTGTTAAAAACTATATTATTAAATAATGACAACTTGCTTTAATTAATTAAATAAGAATTTAATCAATTATTCATATGATATTAGATTTATTGTCAAAATTAAATAATACAATTAATAATAGATAATTAAATTTAATTAAATAATTAAGTGGCAAATATTAAATCTAATTAATTAAATATGCAAAATATTTAATTAATCAAATTTTAGGATAAATGTGATTTATTGCCAAATAATTATAAAATTAAAGATAATTATGATGATTAGAAATATTACTAGGAATATTCCCCGATGCAGAATTTAAGATAATCAATTATGATTCGATGATGTTTAGATGTGCCTTAGATTAGGACTTTGATGTCGATTTCATTCGAATTGAAGATGTAGGAGATTAATGAACTTATAGCCCATTTTTGGGGTATTACACCTAGCAACATAAATTTCAACATGGTACTTCAAAAACCTTTACTATGTTTTTAGTCCCAACAGTGGCTCTGACTATGGATGCATGCCCCATGCAGGCATGCAGAGAACTTTAGAATCTCATGGTAGAAGTAGACCACCCCGAAACTTCAAATCAAATTTTATCTCTTTTCAGTTACATCTCTCCCAACTCTTCTCCACTCAACAACTAGGAACCCCTTTATTGAAAACCACACACCACACACAACTGAAAACAAAGTAACTATACAATGGATCACCTTATTTACAAAATGGCCCACAATCACAAAACTGCGATCATCATTTACCTCTGTCAAATGTCTAATTCTCATCATTCAGGAATATGATTATTCTGTAGAACTTTCTTCCAAGCAATTGACCACTCTGAAACAAATTTGTATATTTCATGCCACTGTCATATTATTTGCTATTATTACATCTATCATCTTGTCGCATGACAAACTCATGCATTTTCTGAAAGGATCCATAATCTGAAAAATGTTCTTCATACTCAAAGCATAGTGAACATTCATATGCAATATGAAATTCTTCACTATCGATCTCTTTAACATGTTCAAATAAAAACTCAACCGAATGCATTGAAAATGTAAAACATTCTATCTCAACTTCATGCATACTACACAAACATTCAAGTGAATCATCATAGACTACAACTTGTGGTTTCATATTTAGTTCATCCCGAGAAACATCAGCATGCTGAATTGGAAAAAGAAAAGACTCACTTTCTGTCTGATAGCTAACATGTCCTTGCTGATTCATTTAAACACCTTTAAATGACAATGCATCAACACTTTCATCATCATCCCATGCTTGCAAAAATGAACATACCTCTCGCTGAAACAAATGATCTGATGTAAAATCTGAATCTTCTTTCAGCTCCATGTAAAACATTTCAAAATGTGGTTCTAATAAATCAACATGCAGTTCATTGCACATGTTCCCACTTTGGCACACATCTTCTTGATGTAGATCACTACTATAAGAGACATTATTAGCGTTAACAAATTCCTATTGACCAAGCATTGACTTTGTGCCATTAACAATATCATAAACATCAATGTCCAGGTCAAATAAGATGACATCCATTTCTGGTTCAAAGGAAAAAATAGACTTGGTTTCCACATCATAGGAAGTACTTTCTTGAAAACTCTCATAAGTTGGTTCATACAAATTTTCCATTGACCCACCAGTAGCAACTTCACATTCATTCTTATGGTTTTTAGGATCAACAACCTTGCATGAAAAGTAACAAGGTGCAAGCATACAAATTGAAAAATCCATGTTATCATTATTGTTAGCTGAAATAAAAGAATTTATCTCTATTTTATACAAATCAACATCTTCACAGTCATATCCAACACATGATAAGTCTTCTTCCTTTTCACAAGGCCGCATATAAACCACTTCTTTATCTTCACAAATTATACCAAGGCCATTGTGGCTCCATGAATCTTCTTCCTTAACCAATTCTTTGTTGGGGCCAAGGACTGAAATTTCATGGTTGATATCCTTTTGTGCAAAGGAATGCTCACAAAAAATTTCATCTCTGTCATAGTTGGCACTTTGTCGTTCATAAAAATCTTCCTCAAACTGGAATGAGAAATTTGCATCATTTCTCTAAAAGGAAGAAAGAGCCATAGGCTGAATAGAAACATCGTCCATCATGGATTCATCTTCATTGTCTTGACATTCATTGATCTCATCGTGAGAACAATAGTTAGCATTATCAATATCACAATCAGATTCAACACCAGCAAAGTAACTAGACTCAGTATCAGCAAAGTCTGATAGAACTCGCTCATTTGGGGCTTCAAAATCATCACCCGATAAATCAACTGCCCCTTCTTTACTTTCCACATTTGACTACAAGGTACTTGTCTCTACAGCCCCAAAACTAGAACAACTAGTTTCCAATATATTAGGTATGTAACCATTGTAAACATCTATCTCTTCCTTAAGAGAATCATAACACTCTTTACTAACCATACTCACATTAATATGAGGGGCAACTGCTACTTGCTGAATATATTCTCCAATCACATTTTGTCTTGGAACATAATTTAAAGCATGGTTAGTAAAATCAGTAGGCATGTAAACACCTTGACAATGGTCTTCACTTCTTGGTCCATACCCATCTAAAGCATTTGATACATCATGACAACGATCTTTAGTATATGGAAAACCACTTGGGATGATTCCATACAACAAATTATTTTCAATATCTACTGTTGTTATAAATGCACGATGTAGATTTTCAGGGTTTTTATCTCTTAATAAGTAACTCATCTTTTTATCAAATGCCCCTAAATAAACAACCAAACATATAGCATCATTTGGTCTACACTCCATTGGAATTTGACCCAATACTTTTGCAAATCTGAAATTGAAAGGAGGAATCAGCTCACCATTCTTTATTTGTATCTCCATGAAGTTCTTTATCACTGAAACTGGATCAACCTTTTCACCAAACCGTTCCATAAAAGATAATCTTAACTCTTCCCATGAAGATATAGAACATTTTGGCAAGAAAGAGAACCGACACCTTGCATCCTCTGCCAAAGATTGGACAAATAACCTCATAATGTTGTCCTCATATTCAATATCAAAATCCTCCATCAAATCCATGAATTTTCTATAATGCTTTTCAGCATTCTCCTCTTTCCCACCACTGAATCTTGACAATTTTTCTTAGATTTCAGATGGAAAAGAATTTGGGTAACCACTGATACCTTCAAAATTTATAGCTGGATACAACTTAATGTTGAAACTTCATCTATTACACTACTATAAAATCTTATTAGACATGGTTACACTTGAACATACACAAGGCTGGAAATAGTCAAAGTAAACTTCCACATGCCTTCATAAACATTTTGATTTGACCATACAGAACTTGATCAAACTTCTCAAACAATTTGCAAACTATACTCAGCATGAAAGCTGAAGCTAACAACAACATAGTATGCAAATAATATTCTAGTATTTTTCCCTCTTAACTAGCGCTGATATCACTTTATAGGGAAACCATTTGTGTATTCTTCTCCCCAAAAATATGAAGATTACCTAGACCAGAATTGTAGCGGCTGCTCCTTTTTCTTTTGATTGGAAATGAGGCAGATCTAGAGCATCTTTCACAGCTCCATCAGGTTGTTTTCTCGCAGAGTCACCACCTCCTTACAGAGGAAAATGTTTTACTTATTTTTGTATTTCTTTGAAATAAACTTTTCATTCAGCACTGCTGTAGAAACCAGAGTCGTCACCCAATACAAATTGGGAAATATTTTTATGACAATTTGCAAGGACAAACCCTTTGCAAAATCACCTTCACAAGATATGAATTGCTAGACAAAATATCTCAGATGGGCAAACCCACTTGAAATCTGATTTATTTTAAACACACCAGAGTTTTGCTGATTCCATGATATTAACAAAAGTAAACAATCATTGCAAAAAAATGACAAATGTGACAAGGGTGAATACCCTTCTTCTCTTCGAGTTCAAAACTCAGGTGGGCTAACCTTTTGGATTCAATTCTTCAATGAATTACCAACAATGTAATGAAGGGTGCTCCCCTTAACACCACAAAAACATAACAAAAATAGAGAAACAACAACAATATGCAAGAACAAAAAATCGGCTTCTTATTATCTCCACAAATGTGGAATTACAAATTTTTAGAATTACAATATGCAAAGCCACATGGGCATTCCCTTACAATATTCTATAAGACAAAGTCTCGAATCAATACCCAAATCAGCTACCCAGAACTGTCCTGAACTGCTTAAGACAACACTACAAACCTTTCTTATATAGGCAATTTCCACCGCCCAAGAAGGTTCCAAAAATTTAGCCCTTTAGACTGACTAGACATAGAATTATTTATTTTTCACAATTATTACAATAGGGTCGGCTCAAAAGAAATACAAAATATGATTTTAGGTAACCCAACTTTTGGAGGTCATAACTTTTTAACTGTAACTCCATTTTTCTATTGTAACCACTTTTTGGAAATGCCATGACAAGATCTACAACACCTGACATGCGCTACACCACTCAATCGAGGGTCAATCATGATCTGGAGCCTCTAAGGCCTTCAAAATTGACCTGAAAGATTTTGTACCGAAAAACCTCAATAGCTTCACCAATACTGATGATGTGGTAATGAAACTCAATTGGTAGACTGAAATGACTGAGATGAACCTCCAACTATGAAATCAAAACATTCTGAGATCATATGACCAACTTACTAAAAATAGTAAGTTTCCATAAATAGCAGCTCTACACAAGATAGTCCTTATTGAAAAGAAAACATAAATATTTTTGGGTGATGCAAGATTTCTCTTACACCCAGGATGCTCCTGCATCAGACACCCAGGGTAATTTGAGAAGTGACCCTGTCACGACTCAGGTGTGTAGAGGAAAACCAAGATGGTTAACCTCCTCCTTTGCTAGCCATGATGAATCTTCAATAGGTCATCCTTTCCATTTGACCAAATACTCTTCATATGTCTTGTTCCTTGTGCTTCTGCTAACATGACTATCCAGTATGTCTTCAATCTCCTTGATATTTGAACTGGTTGCTGGAATACTCCACTATGCTACTGTAACCTCATCTTCAACACCTCCTTCATGATACTCTATCAGATCTGAAATATTAAATACTGGTGAAATATTCACCTTAGTAGGAAAATTGACCTCATATGCATTTTCTGAATCATGCTTCTTCAGTATCTTACATGGCCCAAACTTCTTCATTTTCAACTTGCTATATGTACCAACTGAAAATCTCTCCTTCCGCAAATGAACCATGACTTCATCTCCAACCTGAAATTCTTTATACCTCCTTTTCACATCTACCTTAGCCTTATACTATGCATTCATCTTGGTAATATGCTTCCTTACCTCCTCATGGATGTTCTTCAAGTGTTCTACAAAATCTTCAGCTTCAGCACTACTTATTTCTCCTTTATCTACCTTCCTCAACTTAGATGCATTTCTGGGACTACTTCCATATACAATCTGTGGATGATGTGATAAACTAAGCTTCAAATCTATCTTCAACTCTTCACTTTATGCTAGTGTCATTCTATGTGCTGCCTTATTTGGCAAACTAGCTCCTAGAATCAAATCCATCTGATGACCAATATTTTTTACTAGTGGTAATCCATCAGGCACATTGTCGAATAAAATATCCTGAAACTCATTCAATAATTTTGCAACCTCTACAGGTACATCTTCTACTTCCTCTTTCTTAGCCTTTGGAATTAAGGTAAAACACATATGCTCATGCCTCATACCATCTGAGAAATTTCCTCTATCAACAAAAGTTATTCTTGCATTACTACATACCTTTTCTTCTATTTCCTTCAATGGTTTAGTTTATGTCACACTCCATCCTTTGTCTAGGAATAGGTATTCGCACAACCATCATGTACCGCACATCTGTCAAACTACCATGGCCTACCCAACAATATGTGACATGAATCCATAGATATGATATCACATAGTACCTCATCTTGGTATCCGCCAATCTTGAACTTCACTAGGCACTGTTCACTAACCATGACCTTGTGGTCATCCTACACCCAAGAAACCCGATATGGATGTGGATGTTTCTGCCTCTTGAGCTTCAACTTTCTCACCATCTCTTCTGACACCAAGTTATTAGTATTGCCACTATCAATAATCACATCACAACACTTACCCTCACACTTGCACTTGGTGCGAAACAGGCTCCTTCTTTGCTTAGGTTTATTTTCACCACTCAACAAGACTCTTCTGTTAATCAGTATTTCTCCTCTTTCAGCATCTTCAGAATTTGATGACCTGGCATCTTTATCTACATGTGCAACTCTAGCCTGGCCTTCATTCCTCCTATCCACCCATCCTTGATGTTGAGGACATTCAAATGGCCTATGACCTTCTTCTCCACAGTTAAAACATGTTCCACGGAAGCCTCCTCTTCCTGAACCTTGTCGTCTTCCTCTTCCTCTCCGATCTCTATTGTTCTGATCTTGGAAACAATTAGAATTATCTCCCCTCTAATTTTGACTATTACTAGCCTCAGCCTACTTTTTCGGATCTTCATTTCAGTCTCCATATGACCATCCACCAGATCTTCCATCACGACCTCTTCCACTTTGTCTACTCTCAAACTTCTTGTTCAGCTTTTCCTCTACTTTTAGGAAAAACTGGTATGCCTCTTCAATACTGTTCATTCGAACCAAATTCAACTCCTCTTGAATGCTCGGCCTCAACCCATTAAGGTAATGAGCAAATTTCTCCTTATCATCTTCCACATGGCCTATTTTGATGAGGATTTGATAGAACTCTTTTGTATACTCCTGAACAGATCTTTCTGCTTGCTTCAAACCTTGCATTTTCCTCAGTAGGTCAAGCTCATAATCAACAGGGATGAACTGTCACTTCAATTTATCTACCATCCACCCCCATCTTGTGATTTTATCCTTTCCTCTTCGATTTCACTCCAACTGAATCTCTTGCCACCAGATCTTCGCATGACCCTTTAGTCTGGCCTTCGCAAACTTGACCCGATCAGGATCCTCAATATCTTCATACTCAAAATATTCTTCACATTCATTGATCCAGTCGATCAACTCTTCTAGGTTAAGATTTTCAGAAAATGTCGGGACCTCAATCTTAGGAATCTTCCCAATCTTGGAAATGGCCCAAAAAAGTCTTTCTTCCTCCTGGTTCACAACTTCGACTTCTCCTTCTTGATCTTCTTCTTCGGCTTCATCCTTGCTTTCATCTCTGACATTAAGATTCATTCCTTTGCGAATCTCCTCTTGCAATGCTCGCACTCGTCTCTGTAGTTCCCTAACCTCAGGTGTTAAAACACCAACTCTTCCACCATGTTCCCTTCATGGAGATATTTTCATGCTTCTTGTTGAAACCCTAACCACGGTCCTAGTGCAAACTACCTCATAGTCGGTGATCTGTTTACATAGAAACCCTAACCCACTGTCCTGGTGCAAACTGCCTCACAATCGGTGATCTGTTTACACACTCAAGAACTCCTGCTCTGATACCACTTGATGAAAGGTGCTCCCCTTAACACCACAAACACATAACAGAAATAGAGAAACAACAACAATATGCAAGAATAGAAAATTTTCTTCTTATTATCTCCACAAATGTGGAATTACAAATTTTCATAATTACAATATGCAAAGCCACATGGGCATTCCCTTACAATATTATGTAGGACAAAGTCTTGAATCAATACCTAGATCTGCTACCCAGAACTATCCCAAACTGCCTAAGACAACACTACAGACCTTTCTTATATAGGCAATTTCCACCGCCCAAGAAGGTTCTAGAAATTTAGCCCTTTAGGCCAACTAGACATAGAATTATTTATTTTTCACAATTATTACAATAGGGTTGGCTCAAAAGAAATACAAAATATGATTTTAGGTAACCCAACTTCCGGAGGTCATAACTTTTTAATCATAACTCTATTTTTCTATTGTAAGGACTTTTCAAAAATGCCATGACAAGATCTATAGTGCCTAACATGCGCTAGCACCAGTTAGCCAGGGGTCGATTGCGATTCGGAGCCTCTAAGGCCTTCAAAATTGACCTAAAAGATTTCGTACCCAAAAACCTCAATAGCTTCACCAATACTGATGATGTGGCAATGAAACTCAACTGGTAGACTGAAATGACTGAGATGAACCTCCAATTGTGAAATCAAAACATTCTGAGATCATATGACCAATTTACTAAAAATAGTAAGTTTCCATAAATAGCAGCTTTGGACAAGATAGTCCTTATTGAAAAGCAAACAAAAATATTTTTGGGTGATGCAAGATTTCTCTTACACCCAAGATGCTCCTGCATCACAATGTTTGTACTATTCAATATATATTTTGAATATTCATGCTTTCAAACAGGAAATGGAAAATGATTTGATTTTAAAAGATTGATGATGAGAACTACTTATCAGAACTTAGACTAGTCCCTAATCCCAGGCAAAGAGTCCAATGAAATGCAAATCCATAGAAAAACAACTAATAAGCACACATGCAATCCCGGATAGAGTGCCTTACAAACTATCCTCTCACTCTCACATCCAGGTATCAAATTCTCATACTAATACCTAGCCCTCTGGGATTACTCACAAGACTGACTCCTTCCTTGAAGGAAACTCATAAGTAATTGCATAGTTACCTTGTAACTAGCATGTTCAGAATGCCTTACAAACTAAACATACAAGAGCATGAACAAAAGTATAAAAAGACACCATAGATCTAAAACAGGAGATTCCACTGTATGTTATTAATATAGTTCTACTTTAATACATTCAATAGATCAAAGCTTTAAAACTAGACAAAAATATGAAGTCTTCTATGCAACTCTACATTCACAATCCCTATTACAATGGAGAAAAAACTAGATATAGGAGAATAGGAAAACCATCTTAGTCACCGACACCTGACTATCCCCAAAAATATCTACAACTGCTTCTAGCTGCAGCTGTAAGAATTTGATATGATCTAGACTCAAAAGGTTCACAAAATCAGAATCCTTGTTCCGAGACCTTTCCGTTAATATATAATACTTCATACTTCTGATAACATTTGCCCCCTGAATCATTGAACAAACTCTGCCTTCCCGTGCACATTTTCTAAATAATTTTTGAAATATTTGAATGCACTTTCAATAGTCAAACTATTAAATTGAGATAATTTTTAAATATCTGCATATTGTGCCCAAACTCCACCAGACTGCGCCATGTGTCACCTATTGATTCGTTGCTCTAGATTGGGCTTAACTCCACTTTTTAACTCACCTTTGACCTTGAGTTAACCTGCATAGTGTATCTCTGAGTCACTGAATAATTTGGCTAACTCTGGGTTTATTTGGAGACTATGTGACTAGTGGCTATCTCTTAGTCGCATGACTTTCTGAACTTAACCGCCTAGATCTGGCGACCCGATGACTGCACAGTCGCATCATCTCATGAAGTCTTTGACTTAACCACCCAGATTTGGAGACCTAGAACACGGTTAAGTTGAATGCCATTAGCTGAATCACCAACATTTCATGTTAAATCATCCAAACTTTGGTGACTTCATGCCTTGCCGCCACGTGTCACCTAGCACGTCACCAACCACCTCAACACTAGCTGTTTTGCAAAATTTGCTCATCATCAAATCATGAGCACAGAAACCGAGGAACTATGCCTCCTACACACGCGTCGAAAGAGCCTCTTATTCAACTTCAAAGTATGTATTGTTCTTTGTTGTTTATAAACTCTTTATGTTTCCCAGTGGCATCAATATGGGACTAAATCCCTCAAGGTTTTTTCCTTTTTAAAACATTTGTATCAACTTGCGCAAGGCTGCCTTCTTTTAACTGGCAGCCACTCCCATGTGCCAGCACCACTCCATGCATTTGCATAGGCCATCACTTCATTACTTTGCATGAGCTCCCACCCATATACCTTTGTCTTTACGCTTGTGGCCTCCTTCAATTTGTGTGAGGCCTCCCCAATGTTTCTTACATAGGTCATTGTCTACAGGAAGCTCTCCAACTCTTGCGCTAGACTTTCAATGAATATGGGCTCTAAAAAGATAGATGCCCCTTCGCAGACCCTTGGACACTCCTCTTAACACTGGCAGTCATCATAAACAAGTACGCAAACCTTGGATTGGGCATCCTTCATACCCTCTCACACACATATTTAAAACAATGTGAAAACCCACACACTGCCCACACATTCTATCAAGCTTACACAGGGCATTCCTTTGATGACCACTACACATTTATTGGTAGCCATTATTCATTGCACAGGATCTCCAATTCACCTACTTACCTCACGCAAATCATTTATAAACTTCATACAATACCCCTTTTCATCGGTTTATGCACATGGCATTTCCTTTTCTTTCAGCGGACACTTCAAATTACCGCTGGCCCTCTCTGTGCTTTTGTGATGGCATTACCTCTTGCTTATGCACCATCTCCTTGCATGAGTCTATTTCTTTTACTCAATCATATTCCACCGATGGCCTCCATTTTGTGCATTTCCATTTGATCTGGTAGCCTTTACAAATTTTTATGCTAGCCTTCAAATTGGACTGGCACTATTCATTAAGCAAGCAACCTCCATTCTATTGTTTACGCAGGCTTCTCATTTAAATGCGTGAGTATGCTTTGCTGACTGGCAGCTCTATTGCGTGAGGCCCCATCTCTAATGCGTAAGGCACTCCTCTTCGACACTCACGCTAGCTTCATTCTCACCATGCACTAGCCTTCTTTCATGTTTGTTTCATTTCATTTATTTCTAAATGCCTTACGACATTCTCATCTCACGCATACATCTAGCAAGCACTTACGTGAGCCCTTCATTTTCTTTGCACTTAAACATTACATAAATTCCTCTTGTTTAAAACTTCATGCACCCATGTGAACCCCTTGGAAACATTCACTTAGCCTGCACTGGCCTTCACACAATTTTCAAGAAATCATTGGCGTTGGCTCCTCAAATACTAAGCGTGTGTCTTCATTTGCTTGCAGAGACCTCACACAAATCACTATTCTCTACCTTCCAAACCTACAAGAAGTTGACTTCTCTACCAATTTCGAATTGGGAGGGGAACTTTCAAGCATTCTACCGATTTCTCTGCCAAGCTTCTGAGCCTTGTTCTTACAACAACAAGTGTAGGAGGAGTTATTCCAGATTCAATTGCCAACATCTCCTCGTTAACTCTCTTGGACCTCTTAGACTGTTGTGTCCAAGGTAAGCTTCCTCCCACCATCGCAAATCCTATAGAACTTGTAATGTTGGCTATCTCAAATAAAAAATTAAAAGGAAGTTCACCTTCGTTTGGGTTTAAGTGTCCATTAGAAACATCATTTCCTTTAGCCTATATCGATTTTTTTTAAAACACCCTCTTCAAAAGTCAAAAGAGATACGTCAAATGTTCCATCACCAAGATCAAAAATCAAAACATCCTTTTCACCCATAGAGGTATCCTTCTTATCAAACCCATATGCAATGGCAGCAACATTTGATTTCCTGATGATTTCTCATTACATTCAACCCGACAATGACACTAACACCATTTGTCAGCTTTCATTTCATCCTTGCTGAGTGTACACACATTCTCTTGAAAATATAATGCACAAGGCATAACTTTTAATGCACACCTTTAAAATGTAGTCACTTAAATAATATCAAAACAAACCATGTGAAAAATGCAATCACACAGCTCACTCTTACACCTCTGCAAGACTGTCAAATATCACTAAATGGCCTCCAGAATTGGCCACAAAAACTTACTAAAATGCATCAAGGGACCATGAAGCTTGGTAAAATAATTCATTCAACTATAATGAGCATGCATGCAAAAGGACTTTATCTGATTTAATTCCAAGTGCGAGATATCCCTGATCAAAATTGACAATCCTGAAAACACGTGTAAATGCAGATGTGAAAGTAGCATAAATTGCCTCTAGATTTGGCTTAGAAAACTGACCGATCCAAGTAACCGGAATGTGGCGTTGGGCACACATGTTCCACAGTTAACATTCTTCCATACTGCAAAGTGTAATCTAACGAAACCAAATAGTTCAAAAGATTTTAAATATCCAAGTTGCCTCTGCAGAATAATTCTGTAAATTACCTTGTCAAAAACAATGAAATGCATCTAGTTCTAACTTTGAAAACAAGTCAAGCGACCTCCTAAAGACCTGAGCTTCTAGGTATTGGAAGTATGTTGTATGGAGAGCATGAATCCAGAAGGACAACTCATGATGATCAACCGGTCACATTTGGCAAACCCTTGAAAGTAGCCACTTGGAAATACAACACAAAAATAAGAGAAATACTGATTTTTGCAAATGAAAAGCATCTGGGAAAGTGTGCATACAAAATCCTCATGATCTGAAACCTTGCAAACTTGAAGAAAATTTGGTTTACAATACAGGGGCATAATTTTATTGATATGACCAATCAGATTATGTGAGATATAACATCACGAACAGGGCCTCCGACTAAAATATGCAACTGATCTGCATCAAATTATTAGAAACTGCAAACAGAATCAGATTGGCAAACTGGGCAAACGGATTCATCATGGACTAAAAATTGAAACACAAGAATTATTTGACCTCTAGAATATAGTACAAAATGAATTTCCTCAATTGGGTCACAAGGTCAAAAGTTATAATTGGTCAAACAAGGTCATTCAGATTTCTGGGCAGAACAAAGAAACAAGACATTTCTGGGAGACCAACTTTGAGAGATCTGAAAACTTATTAAACGGACTTGAAATGGCTTGAGCTTTGAAACATAAGCTCTTTGATATACGTGTTAAACATTCCCAAAGTGGTGAGCTATGAAACTTAACAGGACAGAAGATATTCAAATACAAACATGGCCTGCTACAACAAATTGACACTTGGCCGAAAATGCAGATTTGGACAAGTGCTCAAAACAAGACATCACGGAGTGACTCAAAACTTGAATCTGACGATCTAGGCTGTCTTCTTGTGATAAAAAAAGGGTATTGAACACCTAACATACATGGTAGACCTCAAAATCTCATTCAAGAATATAGGCACAAAAGCACTTAAAGGGTTTCAAACTGCAAAATTTAACATGATACTTCAAAAACACTTACTGTGTTTTTAGTCCCAACAAGACCAATTCCAAAAGGAAGTAGATTCAAGGATCCAACTTTTGGCTTCAAATTTTCATGCCCTCCTATCCGTACACACCCATACACTTCAATTCTCCTCGGGAATTGCAGAGAAATGTTGATATTTTATTGATTCAAAATTGCCAATTACACATTGTTACCTTCCACTTGCTGGAAAGGGCTTATGAAGGCTTCCCCCATCGGCTACAACTGAATTTCAAACCACATGACCATTGGGGGATTTTTTTACAAATTTTGGCAAAAGTTGTCAAAGTTGTTAAGCAACTTTTACAACATTTTTGCAATCTTTGCATTCTAGGTGACCAAACTTGGTCTAGACCTAATCTAGTGATCCAACATGGATCTAAAGCATTAAAAACATGAAAATAACAAAAATACTAAGATTTTAGGCCTTCTGACCACCTTTGACCATAGTTGACCAAGGGTTTATAGCTATGCCAATCTTGGAACTAGCTCTTACAAACTTGGTCTAGATGCCTAGATAGAAGATCTAACCTAACTAGATGTTCTTAGGACTTTGATGATCATTATTTGTTGAGTTTATTATGGGTGCTCCTGCACCATACTCCCCTTGAGTTTTAAAACTCAAGTTCCTACTTGAGGTTAACTGTTCCACCGAAGTCCCATGTTGCTTGATTTGGTCTTTAGTTAGCCAAGTTGCATCTATGTTGGGGAGCCCTTTCCATTTCACTAAGTACTGCATATACTTCTTGGTTCTGGTTTTCTTCAACAACTTGGTGTCCAATATTTCTTCCAACTCTACTAGTTTTATATGAGGAAGATTAGTGACATAGTCTTCATCATTGATATTTGTTTCCTCACCTTGCTCACTTGTTGAATCTATTGTAGCTTTGTAGGGGGTGAGGTCTGCAACATTGAATATTGGAGAGATTTGCAAGGTTGGGGGAAGAGAAATCTCATAGGCATTCTCACCCATTTTATTGAGTATACTACATGGTCCTACTTTCTTCATATGAAGTTTAGAGTATCTACCCTTAGGTAGTCTCTCTTTCCTCAAAAATGCCCAAACCTTGTCTCCCACTTTGAAGTGGATCTCTCTTCTTCTCTTATCAACATGTTCCTTGTATTTCAAATTGGATCTTTGCAATGCTTCTTTGACCTCATGTTGCACCTTTGTGATGAGTTCTTCCAATTCTTGGCCTTGAGCACTGACTTTGAAGTCATATGGTAGTTCTATCAGGTCTAATGGTCCTTTGGGATGAAGGCCATATACTACTTGGAATGGAGTTTTGTCGGTTGACCTGTTCATGGAATCATTGAATGCAAACTTTGCCTAGGGTAGGAGTGTATCCCAAATCTGAGCATATTTTTTGGTTAGGCATCTTAGGAGATTTCCTAAGGATCTATTTATTGCCTCAGTCTTCCCATCTATTTGTGGGTGATAGGTAGAGCTGTAGGTGAGATTAGTTACCAATTTCTTGAAGAGTGTCCTCCAAAAATGGCCTTGAAACTTTACATCCCTGTCAAATATAATTGTTTGAGGTAGACCATGGATCCTAACTACCTCTTTGAAGAAAAGATGTGCAATGTGAGAAGCATCATTTGTGCTTTTACATGGTACAAAATGGACCATTTTACTAAACCTATCCACTATTACAAAAACACTGTCAAAGCCTTGCTTTGTCTTGGGAAAACCCATTACAAAATCCATTGAGATGGACTCCCATGGTCTAGAAGGAATTGGTAAGGGTTGATATAGTCCTTGATTGGTTGACATGCCTTTAGCTTGCTGACATATGGTGCAAGTTTCAATGAACT
Organism: Chamaecyparis obtusa; assembly: GCA_027943335.1. Classification (NCBI taxonomy): domain Eukaryota; kingdom Viridiplantae; phylum Streptophyta; class Pinopsida; order Cupressales; family Cupressaceae; genus Chamaecyparis; species Chamaecyparis obtusa. Next base: position 511,139 of record BSBK01000023.1, on the reverse strand, counting down.
TCTTGACATCATTGTTCATCTTATGCCAAAAATAACTTCTCCTCACCATGTCTATTGTCTTATCAATGCCAAAGTGACCTCCTAGGCCACCACAGTGCTTCTCCCTTATTATGTTTGTCCTTATTGAAAATTTTGGGATGCATAGTTGAGCTCCTTTGAATAGGAGTCCATTTTGAATTAGATATTCAGAAAGGTCAATATGGTATCTTCCAAACATCTTTGTGCAAATTTGATCTATCTCTGCAAATTCAGGGTCACCAGGGTAGAGGTGTTTGAGGGACTCAACTCCCACACTTTGCAGTTGTATTTCTTCAATCAGACCAACCCTCCTACTAAGGGCATCAACAACATTGTTTGTTACACCTTTTTTATGCTTGATGTTGAAGGTGTAGGCCTGCAACTATTCTACCCATTTCAAATGTCTGACAGAGAGTTTTTCCTGTGAATTAAGGAAACTTAATTGATGGTTGTTAGTATATACCACAAATTCTTTTGGGATCAAATGGTGTCTCCATTTCTTGAGGGCTTGGACCATGGCATAGATTTCTAGGTCATATGTAGAGTATTTTCTTTTGGCCTCATTTAGTGTTTCTGAGAAAAAGGCAACTGCCTTACCTTCCTGACTTAGGACTACACCTATAGCCAAGTTGCTTGCATCTATTTCCACAGTGAAGACTTTGTTGAAATTAGGTAGGACCAAGATAGGATATTGCTAAACCCTATTCTTCAAGCATTGGAATGCATCATTTTCTTCCTTTGCCCATATAAACTTATTCTTCTTTCCACCCTTAATGGTTTCAAGCATTGGTGCACACACATGGCTAAAATTTTTGATAAACTTTCTATAGAAAGTTGCAAGTCCATGGAAGCTTCTTACATCACCCTGATTCTTTGGTGGAGGCCATTTGATGATCACTTCTACCTTCTCAGGGTCCATCTCAAGGGTAGCTTGTGAGATCACAAATCCTAGGAACATAAGTTCCTTCCTCATAAACATGCAATTTTCCAAGTTGATTACCAACTTGTATTGAAGAAGTCTTCTTAGTACCTGTTCCACATAATCAAGATGGTCCTCCTTGCTATGACTGAATATTAGTATGTCATCAAGGTAAACAAAAAGAAATTTTCCAATAAAATCAATGGATATCTCATTCATAAGCCTCATGAAAGTACTAGGGGCATTGCTTAAGCCAAAAGGCATTACTAACCATTCAAACAAACCTTCAGTAGCCTTGAATGTTGTTTTCCATTCATCTCCTAGTTTGATCCTGATTTGATGGTATCCAAACTTTAAGTTTATCTTGGTGAAGTAGCAGGCACCTCCTAGTTGATCCAATAGATCCTCAATCCTGGGCTTGGGGAATATATATCTTATGGTGATCTTATTGAGGGCCCTACTGTCAATACATAACCTCCATTTTTCATCCTTTTTAGGGGCTAAGACTAATGGCACTGAACATGGACTAAGACTCTTTTGAATGAGTCCTATTTCCAACAATTCACCAACTTGTTTTGCAATCTCCACATGCTTCAGTGGTGTCATTTTATATGGAGCCTTGTTAGGTAGAGAGGAACTAGGTATCAAGTCAATTTGATGACTGATATCTCTTAAGGGAGGGAGGCTTATGGGCAGGTCACTAGAAGTGACATCTCTGTATTTTTCCAGCAGTTCCATAGCTTCCTTTGGTATAGGATCTTTTTTATCAGACCTTATGTTATCTTTGGGTTTGGAGATTAGGATAAAGGCTTTAGTATCAAGTTCCTTCAATGTTTTTAATATTTCTTTCTCTCTCATGATGATGACAGTAGGTTCTGTAAATACCCCAAAAATGGGCTATAGGTTCATTAACCTCCTACATCTTCAATTCAAATGAAATCGACATCAAGGTCCTAACCTAAGGCACATCTGCACATTATTGAATCCTAATTGATTTTATCCTAAATTCTGCATTAGGGAATATTCCTAGAAATATTCCTAATTTTCTTTAATTTAATAATTATTTGGTGATAAATCTTATTTATCCTAAAGTTTGATTAATTGAATATTTTGAATATTTAATTAATTAGATTTAATACTGCCACTTAATTATTTAATTAGATTTAATTAAATTATTCCTAAATTGTATTATTTAATTTTGACAATAAATCTAAAATCTCGTGACTAATTGCTTAAATTCTTATTTAATTAATTCATGTCAATTGTCAATATGTAATAATATAATTTTAGAATAAAAGTTTGATTTAATAATTGATTAACCCATAAATCAATTGTTTTAATTCAAAAATCAGTTAAGTTGAAAATAAATCACTCTATTTATTAAATTAATTTATAATTAAATCATGCACAATCAAAAAAGAAGGCAACTAGAAATCAACAATCAATTTTAAAATTGAAACTCAACATCTGATGATGAGTTGAAATTTGATCTAAACTCTATTTTGAGTTAAACACTACTTTTGCATGATTTTTGTGAGTTAATTATCTCTAATTTCTTGATAACTCAAAAATCAACGTAATTTTATCAAGAGTGATTTATGGCTTTTCTCTTGCATCCTCAAGCCCTGGATTTCTATAAAATCAAGGCTTAGCTCTTCATTTTCATCAACACTTGAATTTGCACAATTACTCTAGCAAATTTGCAATTGAAGGATTAAGCACTTGCGACAGGCGATTTGTGAGATCTTTCATAGTTGATCATAATCTTTCATAGTTTTTGCATAGTTTCATATCATTCATAGCATTCTTAGATTAAATTTTCATTCCATTTCAATCATATAGCTTAGATTCATACAGATTTCATATTATTGTTGTAATGTCCCCGCCAGGGAACCCATAAGAAATCAGGTCTTAAGACCAAAAATTGCAACTAATAAATTTTTTTCCTAACATTACATCATTACTACTTCACATTTACATTCCTTAAGGTTCCCTTAATGAATTCATTTACTAACATATTTACATTACTTATCCAAAGTGAATTTCATTTCCTTTCTTTACTTTCACATTTTAGAACTTAAGAGATAGGGTAAGAAAATAACATTTCATTTACAATTATATTCCTTACTTTATATACTAATTTCATTTCTCCTTCCTACACATTGAATAACTATTCATTACAAATTACATTTTAACCTTAGAATAATAAACATTTTCTTTCATTGCAACAAAGGAGAGATAGAAAAGATCATTCAAAATTACATTATGTATTTCCAACTTTGATCTTTCAAATAATAACCCTTCAAATCAAGCCTAGAACTATCCCTCCCAATTACATTGCTTTGCTTTTCAATTACATTTTCCTTCTATTAATAACTCTCATTGCAATAACAAGTACATGAATGGCCCAAAGGCATTACAACATATCTTTATATCTTTATTTTCAGTAACAATGATACAATATAAAGGTCTTCATAGAATTGAACATATCCAAGTCATGAGCCATGAATAGGACCTTGAAATATTTTTGCCACCCAACCATGTGTAACTGATGAGGTTCCACCCCCCATGCTAGGAGATAGAACCAAGATACTCACAAGGCCCTAAGCAATCTAAGGCTACACAAAACCCTAAATTGAAAGAAATAACATAACAATATATCACTTTACTAATCACAAGGGTTAGGTTCCTAGTATACCCTCTAGGTGAGTGTCATCACGTATCCTGGATTTTGGGATCCTTCCTAGCAATCATGTAACCCCGGTCCCCCCTTTATGAATAGGGATCCATCCTGGCAGTTAACCATGGTCCCGGTGCTCCAACAGGACTATGTGGCCATTAATATGTTTTCTTTCATTATCTTTTGTTTCCCCCCTTTCCCAGATTCATTGTTAGGTTATCACTTTTTACTAACCCACCCATAGGATCATCTGGTAACCACTTTAGGGTTCCAACACCTATGGTGAGCCACTCACCTAGGGTACCTAGTCCCCTACCAACACACACAAGCCATGAAAACATCAAGTACTTTCAAAAGATCCATATCATAGGTCTAGGAAGCCCTCTGGTGCACTCAGGCCACCCGAACAAGTCCTGACCTTACATTATGGACTCTACCAAAAACCAAGTATGAACAAAAACTTATAATCAAAACCAAGTGTAGGAATTCATAAGATATAACATAAAACTTCCCACATGCATTTACACAACATTCCATAGCTTATTTCAAAAATCTAGAGAAATCTCATGTGCCTGAAATTTGGCTAAGTCTGAATTTTTAGGAAATCTCAAAATCAAAAGTTGTATCTTAACTCCTATGAAACTAAAAACTATTTCAATCATCCCGAAAGGTACCTAATTCCTTGATACAAGTATAACTTAAAGTATAAGAAATTAAAGTATCTTAACTTTTACTTCAATGTTATACTTGTATAAATCCTATAAATTTTGAGCCCCTAAAACCCTAAAAACTCCAAATGACTTTCTACAAAAACTCATATGACAATGTACTTATTCCAATATGACATTTGACCAACTATCGTATGGGCATCAGTACAATGTTGTACGACACTATAAAACAATTTCACACAATTACATTTTAAACTCCCTGAAAACACTTAAAAATAGATTTTTAACCCTCACAACTTTGTATGCATCCCCATATGATATTTGACCAAGTTTCATATGAGTATGAATAAAATGTTGTACGACACTACAAGACACTTTTATGAAAATAAATTTTAAACTTCCTGAAAACACTAAAAAAACTGATTTCTTTAGGCATGGAGAGTGCCTAGGAAGGGTTCCTTGAGGTCAACCTGATGCAGGGACCTCAGCACCACATTGATAGTACATACTCAACATTATGTAAGTCCTAGACTAGATTAATCCAATTAAAAGCAACAATTTCACAGAGAAGCCTGCAAGAGGAAAAGAATAGGAAAAAGGACTATATCTCAATCCTACACCTTCACGACCCTTCCTGTTTCTTCCTAGACTTCCATATTTCATTCAATATTAGATAAACACATCCTCCCACATGAACACAAGCATTCCTAACTTCCGAGGAAGATTTCAAAATACAAAGCACATAAATAAAAACTATATAATCATACATAATTTACTTCCCAGAAACACAGTAGAAATACATAGAGGATCAAACATTTACATATCATTTTGGATGCATAGTAAAACAATCATATTATAATTTAATACCATATCATATACAAACACATTCATACAGAATAGAGGAAGAATGTATATTCTTCCCAGTTTAGACCCTGCCTTGGGTCCTGGGGAGAATCCTCTTCCCTTGGCTGGAGAATCTCTGCAAAGCTTCAATCCTTGAGTAGATATCCTTTTGGAAATCTTCCTCGAAGCAATCCTCACACACTTGACTTCACAAACCAGAGACTCTCAACTCACATAAACTTTCAATAATAATTTTTGGAGAAATCATTTACAGACAACTCAAACAAAAATCAATCCTCCAAAATTATCATCCAAAATTATCATCCCCCTCGCACCAAAAATCTTTAATTATTTATCCTCCAACTATGTGGTTGGAGGAGTTTCTTTACGGGAAGCAACTTCTCCAACTTCCATAATTGGCTGGAGGAGCAACCAAATATATCCTGTAAGGACTTAATCAAGGTTTTAATAAATTTAATTAAAATATCCTTTAAATAAAACCATAACAAGAATAATAGACAAATACCTTTCAAGAGAAACACATAGCACAATAGGAAAACAAGTAGCCTAACTTCTAGGAGGTCTTGAGTTCAACTCCCTCCTAAATAGCTAATTTTAATACAAAAAAGGCATTTTCCTTTTATTATTATTATTTTTACTTTTTATTTAAATACATTCATTAAATATACTTTATTTAACTCACTTTATTTACTTATTATAAATAACATACTATTTACACAATTAATGAAAGCATACAATTATTATTATTTATATAAGCATGGGTATATGCATGTGCACCCACATATACACATACCTATATAGCATACAAACAATTATAACATATTTATAACATAATTATTATACATATAAAATAGATTAATTCTAACTCATAATATAAACTCAGACCAACATCAAATCAAGTCCATAACATAAAATGGATTCTACTTTCCCAACTAGGATAACTTCCTAAACAAAATTCTAAGTCCATGGGTAACCTCGAGAGTAGCTTGGTTAAATCTCCACAGAATAAAAATTCAAGGATTTTGAAGGCACACTCAGACCTGTGTAGCCAGGTGGAGATGATGCCTGGTACCTACATCTTGCATCACCCACTAATATGCATATACATATATATACAAACATGCAGTGACAAACAAGGAGGGAGAGTGTGACATCGTGTGGACCTCCCATAGGAGTAACTACGACTGCCCCTCCTCATCCTACACTCACATAAACTAGTAAATGTCAAACCAAAATAGGTTCAATAGGGTTAGATCATAATATAAACATCATAACACAAATCAATGTAAAATAGTTTACTGATAGTTCATTTCTAGCCATTCATCATTAAATTATAACTCATTTAATATGTCCAAATAAACTACAGTAACCATATATATGCTCAAATGTCTCATAAAATGATAACTAAATAATAATCATAGTCCATAATAAAATCCAAAGTGTCAAAGCAATAGTCATGTCAGTCTAACATAGGAAAATTCTAGGGTGGGCATTACAATTGCACAGAAAATATAAAAATATAGCTTAATTTGCATTTGTAGTCTTTCATATTTTACATTCAAATCCTTCATTTAGGTGTTGCATTGTCACTGATCTCAGTCTGATCTGAGATTATCATACTCACATCTACTAGAAGGGAGTAAATCACCTGGTTCGTTTAGTGTCCATTTCATTGCAGATTTTGGTTTTCACTAACCTCTAATGTTTTACCGAAGTGTTGTGTCTATAGCTAGGTACAAAATTCACACACACATTTTTGACACCCACTGTGGGGCCCTGAAATGGGTTTCCATTCAATTTCTATCAATTTCTATCAATTTCTTGTCATTTTATGGTTAAAACTGCAATCTTTTATTTTCTGTCTGTACATTTTTTGTACGAATTTTGTCAGAAAGTCATAGTACAAGGTACCCACTATCGTATGATAGGTGATCTTATCGAGGCTTGTATCTGAAGCTACAAATTTTCATTTGGAAGCTTGATTATCGTATGAGAAGATACCCACTGTCATAATCTTTCACATTATCATATTTGTCTTTTAGTGTATCTCTTTCTTCGGTAAGAATATCAATCTATTCAAGAGATTCATCAAGTTTTTTTTCAATTGATCCATATCCATAGAGATCTTATTCAAGTTGTTAGGATTTCTCTGAATAACTTTTTTTTGAGTAACTAATCTCTTATACCAATTGTTAGAAATAGGAAATACTAAGAGGGGGGGTGAATCAGTATTTCACAAACTTGTACTTTTGCCCAATTATGGATATATGAAATTAACTTCTATCTTGCATAAGAAACTAAACTAAGTAAACAAAATAAAAATCATAAAAATAAAATGAATGAACTCATAACACCATGATTGTTATCGAGGAAACCCTGGCCAAGGGAAAACTCAAGTGGGGATTATATCCACAATTGATCTACTAATCAAAAGTATATGGTTAAGGATGTTGACCCTATTAGGAGTCTATTACATACATATAGTATCTATGTAGTGGTTAAAGGAATTTAGGCCTTGTTAGAAGCCTCAACCCTATTAGGAGTTGCTATTACAAAACAAAAATGTATGCCAGATGAGCTCACTGCCCAAACATGCAATATACAGTGATAACTTCAGATAAAAGGTAAGATACAAAAACCTTTTACTGTTGTTAAATAACTTTATTATTCTGATCTAGCTTTGTAGGCTCTCTACTCTTATATACAATACTTGCTTCTTTTCTTTCTTAAAACTTACAGTTTCACATCATATATATCATATATCGACTTCGTATAGCTTCGCACTATATTATTCTTACTTATATATAGGTTATTACAAAATAACCTTCCTGTCGGCTTTACAATACATTATACTCTTCTCAAAACATAAATTCATTAAATTCTTCCTTACGGTTAATATCTAGGATGTTGTCCCTAAATAGTTAAATCATTATTTTGATAAAAAAAATCCCTTAACTCAATATAATCATATTGCGATTGATTCTTTGTTTTGGTCGGCTCAACACTGTCTCTATAAAACATCGATATCTTTTTTTGTACATGCCATATAGATGTACACTCTTAGATGTAGCTTTTATATACATATAATGATCAATGATCAAGTGTGCATGCATTGAACCTTATTCTATGAACATCACCAATCAAAACTATCTTTGTGAAGACTGGTAAACACTGTTATACTTAGATAATTTTCATGTGCACTCATACAAAAATTCTTCCTCAAATCATGTTGTCGTAATGATGAGTATATCTTATCATAATGATAACATTGTGATATCCTACTTAGCCAAATTGCCAAGAAGTAATGAGTAATCTAGTGGAAATAGTATTTTGACAGTGTTCTTGAGAAGTTGCTTGTGATAACCAGATCATATCTCCTAACTAGGATAAAATTTGGACATGTGATGTTGTACAAAGGTTGAAGACATTTTGGAGGTGACCTAGATGAGACAACATAGTTATAAATCACACATGTGAAGATCTATTAAGTTTGGAAGTTGACATTTTTTATGTCGTTATGAAATGTTATGTAATGTGTAATTATTTATATTTTGTAATTGGTTAAGCCTAGTTGGCCAACTCTATTGTAAATTATTTGAGTGTGGTATAATGGAAGGATTGTTTTCCTTGATTTAATTAAAAAGAAGTAAGATATGATGATGTTGATGTTTTAAGAGGATATGTGAATTGACAAGATCTGGTATTGAGATCTGGTAAATTATTTGGTGTGGTTTTGGCATAGACAAAGGAGTAAAGATAAGTTGTTGAGATCAGAAATAGTTGGTATTATTCTATTCGAATAATATAGAGGTCAGTTGGATAGTGAGTTCAGTGATCTTGTGCTTGTAGCTGTTTGGACAGTGGGTCCTTCTACCATCCTTAACTCCTAACAAGGTTAGAATCTTTTAATAGGGATTCAAAGTCTCCTAATAGGGACTAATATGTATTGAATTTATTGCATAGACTCCTAACAGAGTCCATCCTCTCACAAGGAATTTTCATATTAGTACATCTTTTGTGGGTACCATCCCCACTTGGGTTTACTCTCTAATCAAGAGGTTCCCTAGTTAACATATCTTATGTCATTGTGTATGTGTACCTTTCTATGGTAGTTGTTTATGTTGGTTACATGTTTGAGATCTAATAATCTTATTAAAAAAAAATTTTATCAGATAACTGATTCACCCCCCCTCTTAGTTATCTTGGTGGACTTTACTTTCTAACACATATTTCATCAAGAATCCCTTTACCTAGAAATGGGGAGGGTGTGAATTCTTTTTTTCCTTCCGCTTCTTCATTTTATGATGTTATTTTTGTTCATTATTTCTTCATCATGTTTTCAACATCCTTCTAGAGGATCCCTTTATAATTATTAGACAATATCTCTTTTCATTCATACTTTCCTTCACCTCATAGGAGTTGTGACCTCTTTGGCTTGGACTAGGTGTTTCTTTTGGGAGACCTCCTTTGTGTTAATGGTGCTTCATCCTTTTTCCTATTTTCCTTGAGATGTCAAATTTTGTCATCTCAAGGGGGCATATAGGGCCTATTTATTAAAAATATTCTAATTACTTCAAATATTTCATGTAGAGTACACTAGCATAAAAAAACATGCTAGGACCATATGACTCTCCTTTACAAACATTTTCAAGATTAGTTGACTATAATTTTCAATACCATTTCACCTATCCTTCTCATGGGTTGAATAGAATAACAAAAATTGCTAGACCATTTGACCTCTCTTTTCACAAATTTTATGGGTTGACTAGCATAAAATGAATTGCTAGACCATTCAACCTCTCATGTGCATAGAATTTTGTGAGTTGAATAGCATAATACATTTTTCTATCCCATCAACTCTCTCTCCTCTCTCTCATGGATCACTTAGCACAACACAAATGAATATCCCATGTCATTCATGGTTGTATTTTTCTCTCCTCCATGATTCCATAGCATAACGTTCTTTTCTAGTAGATTGGATGATGGATTATTATCTTATATTTTATGTGTTCTCTTTCTCTTTTAATTTGACCACTTGTTTTGCAATATCTTTCCAAGCATGATTCTAGTTGTTGAGACACTTTCTTTACTGGGGTCTCTTTAACTAGTTCATTTAGAACTTAAGTAATCTTTAGGCTTTTTTGTCTTATTTTCCCTTTCACATGGTCATACAAGTTTAGATCCTTGGTTTGGGGTCTTATGTCTTTAAAATTAGTGATGTATTATCTATTTGTAGTTTGATTACGATCTTCATTGATTATATCTCTTTTTGTAATGCCCCGCCAAGTAACCCTCAGAATGAAAGGTCAAACATGCACTGAATTTTTCTTTTGAACATGGAATAAACATCATGTACATAAGTGCATCCAATATCTATAAATAATAAGAGATTAAAAAAAAAGGTAATCCATAATTTTTACACAATCATGCACATAAGTGCATCCAATATCTATAAAGAATAAGAGATAAAAAAAAAAAAGTAATCCACAATTTTTACATAATCATGCACAAGTGGTAGACTAACAAGTACTTTCAGGAGTTCCACGACAACCTAATAAAATTCTTATAATGAAGTACACATGGTCTCAAGACTATCCTATAAGGATTCAAATAATTTCCATGAATCATAAGAGGCTAAGGTAGAAATAACCCACAACTAAACATAGAGGAGGTTAATCCATCCTCACAATCAAGCTAGTTTAGAGATTCATTTTAAAACCAAGGTAAATAATCCTAATTTGATTATAAATAAAAGTTAATTACCTTATAACCATCAATAATACTAGCACAAACCCATTATATAATCATCCCATAAACATAATAATTTCATCTGATATTAAATCGTAACTAGGAAACCATATTGGATGAAAATTCCAAAGACAAGAAGAGATGTCAATCTACACATGTGTTGATCTAGCATGCATATATGTTGATCTAACAAGTAAAAATTATGTGACAAAAATTATCAGAATAGTGAATCACATGCATTGATCTTTAGTAGAAATGATGATTAGTGCAGGCATAGGAAACTATCCACAAATTTTGGCCTACATTTAAAGGAAAACATTCCAATGCCTAATTCGATGCCAACGTATGGCTAGTAAACAACTAGCTCCACACTGAGGAGTACCAAATAGAATTATTTGAGTTTATAAAAACTTGATACATCCACAAACATAAACTCAAATCTAATCTATTGATCGTATCAATACATAGTATGAAATAGCTAAAAGCATGTGACCAAAGGGAAATAATGAGTACATCATGCTCGGCTTTGGCTCTATAAAACTCTCGTCACCAATACAATGGTCCCCAATAGTGGTAAAGTGTAATGCCACCCTACTATGTGGAATCCACAGGCCCATCCCGCCATGCTTGCAGAGATATTCCCAAGGATCAAACACACATAATACACATACAATAAGTAGGCTATCATTCATCCCATACAAGTGAAAGAACCTGTTGGAAATTTGGCTAAGATGAGTACATAGATGTTGTCATTATGGCATCATATGATCTACATGAAGAGTGCAAAGGTCAGAGAGAAAGTATAGCAGAGCGCATTGCAAATTTGTCTAAGTGTGAGACAACATTTTCACCAGTGTACCTGAGGATAGTTTTTGTTTGCGATGTTGACTGGAGTAAGTTCAATTCTTGTACACTTTAACATAGACTCTATGATTTCTAATGATGACCCATCTTAGAGTGCAAGTTAGTACATCATGTACAGAATTAGTTATGACAGTTTTACCGAAGACAGTGTTAAGCCGACGGGACAGTTTTGAAGATAGAATTGGTAAAGAGTTAAGGGATTATTTTGTTTATCAAAATAATGTCTTCACAATATAAAGGGATGACATCCTAGATGTTAACCCTTAGATAAAGATATATGGAAGCCAACCATGTAAAGTTATTAGCCTTAATAACTTGTATATATGTAATTGTAAATTATAAGAAGAAGAAGAGATATGTGGTAATATTGTAATGATATGATGCAAATGTAAGAGCAATGAAAAGATATTGATGCAAGCAGCATAAGGTTATGTACCTTAATCCATTTTGTAATTAGTATACATTGTACATTACTTGTTTGGGCAGTGGGCTCATCTAGTAATCAGATTTTGTATTGACAACTCCTAATAGGGTTGAGGCTTCTAACAAGGCCTATAGTCCCTTAATCAGGACTGATACACTATATGCTTGTAATAGACTCCTACTAGGGTCAATATCCCTAACAGGATACTTTTGATTAGTAGATCTTTGTGGGTACCATCCCCAACAGGGTTTTCCCTTGGCCAGGGTTTCCTCAAGAACATATCATGTGTTATGAGTTCTTTAGTTTGATTGCTATGCATGCTGTTTAGCTTCTTATGTTATGCATGTGTAAAGATAATCTGTTATATCCATAATTGGGAAAAAGATAAAGATTGTAGAATACTGATTCACCCCCTTGTCTTAGTATTCCCTATTTCTAACAATTGGTATCAGAGCTTAGTTACTCGGAAAAGAATCATTCAAGGAAAGCCTAGCAGCTTGAGTAAGATCTCTATGGATATAGATCAACTACAAAAGAATCTTGAAGAAGCTCTTGAACAGATTGATATGCCTACTGATGAAAGAGACACTCTAAAAGGGAAATATGATGATGCAAAGAACCTCATTGAGAAACTGAAAAAGAAGTTGGAAGATCTGAAATCTAAAAAGGAATCTGAAATTCTTATTGAAGATTGTGATGACAATTTAGAAAAAGAAAATGTGATCCTTAAGCATGAACTGAAGATAGCAAAACTGAAATTAAGTTTGAAAGATGGAAATAGAAAGAATGAAGAAAAGTTGAAGATTGAAAATGAAGAACTAAAATCTGAACTTGGCAATGTAACATCTAAACTTGAGAAAGTCAATTTGTAGTATGCTAAACTTGAGAAATACAACAAGATTGTGAAAGGCGAACTGACTCAATCCAAACAACAACTTGAAAGGCTATATTCAAATAGTGAGAAGATTGATGAACAAGTATCTTTTGGGAAACCATCCTATGATAAGACTGGACTTGGATTTAACATATTCAAAACAAATGTTGAGAACAAGGAACCAGATCTGAAAATATCTAAAAGTCTAGATGAGAAGAAGTCTGATGAGATCAACAAATCATAAGAATCACCTAAAGGAGAAGAACCACCTAAGCAAGAAGAATCACCCAAAGGTATGCAAAGAGAATTCAAAGGTAGATATTTTGGTTGTAACACTATTGGTCATATGAAGAGAGATTGCACAGGTAAGCAATTTAAACCTCTTAATGGTTATTGTTATAATTGTCATGGTTTTGGACATAGAGTTATTGAATGTAGAAAACCTAAAGTTATTGAAAACAATTATGGTAGTAGAATGTTTATGAATACTAACAATGTAGATAAGAGACCTATTGAAGAAATGAATAGAATAAATAGAGTAGTATGTTATAGATGCAACAACGTTGGACACATTGCTAGAAACTGCAGATCACAAATCAATCAGCAAGGACCAAGATATGGAAACAATGGAACTGTTTGTTAGATATGCAACAAGATTGGACATACAACAAGATTTTGTAGAATGAACAATGGAGTTTTTTATCCTAACCCTAACCCTAGAAATCATGAAAGAAGAAATGAAAATGCAAGAAACAGTTAGAAAGGTTGTTGTAGCAATGCAGATGAAGTGAATTTTGTTAAAGGCACAAATCAAGGAGACATATTCAACATTGAAGGCAATCAGAAAGGTGAAGTATCAAGTGGTAAGAATGAATCCTTACCTGACCTATCTGGAAGCACTTGATTTACGAAAATTACAGTAGATTAGGAACTTAGAATTAGTGTAGAAGTAGATTTATGATGAATTAAGTCTTGCATAATTAATGTAAGGTAGTTTATGATGTACTGATGCTATGGTTAAGAGCGCAAAAGAAAATATTATGTTTTGCGAGATCGCAAGAAGTTTTAAGTTTTTGTAGGTTAACAAAAACAACTTTTTGGAAAGAAGCGGCAAAAGAATTGAATGCAATGTCAGACCTAAGTGAGATTCAAGTAATAAAAGGTTATGATCAATGTTATTTGATTATCAAAGTGAGTTGAAGTGTTTAGGAGAGCAAAGAGCAGTGATTGGAAGCATTTTGCAATGATTTGGTGAAAGATTTGAGCATCGAATCTACGCAAGCCCTAGAATCATGAATTCAAGGTATTTTACTTGGCAGATCTTTGAATTGGTATAAAGAACTAGAAGCAATCATGGATGTATCTTTAATTCATAATGTCAGAGACAAAGATAGACCTAGAATGAAGAGGGAACCAGTAGAACCCTTGGAAGAAGATAACCATAGTTTAGCATTATCATCCGTACCAGATGAAGTTTTGCATTTGGAGAATGTGAGAAGTTATCTTGGATGCAAGCTAGAAACCATCAGTGATAGTGATTTTACCAATGAATATCAGAAGATTTACAATCAGGATATGACATTGAAACAAGGATATGAACATTTGAAAGACAATGAGATTGTTAAGTATGCATTGCAATATGAATTTGACAATGAAGAATGCACTAAGATTATTTTGAGCAGAATTCACAATGGAAAGTTTTAGCTAGAGGATAGAGTGATAGACATTACAGCTGACTTGATTCATGAAGTTACTGGACTATCTAAAACTAGTGCTATTCCTTTAAATGAAAAGAATATGAAGAAAATAGTCATGGACAACATAGAATCAACCTATAATGGTAGAGGAATTATGATTAGCAAGATCAAAAAACATGATGTTAGATATTTATGCAAGTACCTAACAACTAAGTTTTGTGCAAATTCTAGAGAAGATGACATGGCAACTGGAATGGTACACATAGCCTACTTAATGTGTATTGATAAGGTACAAGTTGATATGTGTGAAATTCTGAGAATATAATTGTTTGAAAACTTGGAGAAGATTAAGAAAACTAAGTATGCACAATTTAGATTTTCATCCTTAATCACATACATGTTTTTCCACCTATTGAGAAGATTTTTGTACACCATTGCAAATGATTGGAATGATAGTCAATCTACTATGGAAAGGATAAATAAAGTATATATGAAACATGTTATTCACAAAGTGAATGAGAGTGCTATGATGAAGACATTTTAGAAATTGGTAATCAGCAGATCAAGGATTCCACAGTCTATTATGGATAAATATAAAGATGATATATGTTTTATGGTTGACACTGACTTTACCTATATTGAAGCAGTGGAGCCTAGAATTGAGTTCATAGACCCTCTTGGCTATGAGATATCTAAGATAGAAACAAAAGAATATGTTGGCAGGTTACTTAAGTGTAAGTTGGACACTCAGTGCAAAAGGTTTGGAACTTTTGAAGAGAATTTCAACTCTACAAAAGCTATAATTGAGGAGAAGCAGTCTAAGAAGAGAGTTGACAGCACCATAAAGAAAATATTGAAAGATTCAAGATTGACACAACATGAGTTTGAGATAGCAAAGAACACAACAGCAACAATCAGAATGAGTGAACAGAAAGAAGTTTTGTCTACCCCACCAATTGTAGTATAGCTGGAAGAACCTCAAGTCAAGGTGAAAGTAGAGGAACTAGAGATGGAACAAGAAACAAGTAGACCTACTAGGTCTACCTCCTCCACTCCTAGCAAGAGAATGAAAGAAATTACTACTGGACCTGGTAAGAGGAAGAAAGTTTTGGTGCCACTAGTTCCTAGGAAAGTTGCAATAATTAAAGATGATGACACTACTTTGGTTAAGAAGAAAGCTTGGAAACCTAAAGTTGAAAAGCTTAATGAGAAGATTATTGAAAATGGAGACTTTACCAGAATGAATAAGTACTATAGTCTTTATGATTATTCAGATAGACTTAACTTGGAGAATGCAATTGTAAAGCACATGGTTTTTGCAAATAAGAAGTTTGACACTATTCAAGGTCAGATACCTGATGACTTGTATAACAAACTTGTAAATAGAAAGAAGATAACACAAGAAGAAGGCACTTCTATGAGAGAGAATCTAGTAAGAAAGCTTTGTGATGTGAGAGATGATGCACACTTGAAGCAGATATTGAAGGCCTTAAGCAACCACCTAAGAACCAAAAGGAGAACCATTCTAATTATGGGAGGCAGATATGAAGAAGTTAAGTCTAATACAAAGCAGGCAATAATCAAGGTTATGGTAGAAATTGTTGGAGAACCATCAACTGCAGCAGATCAAGAAGGTGAAGAAAAACAAGAGGATATTTATTTTCCTCCAACTATTAGCATTGAAGATGAATCAATGAATGTAGAAGGTACAAAGGTCACCTTGGATACTGATGACAATGTATTCAAGAATTTAGGAAACATTGTTGACAATTTGGCTCTTGATGAACCTAATACAGAAGCAGAGCAGACACAAACCAATGTTAAAGAACCCAAAGAAATAGAGATTCAAGCACCTATTCCTATCAAAGAAGACATCAGTCTTACTCCTGAGAATCAAAAGAAGGAAATTGGATCTTTATTTGAGGATTTAGGAAAAGAAGTTGATGATGATGATCAGTTGGAACTGATCACTTCTTTGAATAAGATTATTGGCAAGAACAAGAAAGTAAAAAATCTGAAGGGAGTTTGAAAGAACTAATTGAGGAGTTACAAAGCATTGTAACTACACAAATTATAGAGGTAGACCCTTTGGAGAAAGCTAAGAAGGTAATGAGCACTTTTGATGATGAATTCACTAATCTATCTGATATTGCAAAAGTGAGAGCTCAAGCAACTTATGAAGCTGAAATGCTTTTGAATATTAGTCAAAATATCAGGAATGATATTAATAGTCTTGATATCTATATCAAGGACTTTAGAAAGCATTTGCAAATAGGAAAATCTTTATACATACAGTGTACAAAATCAGAGACCTTAATAGTAGAAGAAGATCAGAAGATAAAGTTGAAAGAAGCCAAAATTCAGAATGAATGTAACCTTCTTTCTAGCCCCAATGTGAAGGTATTAGATATTGAGAAGAAAGTTAGGAAGCTTTATGATGAAATTAGAGTTTTGCAAGATGAAAGGAACAGAAAAATGAGAAGATTTACTCTTTTGAGAGAGCATACTTCTATGAAGTTATGTGTAATTGAAGAATAGTTGGAAGAATGTCTTTCGACAAAGGCATCTTTTTAGAAATTTAACTTTGAAAACCTTCAAGCATGTCAAATATCAGCTTATGGACTGAGCACTTTACTCAATGTGGAAGATTCCATTAAGAAATCACGGGAGAAGGAGATAGAAGCAATGAAAGTTGATTTTGCAGATTGTATTGCAAGCCTACCAGCTTTGCAATAAGGAACTAAGGTATAATCTTTTTGTGACATAATTTTGTAGCCCTCCCTACTTTATTTTGTCATTGTTGTCAAAGGGGGAGAGATATAGAGCATAAAATTATTGTATATGATATGGATTGATACTCTTAGGGGGAGTATTGTATTAGAAATTATATTTTGAGGAGTTATAAGGAGAGTATATGTATTTGTTATACTATGGCCAATTTTGAGACAATTTTGAAATTTTGAGTTGTACACTTAGCCAATTTTCTCATATGTTGCCACCAATGACAAAGGGGGAGATTGTTGGCAATTTGGCTAAGTTGAGTACATAGATGTTGTCATTATGGCATCATATGATCCACATGAAGAGTGCAAAGGTCAGAGTGCAAGTATAGCAGAGTGCATTGCAAATTTGTCTAAGTGTGAGACAACATTTTCACCAATGTACCCGAGGACAATTTTTGTTTGTGATGTTGACTAGAGTAAGTTCAGTGCTTGCACACTTGAACATAGACTCTATGATGTCTAATGATGACCCATCTTAGAGCACAAGTTAGTACAGCATGTACAGAATGAGTTATGACAATTTTACCGAAGACAGTGTTAAGCCGACAGGACAATTTTGAAGACAGAATTGGTAAAGAGTTAAGGATTATTTTGTTTATCAAAATAATGTCTTAACAATATAAAGGGATGAAATCCTAGATTTTAACCCTTAGATAAAGATATATGGAAGCCGACCATGTAAATTTATTAGCCTTAATAACTTGAATATATGTAATTATAAATTGTAAGAAGAACAAGAGATATGTGGTAATATTGTAATGATATGATGCAAATGTAAGAGCAGTGAAAAGATATTGATTAAAGTAGCATAAGGTTATGTACGTTAATCCATTTTGTAATCAGTATACATTGTAAATTACTTGTTTGGGAAATGGGCTCATCTAGTAATCAGATTTTGTATTGACATCTCCTAACAAGGTTGAGGCTTCTAACAAGGCCTATAGTCCCTTAATCAGGACTGATACACTATATGCTTGTAATAGACTCCTAACAAGGTCAATATCCCTAAAAGGATACTTTTGATTAGTGGATCTTTGTGGGTACCATCCCCACCAGCATTTTCCCTTGGCTAGGGTTTCCTCAAGAATATATCATGTGTTATGAGTTCTTTAGTTTTATTTTTATGCATGTTGTTTAGCTTCTTATGTTATGCATCTGTAAAGATAATCTATTATATCCATAATTGGGCAAAAGATAAAATTGTAGAATACTAATTCACCCCCCCCTCTCAATATTCCCTATTTCTAATAGAACCAAGGAATGGTACAATAACCCTAATGTAGTCACTCAGATGCAAATACACAAGTCCATAATAGAGAACACATAGCATGTAGATAAATGTCCATAGTACAACACCAATATAATATACTCACACTATACCAAGGTACCTACTCACTGCTAATGGACCTAGAAATGAGAGTACCAAACATAGGAGGTATCACCACTCACACAAACCAATACTAAAATCTAGGGTGAATATCATCTACCTCATGCTAGGGTCAATCTTGACATGGATAGGGATTCAATGATATCCAGAGTACCACACAAGTCAATCTTGACATGGAGGATTTTTTTTTACTCTTGTTTAATGTTTTACTCAATTCATTTATTAACTTCACTTCTTAAGATCAAATTCCTTGACATAGCCTATGTAGCCACTTCTGTAGAAGTTGAGAAATCCAACTTCATAGTTCACCAAGAACACCTGCATGCAAATGACCTGTTGCTAGAAGGAACCAGAAGACACAAAAAGAAAAGCTTGGAAAATTTTAGCAGTGTGAGAGAAATTGTATTCCAATCTAATGAAAGATAATTACAAGGTTCAATTTATAAGGATGAACAAAACCCTAAAACTAGAAAAGCTAGGTTGCACATTATAGTTAATAAAGATATTAATTATAATGTACCTAAGAGATAGCTTAAGTAAAAAAGAGTAATGAAACTAACTAATTACTTTAACACCCCCCCTTAAGTGAAGCTTAAGAGGTAAGCTAACCTAGCATAGCTATGAAAGCAGAAAATGGGTCCCAGCAACAAGGCCTGATCAGGTACCCAATACAAGGAAATCTCTATAAACCAGAGACAAAGGAGAAAACCCAGTGGGAAAAACTCCTCTCCAAAAAGAGATATATAAAGCAAGAAAAAGACAAAAAATGACTTCAAGAGACTCTCTCAAAGCCATAAGTACAATGCATGCTGCTAAACCCCCCGTGAGAGAGGGTCAAGGCTCCAAAGCCCCCCCAGAATGAAAGAACCCCTGGATCAATGAACAAACCACCATGATGCCAATACAAAGGAGTGAAAGGTAGTGAGCACTAAAGAGGTAACCTCAAAAGATGAGGTGTCACTGGAAGGCTGAGCGGATTCTCAAAGGAGTAGACATGAGGATCCTAAAAGGGAATCCCCAATGTAGGTGGTATGACAGGTGTGTTGAAACTGTCAGGAGAGAGGAGATGAGTGTCCTTGGTAGAATCCTCAATAATTACACTTGGTGGCTCGATGAATGGAGCTAGAGGGTCTAGTAGTGCTGAAGAAGAGTCCTACTAAAGAGAAGAAACCCCAACAAGATGAGGTGAGGTAGTCACAGAAGTGGTCTTAGGAACAACACAGAGGTTCAAGTGACCTGACTGTCCCACATGATGCTCTCGCATAAGAGGAGAGTCATGCTCTAATAATGGAGATGGTGGACCAAAGTGTGAGAAGGTGTAGAGATGGGTGGAATGATCAATTTTCCTTGTAGCCACAATGCCACCTGTCACACTATCCCAGATGAAGATTGAATTTGGTGTGAACTCAATTGTCTTCCCTAACCCACTGAGCATAATCTTGAATGCCTACTAAACCTTTCCCACAGACTGTCATAACAATGTTATTCACCATGAGAATATGAGGAATAGGAGAACCCTCAAAAGAAGAGAAGATCTCCAGAGAAGAAGCCATATTGTGAGAAGCACCTAAATCTAGTATCCAAGGGACCTATGAAGGGGATGCAATGGAAGCTCATAATGCATGACCCTATCTGAAATCCTGTCCAGATGTCGAAGATGAGTTAGAAGACTGAAAAGTAGACCCTTGTAAGGTAGAAGAGGATGGAGAGGAAATAGTGCTCTTCTGAAGAAGAGCTTGCAAATCTACAATCTGTTTCTCATAGAGATCAAATCTCTTCTGAAAATAATGTGACTCATCATGAGGCCCCTTCTGACAATAGGAACATGTAGGGCTCTCAGTCTTCTGTTTCTCCTTCTTAGAAGAAGATGGTGGGCCAGTAGAGTGTTGAGAAGAGGAATTAGATGTCTACTTCAGCTTCTGCTTCTATGTATCCTGAGGTGTCTTGGCAAGCAATGCCTGTGACTATGAACCTATAAGTGAATCCACCTGATTGAGCTTGGAGTGCTCATGAGTCAACCTATCACAAAAGGTCTCAAAAGAGGGCATAACATGTCATGCACCCAGTGCATGCATAGTGGAGTAGAAGGTAGAAGTGAAAATCTGATAAGGGCCACAAAGCTTTGAGAGTATCAGAAAGATACACTCATCATCTGACTTAATCTTTCCAGTAACCTATAAAATTGATCGAAGAGACTTGAACTTCATCAAGAAGTCCTCAATGTTGGTGAATGATTCAAGTACCAAGGAGGTGAACTCTACATCTATCTAGAGAACACTAAACTGATTCATTGTGCCAAACAAGGTGGAAAACTTGTTCCACATATCCCTGGGTGTGGTCAAACCATCCAGGTGGAAGAACAACCCATCTAAAATGTTCATTGCAATGAGGCCCATTGCCTCATCCATCTTGTTTCTCTACATAAGAGCCTCATAAGGCCTCTGTAAAATTGGCTGAGTCTCATCAAGACATGACCATAGCCCTTTTTCCATAAGAAATCTAGTCATCTGTCCTTTCCAAGTGTGATAGTTGTGAGGTGTAAGGTGAGCGACAGAAGAGTCTTCCATTGAGAGAAAGAAGACAGAAGTAGAAGGGTCTTTCTGAAGTAAATTACAAAAATTAAAGATCACCCCCCCAAAAAGTATAATAATATCCCCCGTACACAACAAATAACTATGAAAGCACAAGAAATGAGAAAAAAAATTGAGTTTCAAAAGTAGAACAGGAGCATAAAAGAAGGGGCGACTTTGACTGAAAAAAAATAGCAATCAAATGGAAAAATCAAGAAGTGAAACCTACACAAGAACGATGGGCTTGAAAAGACCTTTCTGACGATATATCATATGTCAAATTTCAAGTCCGTATGAGCCCTCTAGGACCAAAAATGCCCAAGTACCCCAAAAATCCAAGCTCCCTAGACAAAACCAGGCACGAGAAAAAAAATGATGGTTGTATGCCCATCACAAGCCCATTGATGATGTCATCATGACTTGTGATGATTTCATCACCAAAAAAGAATCGGCTACCAAATTTTTTTGAAAAATGTCACCTGTGTTTTTTGGGAGGTGGTGGTGGTGGTCAGAGCAGCGTGGGGGCGAGGCAGCTGGCGGGCGGTGCGAGGGCTGGTGGGTGGCGCGGGGGCTAGGTGGGGGTGGTACTAGGGTGGCATGGTGGTGACGTGTTGGCTGTGCCCCAAAAAACCCAAATAAATGATTTTAAAAAAAAAAATTCTCAATTTTTGAGCAATACGACGCTAGGAGGGAGAAATTTTTTCCTAGAGGTCACATTGGCCAAAAAATACAAATTTTATATGATTTTTTACTCTCCCGGGCCTTCTGAGCATAATGGTGGTGTCCATTTTTCCTCAAAATGCTCCAAAATTATTATTTTTTTCTTTTTTGTAGGCAAAAAAGAAACAAAAAATAACATCCTGCAGAGAATACCAGAACTGAAAAAACTTGCTTCAAAAATACAAAAAAAGCTAGTAGCAGGGAAGCTCTGATACCATGTAGAAGTTGAGAAATCCAACTTCATAGTTTTCCAAGAACACCTGCATGCAAATGACCTGTTGCTGAAAGGAAGCAGAAGACACAAAAAGCAAAGCTTGGAAAATCTCAGCAGTGTGAGAGAAATTGTATTCCAATCTAATGAAAGTGTATCATCTTAAAATGGAAGCACTTCCATTTGGATAAGTTTAGCACCCTCTTTCAGTGCATTTATTATGATAAACCTGCATTTAGGATGCATTTGTATGTCCTGGGTGAAATTAGGGTTAGGATCCTGAGGATTCTCCTTAATTCCCCTCTTCTATGGCTCTAATTTCTAGGTAGGATACATATATGGGTCCTCCTAGCCTTCATCACGTCAATAACAGGATCTTATGTCTATCACAGACATTCCATTCTTATCTAGCTTCATTTCTAAGTTTTCGGGCATCCTCGAGGCCTTTAAACTTCATCTAGGAAAAAGTCAAGGTTTCTGATCAAGGTTGACCTCAAACCTCACCAAGTTAGGGTCGACCTCGACCCTGACTAGGTCAGGGTCAACCTCGACCTTGACCTCTTCCCACTAGTAATTTAGCTTTTAGGATTATTAATTTCTCACCTCCGGGTCAGCTTTTTGGGGCTCCAAAATGGTAAATCCTTTAATTACATTTAATTTAGGTCCATTCTCTAAAGGTTAGGACCTAATTGGGATTTAATTCTCCAAGGTGGCCCTTCTAGAGGAGTGTGACCTAATTCACTATAAAAGGAGGCCTTCCTCTCTCATTTGGATCATCAAGTTTTGCAATCAAGCACATCTCATCTCAAGCATTCTTCTCTCAAGCTCTCAAGGAGACATCAAGTATTGGCAAGCATGCATTTCAAGTCTTCAATCATCTTCAAGCATTCATATTTGGAGCAAGAGAGAATCATTCTTCTTTGATCCACTATTATCAACATTTCAAGCATTCAAACATGGAGTAACAACTATAGATTGTGACAATGGTAGAAGTACTTTAGCCTTGGGGGCTTGGTATGATTTTCTATCACATTCAAATCTATGCATTGTTATTTCATACATATTCATGCTAGGGTTTTAATCTAGAGGATTAGATCTTAGCTTTACACTTTCAATATAGACACACACATACTATATCAATTGGCTATTTGTGGAGGTGGGAATCACCAAAAATGGGGGTTTGACAAAGGCAAAACCCTATATAGCCACCCCAAAAACCCCTTTTTCAGATATCTACAGGTGTTGTTTAGGGAATCAAAGGATGGATTAAAGTACCCTTTTCGCTAAAATTTTAGGATCTGCGAATAGAATCAGAATCAGACTTCAGAATAAAAATGTGGTCTTTGACCTTTTAAAAGGTCAAAGTTGACCTGTGTGAATTTGGAGAAAAGATTTTTGGGTTTTGTCCGCCTCGACATTTCCAGTCCAGAATAGGTGACAAAATTTTCTGAAACTTCATACAGACTTCAGAAAATAGGTATTTCTAAACTAATGTCATGATGAGGTATGTACCTTGATCTAATTAATTTCCAAGCATTTTCAGATCTATTTGTGCTATTGCAACTTCTAAACATCCTTTTTAAATGAATAGGTGATGAATGTTATGTGTGTTACTATGCTTCCATTTTCACCTTATCCATTTTGGTGAACCTGTTTACAACAACTCTTTCTTTCATGGTGTTAGATTTAAATCTTGTAAATTTCTTTCTTACATTTATATTTCAAAAATACAAAAAAATTACAAAATTCCTTTAAAAATACAAAAATATTTCTATTTTTCATGCTTTTAGTACTTTCTTTGTATTCAACATGTATGATTCTTGTTTTGAGTACTTTGATGATGCTTTTATTATACAAGAGGATAGAATCCCTAATGAGGAACATGGTTGTGAGGCTAAAAATGGTTTGAATATGGTCTCCATGGATCCTATTCCTATTTCACTCTCCTCCACAACCTCTCCAATTGACCTTTACCATAGGGTGTGCGCATGGTTACCTTCATGTCCCACTATTTGCAACACTGATAAATCAAAAATAATATTTCCTAAACCTTTGATGACGGTAAAAGGATGTCCTCCTATAACAGTTAAGGGTAAACCTAGAGATCCCTTGGATTTCTTTGATAACACTGATTCCGTTTCACATGCTTATCGCACGCAGGAATAACCCTCAGCCTACTATTCTAGTTTCTTTACCTCCTTCTCAACCTACGCTTCCCCAAGCACCTAGGTATCCTTCTACCTTTAAGAAGTACAACTTCGTTGATCAATTACGTGCTACTCTTGCCAAAATATCTCTATGGGAATTACTTCAAACATCCGCAACATATTATGAGGCTTTGCAAAAGGCTTTATCTACTCTTCTCGCTACGCCTCCTAATCAAGAAAACATTCATTTGATTTTGGATTGTATGCATGCTATGCCTTCTATACCTCATATTGTGTTTTTTGATGATGATTTACCTTCAGTAGAGGTGCAGAATCAATATGATGCTCTTATGGTGGCTGTCTCTATTAATAAGAGTATCATTCGAAGAACCTTAATTGATAATGGATCTAGACTTAATGTTTGTAGCATGGACATGCTCAAAGCAATTAAGGCTGATTTATCTACCATTCAACCTGATAACGTTCCTATACGTGGATTTGATAATATTGCAAAAAGAACTTTGGGTATTATTACCTTACCTATTAAGGTGGGTCTAGTTATCCTACATACTCCTATTCATGTTATGCCTGGACCACTTAACTATAACCTTCTTTTAGGAAGACCGTGGTTACATACTATGCATGCAATTCCTTCTACTCTTCATCGCAAGGTTTGATTCATCTATAACAATCTAATGTATACATTACATGCAGATGATGCTCTGAATCCTTGCTTAAATGTAGAATATGCCAAAATCTCTGAACCTATTCAACCTAGTAAAGAGATTGAAAAACAATCAAAAAACAATCGCTAATACAACAATCTGAGATAAAAAAAAATATGAAATTCAACAACAAGAAGATCCACCTTCTTCCTCTTCCTTGACTGAAGATGATTGGGGAACATTGGATTTTAATCCCACATTTATTGGCGAATATAAGGTCTCTGATTTAGACTTTATGAAGAAACAAAATGAATTTGAGAAAAATATTTTTATTTCTTCTCCATTATCTGAAGAATTAAAAAGTAATTTTGTTGCTGCTTCGATTAATGAAATGCTT
This sequence comes from Chamaecyparis obtusa, assembly GCA_027943335.1. NCBI lineage: Eukaryota > Viridiplantae > Streptophyta > Pinopsida > Cupressales > Cupressaceae > Chamaecyparis > Chamaecyparis obtusa. Next base: position 485,503 of record BSBK01000023.1, on the reverse strand, counting down.
GACACTATAAAGCCTAATTGTTATGATATTGTGACATACGCTGCTCCTTGGACTTCTTCTGATATGACTAATCGATATGGTCTTGGTTATCATTTGCTTAAGAAATTGGGATTCAATGGGAAAGGATGTGGTAAATATGAACAAGGTATACAAGTACCCTTGGATAATGAAATCTATGACCATACTTATGAATTAGGATTGAATCGTCACCGACAACCCTCCGCTTTTCATCTTAATGTTAATCATATTTGCAGTGGACAGTTGAAGTTGGTTAACCCATTTCTTATTGATCTTAATCAACAACCCTCTTTGGATATCTTCCCTAAAGAAGAGGCTTTAATGGAATATTTAGGGGTTTATGAGGACTTACCTAAGTTTCATCATAAGCGAGGAAAGCCTTATTGTTTAAAAATTGATGCTTATTTTGGAGAACACGAAGCACAATATATTGCTCCTTTACCGATGGATTCTTCGATAAGAAGTGATTTATTAATCACTGAAATTGTTGATATTCAAATGGATGAAACTAATTCTGAAAGGGTGATAAAACTTGGGAAATGTTTGACTCATGATGAACATGATCAAGTGGCTTCCTTTTTGCTGGAATTCAAGGATATCTTTTCTTGGACATACTCCAATATGCCAGGTATCGATTCTAATATTGTTACTCATAACATTGTTTTAAAGCCTAATATGAAACCTGTAAAATAGAAAATTCAGAAGATGAATCCACGGATTTCTTTGTTAGTCAAAGGTGAAATTGAAAAATTATTGAATTTTGGATTTATCCGTTCTATCGATTACTCGGATTGGATTTCAAATATTGTGCCTTTATCAAAAGGAGACAATAATATAAGGATGTGTACTAATTTTAGAGATTTAAATAAGGCATCTTTGAAAGATGATTTCCCATTACCAAATATCGATATGATTGTGGATTCTACAGTGGGCCATGCTCTGTTATCTTTTATGGATGGCTTTTCAGGATATAATCAAATTTTTATCCCTCCTGAAGATCAATTTAAAACTACATTTATAACACCTTGGGGAACCTTTTGCTGGGTCATGATGCCCTTTGGATTAAAAAATGTAGGAGCAACTTATCAATGGGCAATGGCTTTGATTTTTCATGATTACATCCATAAGATTCTTGAAGATTATGTGGATGATATCTTGGAAAAATCTATAAAATGAGAAGACCATGTTACTACTTTATGACAAATATTTGAAAGGATTAGAAAATACAATATGAGGTTGAATCCAAAGAAATGTGTTTTTGGAGTCGATTTTGGTAAATTATTAGGATTTATAATTTCTAAGCGAGGCATTGAAGTAGATACTGAAAAGATTGATGCTATTGTTAATATGCCTCCTCCTAAAAGTATTTCTCAATTACAAAGTTTGCAAGGAAAGATACAAGCTATCCATCACTTTTTTTCTAACTTGGCAGACCGAACAATCCCTTTTACTTGCTTTCTTAGAAAGGATGCCACTTTCTCTTGGAATGAGGATTGTAAACAGACTTTTGAGAAATTTAAGGAGTATCTTGCAAATCCTCCTATCTTGCAGCCTGCTAAGTTTGATAAACCATTTCAATTATACACTTCAGCAACCCCACAAGCTGTGAGTGCACTATTAGCTCAAATTGATGACAATGGTAATGAAAGACCTATATATTACATCAGTCAAAATTTATTGGATTATGAAACAAGATACACACCTCTAGAAAGACAATGTTTAGTGGTGGTTTATGCATGTCAAAAACTTAGGCATTATCTCATAAATGATGAAGTTAATGTGATTGTCAAATTTGATTCCTTAAAACATCTTTTCTCGCAAACTGATCTCTCAAGCCGCTTGGAAAAATGGGTAATGTTACTTACTGAATTTTATCTTAATTTTATTCCTCATAAATCAATTAAGGGACAAGCATTGACAGATCATTTAGCTAAAGCTCCTTGTCCTCACTCTGTTGAAGGTTCTACTCCTATCGAATTTCCTGATGACAATATTTTAGCTATTCAACAGGATGATATTTGGGAATTATATTTTGATGGGTCTAAGTTTAAGACAAGATCTGGTGTGGGTATCATCTTGATTCCCCCTACAAAGAAACCCATCCCTTTATCATATAAATTGACCTTTCCTTGTACTAATAACATTGAAGAATATGAAGCTCTTATAGCTGGCCTACGAGTAGCTTCATCTCTCAATATCAAACATTTACATATATATGGAGATTCACAATTGATAGTTGAACAAATTAAAGGCGGATATTAGACTAAAAACAATAGAATGACATAGTATAGAGATTTAGCTCTTGATGTCCTTTCACAATTTTCCTCTTACACAATCTAGACATTACCAAGGAAAGATAAGTGGCACGCAGATGCTATGGCAAGCGTGGCATCCTTGGTTTGTCTTGAGAACAATGCTGAAAATTTCTAATTTACAATACAAACTCTTAAAAGTTCTATAATTTCTGATAAGATTACCTCTGATTGTTTCAACTTGCATTTGGATGAATGGTATTCACACATTTTTCATTTTTTGAAGGATGGTACTTTTCCTAAATTAGCAACAAGGAACATGCATAATTGCATTAGAAAACTTGCAGTGCGCTATATCATTTTAGGAGATGCACTATACAAATGCTCTTACAAAGGTTTATTATTACGGTGTCTCAATAGAACTGAGATTCCTGTAGCTTTAGCAAAAGCTCATTTTGGTTCTTCTGGGGGACACTTTGGTGGAAAATCTTTAGTTCATAAGTTACTTCGAATGGGGTATTATTGGCAAACTATGGAGCAGGATTCTTTCATGTTTGTTAAAAAATGCCCTCAATGTCAACAACATAGTAATTTGATTCATGCTCCTACTCATGAGCTTCGTAATCAAGTTTCTCCATGGCCTTTTAGTATTTGGGGTTTTGATCTTATCAGAAAAATCCCACCAACTTCTTCTCAAGGGCATACTTACATTCTCACCACTACGGATTATTTCATGAAATGGGTTGAAGTTGTCCCTCTTCGTTCTTCAATGGCAGATGTTATTTGTGATTTCATCCCTAATAATATTATAGCAAGATTTGGTATTCCCTCGACAATAGTTTCAAATAATGGAACATCTTTTAAGAATAATGAAGTTGCAAAATTCTTGGAGAAATATAGGATTCAATATAGATTTTCAACTCCTTATTATCCTCAATCTAATGGACCAGCTGAAGCATCGAATAAAATTATTGAACAAATTTTGTGAAAAATAGTTAGTAAGCATGCCAAAGACTGGCATACTCAACTAAATTACGCTTTATGGGCCTATACGACTAGTGTTCATACTGCTACAGGTACTTCTCCTTATAATCTTCTTTATGGTACTGACGCTATGATGCCTTTGGAACTAGAAATACCACCCTTACATGTTTTGTTTCATGGGATAATTGATAAAGATACTTTTCGTGAACAACGTTTACAAGAATTGGAAATGTTGGATGAACAATGAATACATGCATTAGAACATATAAAAGCTTATCATAAATCTCTCCAAAAACAATACAATCATAAGGTAATTGAATGAACATTTGCAGTTGGTGATTTAGTTCTTTATGAGAATCAACAAAATGTGAATGCTTTACCGGGTGAAAAAGGAAAATTTAGCCCTAATTGGCTTGGTCCTTTTGTTGTTATTGAAAACTTTGGTTCGGGTGCTTACAAACTTGCTGATATGGATGGTGTTTCTTTTAAGGAACCCATTAATATTATGCATCTTAAATGTTATTACCCTTAATCTCATTTTTTCCATGTGCATTTATGTGTTCCTTATACTAATTTCTTTTATAGGTTATGTAGTTTTAGTAAAAATTACATATTGAATATGTTTATGCACTTTCTTTATTTCTTTCTTTCTATCATGTTTTATATTGATGAAAACATAGTAATCAAGTATAGAACTAATTAGTAAAGAAAGTTTTTCATTTATCAGCAATACATAGTTTTTCAAAGTTCTAATACATATGAGGCCAATGGCCCTATATATCACTATGCCTATCACCATGCCACTCTGATGGTCGATGACTCCTAGATCTCTCTGCTTTGTGATAGGAAGATGAAGATTTGTGTGTCCATGTATGGCTCCTAGATATGCTCATGCCTTGAACACATTCTCGGAGACTCTGTACCTCTACCATCAGCTTCTCCTCCCTCTTTCTGCACATCCTCAACTCTTGCTAGATGCATACGAAGATATCAACATGTCTGTTTGGATCTCTATGCCCAATGGAAGACTCTCGCTCATCAGCTGGAAGTCGGTAGGAAATAATGTTATCCTTGAGAACCTTGAATACAAAACTCCTCCATTCCACTACACTAGCTGTATAGGAAACATCCTTTTATCATGCTAATATCATATTTATTTTCATCAAATCATATTTTTAATAAAAAAATTCATAGTCCATACCTAGGTCTGCCTCTTGGACATCACTAAAGTGTCTAGATGGTGAGGGCATGGAGCGACTACTCTCTCCATTCTCACTATGTCTAGGATGCGGTGGTGGTGTCTCTATGTGGGGCCGTGGTGGCCATCACAATCTCAATGGTGATGTAGGAGTGATAGGTATATTTGCACCAGTATCACCGGCTAGGGGCATGTCCTTGGCTCTATCATCTGCTCTCTCTTCCTCCTCCATCAGTTCCCCCTCAGAGATGTTTTCCTCCTCATTTCTGATATCCTCATCTTCCCTATTATCTACACTATCCTGGTGTGTCCTCTATCTAAAGTCTAGATCATCTGTAGGATAATCCTTGGGGAAGATAGGGTGGGTCCCCTCTATGCTCCAATACCAGATGTAATCTTGGCTAACTCTTGAATAGGATACATCTGATGGTACCTCAATATCCTCTGTCTCCTCTGCATCACTATCCTCTATGTCTACCACTAAAGGTCGGTGTATGGCACTAGGTATCTGATGGTATCTCATCGGATGTGCATAGTGAGGTACTACCTTAGGGAATCCTTGTAGCAGGCTGAACTATCTCATCACTTGATCATAATAATATGGCATCACTATATGGCTCTGCTGACCCTCTAGCAGCTTACGCTACTGAGAGTGTCTCATCTAGAATCGGGTGTCTGGCCACTTTGTCATCTGGCAATAGGGTCTCCTTATCACATCAGTACTAGAAATATGGTCAAGATGTACTCTCCAGTAGAGCATATCTCCAAGTTGCCAAACATCTCTTACGAGATATGCAAAGGCTCTCACTGTACTTGCATCTACCATCACTGGCACTCCCTATGGACATGTACATGCGAAGTGCTCAAAAATCCAAATTTGTAGAATGGTGCACATCAATAAACTCTCTTGCTAATACCTCACCAACTGACTCAACTCATGGTATAGTTGATAGAGCATGTTGTGACCCCATGAGAAATAGTCCTCTCTCTCTCCATCCTCTATATCAAATGAGTCATAGGTGAACAAAATACAGTACCCTTTGAGTTGGGTAACGCAACCAAGGATACTATACATAGCATCACCTTCCATACTAAGGGAGTATGACCTGATAGTATGGATGATAGTGAGATGTGATTTGAATGAGTCTGCATCACTGGATGCCCACCTATATAGTACTCTGTATCTACATGAATCTCCTCCCAACCTCTATGTGTCTTGGGTCTGATAGTTTCTCCTCAGACCAGAAGCCTCGTAATCCTGTATACATCCTCTAATGTCACTGTAATCTCATTGGTAGGAAGATGGAAGGAGCATGTATCCTCATCCCATCTCTCTATCAGTGCAGATAACATCTCCCAATGTAGCCTGATCTGTGGAAGGACTGATACCCAATATAGTCCTACATCCCTCAATAGATGTAAACCCTCATCATCCAAATCAGACAGTCTCTCCTTGACCTACACTAGCAGTTCCCCAAAGGGATGCTCTTGGAAGCAGATGAGGTCCTGCAATCACAAACCAGCATCATATCAGTCATCTACATCATCAAATCTGAAAGTACAACTAATCTAGGCCAAAGTCAACCTCAGCTAGGTCAAGGTCGACCTTACTAGGTTAGGGTCAACTTTTCTAGGTCAAGGTCGACCTTTTTGGGTCAAGGTCGACCTAAATGGGTTGAGGTCAACCTAATTGGGTCAAAGTTGACCTCCAGGGGGTAAAATCAACCTTGCTTAGCAAAAACATGAATCTAGAAAGAATCTCACCTCAAGGAGTGCTCGTCCGGTAGCTAGATGGTGTCTCACAATCTTCAGGTGTGTCACTCACAGTTCCTCTCTTCTCGGCATCTTGCTTCTAATTTTGAATCTGTAAATGGTAAGAATGAGTAAGTATTACCTTTTTTATCTCTTTTATAGGTTTAAAATTAGGGTTAGGTTAAGAATTTCCTTTTATGCATTTCAATAGACATTCATTCTTTTCATCATAACTTGAGTTAGATAACTCCATTTTCCATGTCGTTAGTGGTGTTGGAATCATGATTTAGATATCTAACTCCCTAAACTAGTTTAGGAAGGGTAGGAATCCATCTAACAGGTTTAGGAATGAACTTTTCAACACTCTTCATATCCATTATCTAAAGTTTTCTTATCACCCTATTTCACCCATCCAAAATAGAAAGCTGAAATAGGGGGGGCATAAGGGGTTCTATATACTTCTCAAATTATCATATAGTAAGTTATAGGTGATTATAGATTTTCATTAACCTAGTGTATTGTAGGTTCTAATGGTTTTATATAGAATCTTTACATCAAGGACTTGGCTATATCCTTTTTCATTTTTATTTACTATGATATTTTCTTACTTTAGCTTGCATATTCACGTAGTATCATATCTAAGCTAAAGTGGGGGCTAAATGTATCATCTTAAAATGGAAGCACTTCCATTTGGATAATTTTAGCACCCTCTTTCAGTGCATTTATCTTGATAAACCTACATTTAGGATGCATTTGTATGTCCTGGGTGAAATTAGGGTTAGGATACTGAGGATTCTCCTTAATTCCCCTCTTCTATGGCTCTAATTTCTAGGTAGGATACAGATATGGGTCCTCCTAGACTTCATCACATCAATCAAAAGATCTTATGTCTATCATAGACATTCCATTCTTATCCAACTTCATTTCTAAGTTTCTGGGCATCCTCGGGGCCTTTAAACTTCATCTAGGCAAAAGTCAAGGTTTTTGGTCAAGGTCAACCTTGAACCTAACCAAGTTAGGGTCAACCTTGACCCTAACTAGGTTAGGGTTGACCTCGACCTTGACCTCTTCCCACCAAGATTTCAAATTTTCAATTGCCGGTAATTTAGCTTTCGGGATTATTCATTTCCTGCCTCCAGGTTGGCTGTTTCGGGCTTCGAAATAGTAAATCCTTTAATTAAATTTAATTTAGGTCCATTCTCTAAAGGTTAGGACCTAATTGGGATTTAATTCTCCAAGGTGGCCCTTCTAGAGGAGTGTGACCTAATTCACTATAAAAGGAGGCCTTCCTCTCTCATTTGGATCATCAAGTTTTGCAATCAAGCACATCTCATCTCAAGCATTCTTCTCTCAAGCTCTCAAGGAGACATCAAGTATTGGAAAGAAAGCATTTCAAGTCTTCAAGCATCTTCAAGCATTCATATTTGGAGCAAGAGAGAATCATTCTTCTTTGATCCACTATTATCAACATTTCAAGCATTCAAACATGGAGTAACAACTACAGATTGTGAGAATGGTAGAAGTACTTTAGCCTTGGGGGCTTGGTATGATTTTCTATCACATTCAAATCTATGCATTGTTATTTCATACATATTCAATCTAGGGTTTTAGTCTAGAGGATTAGATCTTAGCTTTACACTTTCAATATACACACACACATACTATTTCAATTGGCTATTCATGGAGGTGGGAATCACCAAAAATGGGGGTTTGACTAAGGCAAAACCCTATATAGCCACCCCAAAAACCCCTTTTTTAGATATCTACAGGTGCTATTTTGGGAATCAGAGGATAGATTGGAGTATGCTTTTCACCAAACTTTCAGGATCTATGAATAGAATTAGAATCAGACTTCAGAATAAAAATGTGGTCTTTGACCTTTTAAAAGGTCAAAATCGACCTGTGTGAATTTGGAGAAAAGATGTCTGGGTTTTGTCTGCCTCGACATTTCCAGTCTACAATAGGTGACAAAATTTTTTGAAACTTCATACAGACTTCAGAAAATAGGTATTTCTAAACTAATGTCATGATGAGGTATGTACCTTGATCTAATTAATCTCCATGCATTTTCAGATCTATTTATGCTATTGCAACTTCTAAACATCCTTTCTAAATGAATAGATGATGAATGTTATGTGTGTTAATATGCTTCCATTTTCACCTTATTGAGAAAGATAATTACAAGGTCCAACTTATAAAGATGAACAAAACCCTAAAACTAGAAAAGCTAGGTTGCACATTATAATTAATAAAGATATTAATTATAATGTACCTAAGAGATAGCTTAAGTAAAAAAGAGTAATGAAACTAACTAATTACTCTAACAACTTCCAGGTTAGGATCCATGTAAGGAGCTACTTCCCATGCCTACTCAATGCACCTAGTCCTATTTCTCAACATAAAATGAAGGAGACTAGTATAATAATCTTGTCCACTTGATCTACACTAAGGACGTGAATAAAATATTGTTTCAACTTGATCTACACCAAGTACATAATAACCATAACTTGTCCACCTAGTGTACACCAAGTACATGAATAAAGAATTTTTCCATGATCTACACCCAAGAAGAGATAAACTAGAGATTGTCCACTCGGTCTACACCAAGGACATGATGAATGCTAACTTGTCTGCTTGGTATTCACTAAGGACATATTGGAAATGAAAAAAAATTGGCTAAGTACATGATAATTTTCCTACAAAGTTGGTAAAAAATGCTCTATCTTTTTAGTTTTCATGTGTCAAGCATTTTTTGTTATCGAGTGGAAGTTGAAATGCTTTTGATCCAAGTTGTTTTATGTGATTGGTCTATGAATTATGTCATGGTGGTTTGCTAAAGTCAAATGTTCATGTTATGATTTACCTCTTATTCATAAGTCGTATTTGGTCAAAGGTTTTATTTATGTGAGCTAGCCATGTCATCTAGCTATCAGGCGTAAGGTCTCAAGTTTTCAAAATGTAAAATCAAGAGGGTTGTGATCTTGTAAAACTATTAAGTCTTATGTATCACATTGTCACAAGGGTTTTGTCATGTTACATCTAATTTTTGCAAAGTTTCATAGGTGATTATTCTTTGTGTCTTGCACAAGTTTGTGAGGTTATGTCTAGGTTAACATAAAGCATTGTAATGTCACACTGGAGGTTAAGTGAAGTTGTTTTCACAAGGTCGTGGGGTCGAAGTGATGTTAACATTTTATGTTGTGACCTTTCAATGAGGCTAGTGTGTTGGTCAAGTTATACATTTTTCACAACATTGCATGACAAGTAATGGTTAAGAATTCATGGTTGTGATCATGGGATAGTGTCATTTTGTGGCTATGTCTATGTCTATTGCATGTTTTTAAGAATCTTCTAGGTTTAAGTTTTTGAAGAGCAAGAAAGTGATAGGGTTCCACTTGTTTTAATATTTTGAAGTTAACTAATGTCTTTGTTGGAAAAATGGTCAGCACTTCCCTCAGGATTTTTGACATGGCTTAACCACCTCCCGTGTCTTCTATAAGTCTAGTGGTTTTATTGGGAATTACCAAGTCGATCTTTTGGTGCAATGACAACCACTACTTGTAACAATTGGTATCAGAGCTTGGTCATAGGTTCAAATCCCCTTGAGTAACATTGAGGGGGAGTTTGTTGGAAAAATGGTGAGTACTCCCCTTAGGATTCCTGACATGACTTAACCACTTCTTGTGTCTTCTATAAGTATAGTGGTTTTATCAGGCATTAACATGTTGATCTTTTGGTACAATGACAACTACTACTTGTAACAATTTTATGCAGGTGCCATAAGATCGCAAGATTAAAATAAAGACTTGAATTTTAAATATGGTATTATAGGATTTTTCCATGTATACTAAAAAGATTTAAAGGAAGTAAATCCTTTTTGTAGCATCACCAAGGTTTATGAAAGGATGTATTGAAATTTAAAATCCTGTAAGATGTTGTCATGCATCCTTCAATTTCTGCTCAATATTTACCATGAGTTCGCAAGATTTTTTTGCTCAAAATTCTTAAGATCCCGATCTTGCAAGATGGTGAAATGTGTTTAGAGATGAAATGATAAATTTAAAGGTTAATGATGTTGTTAGTGCATCATCTCATAGTTATATGAAGGTTAATGGATTTTTTTGTGATGGTGCAAGATACTTGCAAGTGTCCCTAAGTTTTAGACCAATGATTACTATGAGTCGACAAAGTTTTTTCGCCAGAACTTCTTAGTTTTGTGATCTTGCGAGGAGGTTTGAAATAATAATGCTAGAGCATAATTATGAGTTAATGATGCGGTCTTGTATGAAGGTCATGATCTTGTGAGGGTGACTATTAGCAGTTTGAGATGAGTCTACAAATTGATTTGAAGCTTAAGTTTTGAAGTTGTGAAGTTGCACTCTTGGTCATTTATGCTTTGACAACAATTGAACTAGTTTGAGGATAGTTACATGGGGTTTGCGCCAATGGTTTTGTTCCACATCAGACAAGGTTGATGACATACTGGAAATTTTTCAAAATATTTTAAATTACTGAGAGTTAAAAGATATAACTTACTAATTTGACCATTTTCTTCCATGGTTTCTCTAATGAAGGAGTGTTTGTCAAAATTATTTGTGCTCTCAGATAATTTTTTGTATGACAAGGGATGTTTTTCCTAGTTCTTGTAGTTTTTATTTTACATAAATGGTGGTGTTGGTTCCTAAAAAGGATTTTACACTCTAAGAGACACCAATATAGATGAGACTAATTTTGAGGAAGGGTTAGTGGCAAATATGGGGATATCAGTAGGTAATTGGACCAACTATAGGGACAAGAAAACCCTCTTCACTTCTGGCTCTGTAAAACCAAGGTGGGTGTACCTAATCTAGTAATATATGGCATTTTTAGGACTTTAAACTAGATTAAACAAACTAGATGATAGCAAGAAAGTACTGAATAATAACCAGTCATTCATTGAATCTCCATTGCTATGGTGGAACAAAATAGCCTTCTGACCTCAAGACTTTGAGGGATTTTAGGATAGGTAATGATTAATATTTGGGTTTCTTGCAGGATGTAAACAACCATGCCACACTTGTAACACCACCAAGGATACTAGTTTCTAATAAGCGCCTTATCCATTGGGAATTATACCTAAAGCATACATAGAATACAAGAACAACTACTAGATTCATCAGAGATTCCAAGCCATAAACATAAAAAACCAGACTCTTACACTACTTACAAACATCCTTCCTATTGAACCAACTAAATCTATGCTTTACTGAGAGACTTTTAACCTAATCCTAGATCAAGGCTAAGAGATAAAACATATACACTAGAAAACCCTAATGTAATGAGTTAGAAAACTCAAAATTCATCAAGAATAACTAAAGGAGAGATCAGAGAATGAAAGGCTATATTAAGTATGAGGATTCAAATCCTTGTATTACAATTTGATTCAAGAAATACCTTAGACAATATGCAAAAGATGAAGAAGGTTTTTCCCATGTGTTGATACAACTAGCATAAACTATTACACTCTCGACTGAGGATGCACATTCAGCTTTTCAACCTCCTACATTCAAGAATTTTCAACCAGCCAACAGCCAGCCCGAGTAGCCCAGCAATATTTTTAAATGATCCAAAAAATCCTTTTATAGAAACAAGGATTGCAACAAGAAAAATCTCATTTAGGGAAAAATTCAAACATCAACAACCAAGAAATAAAAGAAGACAAAGAAGCCTGAAAACCCAAGAAGGATTAGATCAAATCTAATGTACAATTATTTTGGTTTCACAATCACAGGCTAATTGTACTATACAAATTCAACCAATTTATTTGTTGCAAACAAAACAAAATTAAATTCTAGGACTGCAAAGAGGAAACTTGTGTGTGCAGGGTATGGAAACAACTGGCAATCATCATACCCTAGCCACCTATGTCAAAACATAAACCCTCAACATTTAAACCGACCCAACACCCATGAATAAAATCATATCCAAGTGGCTACCAATATCATCTTCATCAATTTCTTACCTACAACTATCCTAGAACAAAATCAAAACTAACCCATCCCTATTGTACTTACTTCACTATTCAAAACCTTTGCAAAAACCCTACAAAAGATTCAAATTATTGGCCCCAATAGTTAACTGGCAAAATTAAAACATGACCATTGATCTATCTCTTCCCAGCACATTAGGCAGCCCACATGAATCAACATAACAGTCAACTTATCCCTTTAAAATATCTGACCACATCATCCTTTCCTAGCAACCAATCAGAATTGAGCACCTCAGCACACCTGGCAACGGACCCACCTTGACCTCATCAAGCCTCCCTAACCCTTAGTCATCTAGTGAACATGCAACCAAAGATATTCGCTAGGTTGCAATACATTTTACTTAACTGGGGTTTGGTCTGGAGATCACCTTAACAAAGGCATTTGCATTATCACTAAACATTTCCTCGACCCTGGGTTCCATCAAGAAAATAGGTGAACAACATCTGATCATATCTTCATCAATGGTCTGGATCAATCTCCAAGTCCTTTTCCTTAACTCACGTTTGATCATGAGATCACGCAACTAATGTAGTCACTAGATCTAAGAACCTTTCTCTCAACCCTAGTTACATCACGAGAACATGTGAATTCCTTTATGCACCAAGTCGCTAGATAAACAACTTAACCCTAGATAAATCATGAGATTAAGCACCAACCATTGATCTTTTCCTCATCTTGTCATCCTTGTTGAATCATTGAACCTTAGAACTTAACTCGCCTTGGATCTGGAGATTATGTGACTGAGTAATCTCCAAGTTGTTGAATAAAAACTTGACCTTGAGTTAGATCACAAGAACACGTGAAAAGCCTCAGTCACGTGTTCGCTAAATAGAAACATGACCACCTAGGACTTAACCTTTTACTTATCCCAGGCCATCTGGAGATCATGCAAACAAAAGACTTTGTGTGATCATTGAATCATTTACTAACCATGGGTTTTATCCAGATAATCAATGCCAACCACCGATCAAACTTGCATCAATGACTCACATTTAATCACTTAACAACTTCATGCCTTAACCAGATATATGTAGATTTAGCAACTGAAGGGAACAATAACTATTCGCCAAGTCATTGGATGTTAAGCCATTGACCACCAGGATTAGCAGAATGAGTGAACACCATAGTCATGAGATCATTGAATAGAAAGATAACCACATGGGCTAGTAAATAAAACATGTGCAAAAAAGGGGATCCAAGTGACCCAAAAAAGGTAATGAGGAAATAGAACAAAGCTAGTTTTTTGTACTTAGGCAAATTTATGGAACCCTAGGACATTGAGAAACCTATTTCTCAGACCTCAAAAATACCATAACTTCCTAGTTTTTTCATGTCAACACATGCGATCTTGACTAGAGCTTGATGACATCATAAACTATCTATGGCTAAAGGTGCAAATCATGAAACCTAACATTTTTCTTCAATGGTCAAAGCAAGATACATCAGAACATGACAACTCTCACAAGATTTTAGCAGGAATAGACCATTTTCTTTGGATTTTTTCTATGATAGGAAAATGGCCTAATAGGCGGAACCTAGTACCTCAACTCAATCTGTAGCTATAAGGAAGAAAAAAAAGGAACCTAGTGAGAGACTGTTAAGACTCTTGGTTGACCATCAGAGAAGGGAATTAGATCAAGAAAGGAGAAGGACAACTATCTTTATGAGAACCTTGAGTTTTATGTTGATGTTAAGGGTGACTTATGTTACACATGAGGAAATTGTACCTGATCACATCCAAAAGAATCTACCAAGTGTCATGATGTTGTTTCAATCCTCCAACTGTCTTTTCTAGTTTGGATTTTTATTTCAAATCTATTTTTGTTTTTATTTATTTAATATTTTATTCCCTAAGTGATCTGTAGCTTGTTGAAATCCTAATTCTATAAAAGGATTTACAAGATCACTTAGGAAGGGGCTGAAAGATTTAATAGTGAAATATTTTGTGTATTTTTAGTCTTAGTTAGGTTTAGTATATGTCATGAGTATTTTGTAATATTTTTGTAACAAAGCAATTAGAAGTTTACTATTGTAGTCTTACTCTTGTTGAGCTTTATTTTAATGAGAAAATCTAATGTATGAAGATAGTGATTCTAAGGGTAATGAAATATAATCCAAATTTGGTGCTCTCCTCTATGTTGGTTTTATGAGTTGTGACTTTAATAATTCAAATTTTTAATTCAATTCACTTCATATCTTTCATATGTTGGAAACTGTAATTGAAGCAATTATTGTGTTGTCATTGATGTCAAATCTTAACTGATAAGATTGTTGCTACTTAGGAAAGTACTATATCTATTTGAGTGTTGCTAAGGGGATAGGAAAGGTTGGTAACAATAGCACCTAAGGAAAGGTTGAGTTATCTTGATACTACAAAGTGTACTTGACTATGTTGTACAATGATGGGAAAATGTATTGTTTATCTTAGTAAGATTGAAGACTAAACTAGTAGGCTTGACCGAGCAAAGATGGAGAAATTATGTTTAAGCCGAGTAATGTTAGTGTCGACTGAGTCAGTATATGTTGAGCAAAATTCTACTGTCGATCGAACATCAGTTAATTGCCAAGGAAGGTAGTATAAGCTGAGGAAACATTTTTAGTAATGACAAAACTTTCTACATGAAGACTGAGTAGTTGATCACAGTATTGACCAAGCATCAGTATTTTTATATTTGAAGAGAATTCAGATTTGGAGCTGACATTGTTGAATTCTTGGATTATGTAAAATGTGTTGACTTTATTTATTGATTGTTTGAAAGCATTTAATGCATTGAAAAACATTTTATTGTAAATCTTTAAGAGATTTGAGATGTTTCTAGAAAAGGAGCCAAAGAACATAAAGCGGGTAGATTCAATGAATCTGACCTAACCCTAAGATCTACGAAGGAGATTGAGTGACAAAAGATGAGTTAACCTAATTGAGGAAGTATTAAGGGAACCTCAGTATTAGGTATGTGTGTGTATAGGTGAAAAGAGGATGTTGGAAGATTAGTAGATGTTATTGACTGTATAAGCAGAAGAGGCTAAAGGAGAAGTGTGGTGATTGCTTGAAGAAAAGTTTTGAGCAAATCAAAGATGGAAATGGAAAATTTTCAAAGTCAGTAAACCAACATTTTTGTACAGAATTTGGATCTGATATTTGCAAAGTGAGTTGTATGTTTTACAGATCATTACTGTTGCTACTTTCTAACCATTGTAACAGTCAAAATGCTTTTAATAGAGGTTGACCTAACAGTCATATGTTTAAATCCTTTGAACAAGGTTGCATTCTAATGGAGTGTATGTAAGTCCTATAACAAGGCTCACTTTTAACAAGGTGATTGAAATCCTTTAACCTGGTCACACCTAACAGTGTGTATTGTAACCTTTGACAGGGTTGGCTTTTAACCGAGCTCACTTCATAAGAGTGAAAATAATAGTAGCATGTTACAAAGTGGTTTTTCCCATATTGGGTTTCCACTATAAATCCTAGTGTCAATGCTTGTGTGAATGTTTTGGTTTAGAAATTTTTGTGTTTTACAAGTTAGATACAACTGGGTAGTGGACTGTAATGTTATATGTTTCTATTATTGAATCAGCGATGACCAAGTTAGTTTTGGTTGTTAGATTTGATTTAAGGAAAAGTTTTTGAAGTTTGTTTTATACATCTGGACCTGAGAAAAACTAATTCACCCACCCTCTCTATTGTTCTAAATCATATTAACATCATATGTGTGTGTTTTAATTCTAATCTTTGATCAAAGATCAATTAAAATGCTGAAAATTAATTCATAAGTTCATAAGGTTGGCATAAGGATCTTTATAAGAAGTCTAATTATGGATTACATGAATAGATATTATTGTAATGCAATATTAATCTAAGTCTTAGATCATTAGCATTTTTATTTCCTTCATATAATGAGTTGTAAATTGAGATTATTTCCCAATGATAAGGCATCGATCTAAATATGGTATAATTATTAATTCATTATCTCATGTTATCTGGTTATACTAGTTTTTTATTAATTCATTTCATTTTCTAGTTTTATTTATGGTGTTGATCTCATGCTCCATAACAATTGAGAATCAATGAGTAGTTATCCATTACTTAGCATTTTCTCATTATTTTCGAGCCTCTTATGAGATAATATATTTATCAAATTCAGGGATGTATTTAATGAGGGTAGTGTTTCACTAAATTTAGGTTTATTCAGCTTGGTCTTCCAGAGATAAAAGTCTAGGGGGTATTTATCCCTGTTAGTTGGTCCAATCATTCAAGGGGGCATAATAATTGGAGTTATAAAATCTTTAAAAATTTTAGTGAGTGTACTAGTAGCTATTGAAGCATAAAACCATTTTGGGAACAAAAAAAATGGAAACTCTACTGGGGAGTTGTATAGTAATTGCATAATTGATAAGGTTTATAGTGGACCTTACTCCTTTCATTGTTGATTTTAGTCCAGTTAGTTTATCCATTGGATTGCATAGAGTTGATACTATATTTTGATGATTTGGAGTAGAAGGATATTGTTTTATATCTAAGATATAAATATTTATTATCCAAGGTTGATATCTTATGAGTAGTCAGGTTTTTCTTGTAATTTGTGAATATTGGAAGAGTTTTTCTTGCAATTTTTCATAAAATATTTTCCAATTTATATTGGGTGGTGACTCGAATCTTTTCACCAGTGCTAAGTAAATTTTATGTATTTTCAAAGTATACAAGATGAGCAAGAAAGCCACAAGGTCCTAGACAAAGTACCATCCTTAGGAAAAACTAGAGGGTGAGCTTTATAATACTTTGAGGAGTGGATTCCCATGGAAAAATCAAGGAACAAGTAGTGCTCCCCCATCATGGAAACCCAAAAATAGAAGTGTAAGTATAGGAAAGTTTTTCAATACTATTCCTAAAAAAAGTGAAAATTTCCTTAAGGATTCTAAGCCTGTAGGTCTTGGGATGTATTATAATTTATTTTCTTATCTTGTTGATCAAGAGTGAGAACCACAACATACAAAGGGAGTAACTTATACTATTTATAACAATAATAGTAGAAGATAAAGAAGCAAAAGTAGAGATGTCCTGAATAGAAGACTTGATGATGCATCTCCTATGTGTAGATTTTCCCCCTTTAGGTGCATGTTGGGTTAGAATGATGAAGAAGTAGTGAGCCCAACTACCACATCAGAGTCAAAAATTACTTTACCTAATTCAGAAGAATTTTTTGAGGATCTTGATTCTTTGAGGAGGCAAATTCATGTGTAAATTGCCATAAGAAATAGAAAAAATAGAGAAAGGAAGGGAAGTTAGAGATGCATTCATTGAAAAAACTATACTTCTAAAGAAACTGGGTGATATAAAAGCCATCGATTATGAAGAACCTAATAAAAAAATTGAGGGTCATGTTTACTAGATTTACAATACTGGAAAGCCTAAGAATATTCTTGCCCCTTAGAATAAACTACCACCTCAAAATAGTGTGGGTGATAAGGATAAAGGAAAGTAGAAAGTTGTTGGTATAGTTATTAATGATCCTAGTAGTAAGGTTCATGTTGGTGGTGGTATGTCTTAGTTAGATATTGAGTTGGAGAGAGAAAGAAAAGAGAGTGAGATTCTTGCAAAAGAATTGCAGAAGGAAGAGATAGAATAAACTACATTAGAAATGAAGAAGATTATTTTCTTGAAACAATATACTACACTTATGTCTGCTAGTACTTCCTCTGATGTAGCTATGTCATCTATTTCTAAAGGAGTTAATATCCCTCCACCTATCATTTCAAAAATTCCTATTTCTAGACAACATATGAGAGCTAGTACCAATGGCTAAGCTAATACTTTCCAAATCAAAAGGAAACCAATTAACATTGAAAGGTATAGAAAACTATTCTTTACTAGTATTATTGGTTACCCTAACCCTATTTTAAGTTAGATAAGGGAAAAATTGACCAATTTTTTTGGGAATATTTATATTACTTGTGAGTAACAGTGAATTTTTTTGTTCAATCTTTAGTTGAGGATGCTAGAGATTGGTTTAGGGGATTTCCTGATGAGAGTATAGGTTCATGGGATAAATTTTAAAAGTTCTTTAGAGAAAAATATGGTGATAAGAATAATGAAGGTTTTATGTTGAATGAGTTTAATAACATTAAGAAAAAATAGAATGAAGAATTCATTGAATTCAACATAAGGTTCCAAAAAGCTATGCACAAATTGTTCCAACTCATGAGGCTGGATGTGAAGGTATGTCTGGCTACTTACTTAAATTCTTATGATGCAAGGATGGATTACTTTCTTAGGGATAAAGATCCTAGAAATTTTAGGGAACCATTTAAGTTAGTTGTAAACATTGAAATTAATAGAAGGGTGTCTGGAAATTTATGGAGAAGAGATGATACTAGATTTTCTAGATCTAACAAGAAAGATAATGATAAATCCTATAATGAAAAGCTTAAAGAGGATGATAATTTGGATAAGGTTCTAAATGTATTATAGGACCTAAAGTTTGGGGGAAATAATAATGATATTATGATAGGGATTCTAGTGGTGATAAGCCTAATTTTAATAGGTAGCCCAAATTGCAAAATTATCCTTACAATACTCAATGAAAGGATGAGAAGCCTTTGCAACCATCAAAAAAGGGGAAATCAGATTTAATAACCCCCTCTCCTTTAGAGAAAAACACCATAAATGTGAATGAAGCTTCTCCCTGGTGTTTGGCATGCCAATCACCTCATTGTCCTCACTATTGTGCAGTAGCGCAAAACATATCTGCTAGTGAAGAGAAGGAAGAGGAGATTGGTGAAACTTATGATGAGGGAGATTGTCTCATGAACTCAATGTATTTATAAAATGAACTTGATTCTGGTGATGAATTTGAAGATCAATATTTCATGGAACCAAGGAGAAGGAAAGAGGTGTATCAGTAGCAAGTCTTCTCTGAAGATGATGAAGAAATTGATGATAACTAGTGCAATATTGAACATGTTTCTACTCTATTTTCACTAAGAAGACCTTTTGATGATGAAATAAAACAAATTTTAGTAGATATGGTTACCCAAGAAAGGGGTAATTAGCATTTTATAAATAGAGTTTTTGGAGGTGAGAATGGTAAGCCTATTAATATGTTCATTAAAGATAAGAAGGGTAAAACAAAGGAACTACTAAAGAAGGATAAAAATTTTGTGAAGATAAAAGAAGTAAAAATTGAGGTTTGGTTTAAAAGGAGTGAGCTCCCTAAACTTACTGATGCAATTTTTGTATCTATAATTAAAGTAAAAGATACGAAAAATTCTTCTACTCCTATTCAAGAGGAAATTAAGCAAAAAAGGTAGATTGAATGAAGCTATGCAACTCAAGCTGAATATACTTTAGGTAAAGAAAAAAAAATTCTTGAGAACATTCTTGTAGATATGTTGTATTTATTTTCCCAAATTATAGTTAAGGTTCCTTTTCTTGAGATAATGAGAATAGAGGAAAAATAATAATTTTTTTAGCATCGGTTAAGGGTGTATCCTGAGTTAAAATTAAACAAAAAGATGAATATAAGATAGAAAGGATGGGAAAAATAAAAAGGAATAGAAATAAATAGATCTTGAGGGTTTAGTTTCTCAAATTAATTAGATGTATTTAGATAGCTCTGTGAATTCTTGTCAATGAAGTGTGGACCCTTTCTCTTTTACTATGATAATTATAGGAAAAATGCTTAAGAATTGCATAATAGACTCAGTGGCATCAAATACAGTAATGTTAGTCAAAATTATGGAGTCTATGGGGTTGAAGATTGATACTCCTCATGGGAGTTGTCAATCCATGGATTCAAGGTAAATTCTTTTTATTGGTACTATCAAGGCCCTACCATATAAATTAGTTGCATACCCTAACAAGGATATAAAAATAAGTGTTCTTGTTGTATATATTCCTCCTCATTATGGCATGTTTTTATCTAGAAAATGTAGTGCATCTATGGGAGGTAGTTTGCAATGTGATCTTTCTTTTACTACTTCTAATATTGATGATGAAAATGTAAAGGTTGACCATGAGTCAAGGGTCCCACACATTACTGAGGTTAGAAAAAATGAAAATATGACATGTTTCCTTGACACTGACATGGACACATTCAAATTTGAAGATCTAGTAATAGATGAAAGGAAGGTGCATGTATCCTTATTTGAGAATATGGATAATTTATATCATGACAATGGTCTTTGGACTATGTACTTTGATGGTGATAGTTCAAGGGAAGTTTCAGGAGCTAGATTTCTACTAATTTCTCCTAGTGGGAAGACATTTAAATTTTCATTCGCTCTATTATTTTCTTGTAGAAATAATGTTGCAGAGTATGAAGCATTGTGGATTGGGATGAGATTACATTCTAAGTATGGAATTAAGAATCTTAGTATAATTGGAGATTCAAAATTAGTCATATCCCAAGTATATTCTTCCAAAAATAAGAGACTAAAAAAATATAGGAATGTTTTTTGGGAGGAAATTGAGAGCTTTGATGCTTTCACGATTGACTGGATGGATAGAAGCCACAAAAAAATGGAAGTTCTCCTAGCTAAAATTGCTCTTAAGCCATATAATATCACATTTGTAGGAATTTTGAATGTTGAATTGTAAACTAGGCCCTCGGTCCTAGATAATATTCAGCACTAGAAAGTATTTGATAATGACATTAACATTCTTAGATTTTTGAGTTGTGAAGGTGAGTACTATAATTGGGAGATTGATTCTAGTGGATATGTAGAAAGTGTGGATGGTAAAGATATAATGTCTAGGAAGGATATATTATAGTTGAAGACAAACAAGGTTCCCAAATGCTTGGTAATCCTAGAAAGGGATTTTGAAAACAAAGATAAAATAATGACTATGAAGATTGTCCATATTCTTGAGGACTTGGAAGAAATAAACCTTGGAAACAAAGATGATCCAAAAAATGTATAAATTAGTAAGAATTTGTCTCTAAAGGTAAGGCAATCATTAATAGATATTTTAAGAAAATATAGGCATGTGTTTTCTTGGTTGTATGATGATTTGAAGGCTTATAGGGCATATTTATTCCAACATGTGATTCCCTTAAAGGATGATGCTAAGAATTTTAGGCAGAAGAGAAGGCCCATTAATCCTTCTTTCTCCCAAAATGCAAGAAGAACTGATGGAAATGAGGGATGCTAGCATCATCAAGCCCATCAAGAACTCTTTATGGGTTTCTAACCTTGTTCCTATCAGAAATAAAAATGGATACATAAGATTATATGTATATTTTATAAATCTAAATATGGTTTCTCTAGATATAATCAAGTAATGGTGAAAGAATAAGAGCAATACAAGGCTGCATTCACAACACCATGGGGAACTTATGTCTATGTTAGGTTTCCTTTTAGACTAAAAAATATAGGAGATACATTCCAAAGATCGATGGATATTGATTTTGCAGATTTCATTGATAATTTTTTGGTGGTATATCAGGATATAAAATTATATCCTTGAATCCAAGAAAATGTATGTCAAAGAACTCAATTATGGTGTATCCTTGAATCTAATAAAATGAGAATTTGGGGTCACTAAAGGAAAGTTACTTACTCACATTGTTTCAAAAGATAGAGTTAGAATTCATCTAGATAGGGTGGCTGCAATAGATAAAGTACCATAGACCAAAACTATGAAGGTAATACAGTCTTTCTTTGCCTAGGTAAAATTCTTAAGGAGGTTTGTTACTAATTTTATTGAGATTTGTAGAGCTATTTCAAAGATGTTGAAGAAATGGGCCAAGATTGAATGGGATGTTGAACCTTCTAAGGATTTTCAAGACATTAAGTAAGCCATCAAGGATGCTCCTATTTTGAGGACTCCTGATTATGACAAGACTATGCAAATATTATAATTTCTATCTTTACATGTTGTTATTGTAGTGCTCTTGTAGAATAACTCTAAGGGGTTTGAAAAACCCATAGCTTTCTTCTTTAAATATCTGCAAGCTACTGAATTAATGTATGAAATGAATTAAAAATAAGAATATGAATTTGTGAAAGTTGTTAAAGATTTTAGGTGTTAGCTAATTGGATAAATTGTTGTTTCTTATGTACTCAACACATCTATTAAGGACATTATGGTGCAGGATCACAAAGGACAAGCACCAAAGGGCTAGAAGGAACACTAGGGTCACTCAAGGTTTCTAGAAGAGTTGAAGAAAAAAAAATGACCATGAAGGGTCATTTGCATTGTAATAAGACCAATTTTTGTCATTTGATTATGTTTTGTTATTATGTCGACCATTTTGTAAAATGATCAATCATGTAAGCAATTTTGGCACTAGAGGCTAGAAGAGAACTCTTTGGGGTCACTTGATGATCCTAGAGTAAATGGAGTTGATGAATACCTATAAGGTCACTTAATGATGTAAGTGGGCCATTACAACCACTAAAATTTATGTAATGCACTAAAAGTGCCAAAAAGATGTAATATGCAAGATATTGCCTAATGAGGGTTTAATGGCTAGTTAGAGGATTTAAGGTCTAAGTACTAGGATTTGATCCTAAAAGGCCTTTAGAATTTAATTTTATAAAATTAAAAGGAAAATGATAAGAATTTATCAAGTTGATAACTATGTTGTCAAATTGACAACAATAAACAAAAGATGCAACAGTCAGATTATAACTAATTATAGTCGATTGCAAAGGATATCAGATTAAGCAGAATCAGAAAAGTCTACCGAGTAGATTCAAAGCAAAGATTCATCACAGTCAAGGTGATATTTTGTCAAAACTTATAGATCTGTATCATAAAATTGAGTTGTTAATTAGCAGATAATTGCCTATTTCTTTCTAAGAAATGTAATAGAGTTTTGGATAAATCTCTTAACAGAGTAGACATAACAGTCTTATGGAAATCTCTTAACTGAGTGCACACTTCATTAGAGTTGTTAAAATCCTATAACTAGGTAGATCTATTTGATCTAATATGTTACTCCTAACAGGGTAACATCACCAAAAGTGATCAAAACTTGTAGCCCTAATAGAAAAACCTTTTATATTTGCAGTAGTGAAGAATTTTTGGGTGTCATCCCCACCACAGTTTTTACCTTCTAACAAGGGTTTCTACATTACCAAAATACTTGTGTTATGTGATTTCTATTTGATTTCATGTTGTTTACTTTCATAAGTTAAATGAATGATTGATTCATGCAATTAGATACAAGCTATTTTGCAAAGGTTATTACTGTTTACAATCATAGATCTGAAAGGTTTACAAGTAAAGTTTTTGAAGGCACTGATTCACCCCTCCCCTCTCAGTACCTATCTCTCCTAAATCCAAAAATTGGTATCAGAGCACAATTCTCTTATTCAATATCTTAACCACTGAAGGGTAAATATCTAAGCCATGGAGAGATATAAGCTCGATAAGACTATTGAGAATCAGAAGATACAAATGCAAATGTTTATTGAATAGTGCAAGAAAGCCAAGGAAGGATTGAAGAAATTATTGGTTGAAAGGAAGAACCTAGCTATTCTACAAAATGAGATCGGTTACCATAAAAAATATATTGATGAAATGTTCGAGCATATTGGATCTAGTTCTGGAAGCATCTCTGATGGATCTGAAAATATAATCGCTAATTTGTCTAAAAAGAATCAACATTTAACTAATCAAGTGAAAGCACTACAAATCAGTCAAGAATCTTAGATGGTGAGAATGGTAGAAATAATGAACAATGCTAGACAATCTGAGAAAGAAAGGAATCTAGCTATTGATGACCGAAGATAGATGAATGAACAACTTAAAGCTAAAGAGAATGAAATATAGAGACTCACTGATCATCACTTCCAAGTATCTAATCAAATGATGACTATGAATCAAGAAGCAAACCGAGTGAATGGAGAATTGTCAAGAAATCTTGAAGAAGTTGCAAGACTCAAAGAGGAGAATGAAAAATTGAGAAATGATGTGAAAAATCAGCAACAACATAATGAAATGAAGAAATTGGCTGAGGATAGTTCTAAGAAGATTGACGACTTTCTGACCAATCAAAGAAGATTTGGGAGTAGAGCTGGTATAGGCTACACCGGTGAAGGAGAATCATCACATCAAGATGAACAAGTCAACAACAATCAAAATTAGAAACCTAAAGCATTGGCATGTTATCAATTTGGCAAACCAGGACATACATCTAATGTGTGTAGAAGTAAAGCACAAGGTAAACCTCCTGTCACTCCTAAGTTTAATGGATATTGTTATTACTGTGGTAAGTTTGGACATCCAGCTTATGAGTGTAGAGCTAAACAGAATGATATTGCTAACAATACTACTATGGATAAAATATGCTATACTTGTAATAAACATGGACACACTACATCAAAGTGTAAGGCTAAGATAAAGAAAGTATGGACTCCTAAGTAGAAAACACAGTGAAAGCCTTATCAACCAAAGAGACAAGGTAATTATTATGTTTGGGATTATAACACTTGGGCTAACTATACTTCTTGTGGTAGATATGGACATATTGCAGAAAATTGTTATAGAAAGAGTTGGATTGGACAATCAAGAAGTTGGAAAAGCACTGGAATGACATGTATGCATTGTCCTAGGGTCGGTCATTTAAGAAATAACTGTAGAGACCAAGCACCAGATGAAAACCATGTATTTGAGAGTGGATATACTATTGTAGATATCACGAAGTTAAGGAGCATGATGTGGAAGAAGGCATCTAATGAGAATGTCGAATCAAGTAATTTTTTCGATGAAACCTCATCTACTAGATTGGGTGACATCGGTACCTCCACTTAAGGTGATATAGGATGGAACTAACAGCTCAAAATGATCACATTTTACATACAGTTCCTTATATATGATGTACAAATACCAAATCTACAGGAATAAAGATGCATTATGGTTTATGTGTTATGAGCTAACAATGTTATATAGTCAATAAAAGAGAGATTGAGAGTTGGTTACCTATCAGTAATCACTACACAAGGTTAACCAGACAACAATGCAAACCGATGAAGAAATCCTATGTTAACCAAGCGGACAAAATTTTTAGTTGTCACTAAGCTGACAGCTATTTCATACCAAAAGTTAGGCCAAGCATTTATTGCATGAAAGCTTGAGCAGGAATATCAAAAAGTCTATAAATACATGATAAAAAAAGTTCATTTTTACATTGCGATTTCAAAGAGCGAAGATTTCATAGAGAAGAGTTCGAGCTAAAAGATTTTCAAAAGAATTCAAGGCTACTGTAGATTGAATCAACATCACTCTTTGGTGATTTCAAGTAAGTTTATTTGCTACTGAACACTTTATTTACCTACTGCTAGCCAAAACCCTAAATCAATTTATGACATCTACATCATCGACTATCAAATCACAAAGTTTTGAGGAAGAAGTTAATCTAATTGTAAGGGAAAATTTCAATGAACCTAAGTTCAAGCCACATCCCAAGGTCATAGAATAAACATATTTAATGGATGCTTTCTCAAGCATACCAAAGAGGTTTTTATTGAAAGAAGACGTAAGACCATATATTCATTGAAAAATTAGAGAAGTAGGAGACTTTGAAACCGTTGCAGCACATTCACTACTCTGTGGCACAGATGGAAAATTGAAACTAGAATACAAGAAGATTATAGAATCAGGGTTATCATGTATCACATACTATCTACAATCATTTAAGACTGATTGGATCATAATTGTATTGAGTAGGTATCATGATGGAAAATTTTGGTTGGATAAATTGATAGAGGTCACTAAGAAAATGATTACTAGGGTTACTGGGCTCCCTACAACCGACAAGGAAAAACCCTTTCGTAGTTTGTCACGACCTAATGTTGAGAAGAACACTAGAGCACAATGGGGTAGTCAGGCACTGAATATTTCAACAATCAAAGACCCAACAGTTAAGTTCGTAGCACATGTAATCAGGTATAAGATATTTAGATCGAGCAGACTCAATAGCGTACCCTGTAGAATAGTAGACATGGCATACAAAATTATGGAGAAAGGTCACTAGGTTGATCTTTCCAAGGTATTTTTACATCAACTATAGGAAAACATGAAGATAATAAGGTCAAAGAAGTCAAACACATGTAAGTTTGGTTCACTACTTGTGTGTATATTTTTCTTCATACAAAAGTTTGTACCTGGCATCGGTAAAGTAAACTAGACAACAGATAAGCCAATAACTGCATAGACTACTGAGATGATAAATAAGTTAGGAAATAATCTAAATACAATATTTGATGCATACTTCAAAGAATTTTAGACCAAAATGCATCAAAGGAGTAGAATTCCAAGGGATTTCGTTGAAAAATTTGAGATGGACATTTGTTTTGTAGTAGACACAGATCATTGTATGATAAAAGTAGTTAAACCTAGATCAAAATGGTTGGCACCGATGGGTTATGAAATGAACCATGATTTCACACTAAAATCTATTAATGCATTTCTTGCATTACCAAAAGACCCTATTGCCACTAGGTTCGGAACTTATGAAGAGGCCAAATCTAGAATCACTACAGGCATAAAGATTGGTAAAATGTCTAGAAAGGCAAATAAGATGAGGAAAGATCTTACTGATAGATATGGAGATGTCTCTAAAATACCTGAGGAGACACTAGTTGAATAGGCAACCAAAGTTCAATTAATGTTAGCTAACAAGTCATATGATCATGAGGAAACTGAGTCTGATGAAGAAAAAGATCCCACATCGGTTCCTCCACCTAAAGTTCCTATGAAGAAGTAGTTACCAGTACAAGAAGGTATGAGGACAAGATCATCAACTGTAGCTTCACCACCCAAGAAGAAAGAAGCAGAGAAGGTAATAAAAAGAAAGGTAGCTACACCAAGTAAGACTTATGTAAAGAAAGGATCCAAGGTTGCAGCTGAAGAACCAAAGAAAAGGAGAAGACTGATAAGAGGAAGAGAAGACCTCGAAGATACTAAAATTGAAGATGAAAAAAATTAATTCAAGGTGGTCAGCAACAAGGTAAGGTCCATAGATGAAGTCATTGAAGAAATAATTGAGAACAGAGACCTTACTGATCCAGAAATAGGCAAATTTGACAAGATATCAAATGAGGATCAAACCAAGATGGAAGAGACAGTCATCTAGATGATAGAATAAATTAGAAATGGGGATATGCACTTGAAACCAAGAAAAGAAAGAGAGAAAGATCTCTAGTTTGGGCTGCTCCACATCTAATCCTAGTAGAACTTGATGAACTCATGGCTAATCATCAATAGAGATTCACTGTAAAGAATCGAGCCATGATGATACTAGATGAGAACATGGTAGATGTAGAGGAGACTGGAGATGACCTATGGAGAACAATCATTAAAGAAAAAGAACAAGCTAAGAAAAAATCATACTTAAATCTATTTAAAAAGAGACAAAATTCCAAAGGAAAAGGTATTTATATTGATGATGGCACAACAAAGAAGTCAAAGGATTCCAATATATCAATTATCAAGATAATTGATATCACCAAGCAAAAGGAGGAAATAAGTATCTCACAGGATGCACCAAATAAAGTAGAAATTCAAATGAAGAAGAGAACTGATGATGATGTACTCATTAAGGACATCACAAATGGTGATCCTGATGACAAGGATGATGAGGATGTAAATATTTCACCCCTAAACACTCAAGATGAAGAACAAGTCACAGAATGTGCATTTACATCACTACCAGGTGAGCTTCCTGTACTTGCAAAAGTAGTAGAAATTCTTTCATAGGAACAACCTAATGGCTCAAACCCCAAGCAACACAAAGACATCATAGGGGAACTAGACACTGAGAAACCTGTAGAGACAAATGAGCCTAAACAAATAGAGTCACCTTCCACCGAGACAAAGGTAACAGATGAAATAGAGGAAATCGAGGTAATCCCATCTGACACCACACCGAAGGCTCCAACTCTATCAACTGAGACAACAACTACCAAGGAGTAGAAGAAGGAAGAAAGTGTGTCAACCGAGAAGGGTACTCTGAGGACTAGGGACAAGTCTCTTGTCGTTACTGAAAAGAAATCACCATTAGTATTGAAGAAGAAGAAGAAAAAGAAAGGAAAAGGGCCAGTCACCCTAGATGAAGTGATAATTATTCCTGAGTGTGACCCGAGGACCCTTAGCCCAGAGGAACTAAGTAAATATGGGGAATTATGTTAAAGAAAAGTAGCACAAGAAAATTTGAAGCAAGAAACAAAATGAAAAGAGATCTTAACAGATGTTCAGGATATCTTACAATAGTTAGTACCTGAGGTGAATATTGATGAAGATACTCCCATCATAGATCAACTTTCTATATTGATAGAGAAGATCAATGCCCCAGATACTAATGTAGATAAATAGATTAAAGAAAGGGGAGAGTCAAGGATACAAAATAAACTGGCAGAGAAAATAAGCCAAGAAGTGGCAATAAACAAGGTGAAATTATTTGAGGTAATAACTGAGATAAAATCTATCACCCTATTAATTTGTTAGTTTTTACTCAAGCTTTGTACTGTAGACACCTTCACTATTGTAGTTAGTGAAAAGATAAAAGGACTATTATACACTGAGTTTGTGCCTCTGGTTTCAAGCTCTCTTGGTCTTGATAACTCAGTATAACATGGGAATCATCTCAAGGTTGTGGGACCTTTGTTAACTGAGATGAAGCCTCCAGGTTCTAGGCTGGTTCCTCTTGGATAATCACCTTTAATCTGCTTCTAGACTGAAAAGTAAAACTTGAGGGGAAAAGGGATAGAAGGAATGCTTAAAAGGGAAATGACTGAAAGCAAACTACCTACTAGGTGATACACCGAAACTGGGGTATGAATTGCAGTATGGAGGATGAAACCAGTACACAATCCTAGGTCTCAAAGATTACAACTTAGTGAATAGGCCTACATAAATATTTTATAGAGGGGTCTGCAGTAAAGGAATACTATGCAAGGAAAAGGAATTTCTCAAGGCAGTAGTACTTCTAAAGAGTCAGACACAGACTATAACTTGCAGACAAACATTCATCTCTACAATTGGGTATATGAATGAGACAGATTAATAGGGGTGAAAGTATACCCACAAAAGCATTTGAATCAGATCATTCACAAGCATACACATGAATTGTAGAAGAAAGAGGAATCAAGAAAAACCTAAAAGTTACTTAACATGCATATACTGAATTCAATAAGAGATAATCCACATAAGAAAGCATAAGGATAGGAGAATGTCACAAGATGCTTTGTAATATGTGAATAATTAATGGGAATTACAACTATAGAAAGCCAAAGGGGAAAAAATGTCACAAATTGCTCTCTGAGAAAGAAAGTTTCTTTTTACAATTACTAGATTCTGAGCACTAAGGCTCTCAAAAAAAAGTATATACATCCTCTACACGTAGGCAGGCAAGAGTGAAAAACTAACCAGGGTTACAGATTAAACAATAGAATATCCAACCCTAGGGTACAAATTCTAATCATAAATACAACTTTGCAAATATCCCAACCGATCAGATATTCATCTTTGCATGTCCATCTCTATACTGAACTCAACCTGCAGGCATAACACCTTGACTCACCAACTCACCTGCAACTCCACTAAGTCATGAAGGCTTCAAAAATCTGATCTTATAGATATTTCTGTTTGAAAAGATAACCCTGCAAAGGTGGTGCTAAACTTATTGCTTCAACATGACACAGTACCCTTGTGAAATCAGTGGCGTTGATGATTAGATCATCTATCATCAATTCCTCAACCATCCCTATCCTGGAGCAATCAATTTTACCAACTCAAAATGTCGTGCATGGCTGAAGAGAGCGAAAACCCTTGAAAACCCTCATAGAAAATTTGAATTTCAACACTAACGGCTAACAGAGCTTCAAATTAAAATGCAACCATCGATGTGAAATCTCCCCGGTAAATGGACGGTCAAGATGCACTTCTAAAACCTTTTACAAACCTTTGAAATTTCATTCTGATAAGTCGATGCCATGTTGGCGGTCAACAACCAATCGGAAGTGAGCATACTGATGTGTCAGCATATTTGGACCCACATCAAGCCTTCCCCCTAAGTCATTCAGTGACTACGTGACTGAAGACTTATTTCTTATTTGCGAGATCCTTTGGCCTACCCCAGTCTAGTTAAGCGATTCAGCAAATGAGGCTATTGCTAAATTTCTAAGTCTTCCAGCTAACCCTGGTTCCATTGAGCGAACATGAGAACTCTTCCAGTGCCAAGTCACTAGAGGCTCAGTTGACCCTTCAAAGGAATCCTAGTTTACATTTAGTGAATCGGCAACAAGGCTTCACTTATTCTCAAGATTCAAACCTTAACCCATTGTTAACTCCACGAACCAGTGAACAAGCATTACAATCCGACTTGGGTTACCATCTGGAAAACCAGTGACAAAGGCATCTCCCATTTGCTAAATGTCTTAAGCCACCACCAAAACATCTAGAGACTCAGTGACTAAACCTTTTGCCCAATCGCTAAATATTTTAGAACCCTGCCAATTTATCATGCGAACATGCGAACCAAGGGGAATTCGTCGACGCCACCAAATACTTTATCAGAACTGCCAGACCTCAAAGAACACCATCGAATGGCTATTGCTACATCACTGAGTTAACTGACCTACAACTTCAACCTCTGGTATCATGACAACCATGAGATCTGACCACACATTAACTGCTTTAGAAGCCTTTGGCCCCACGGGCCCACTGATCAGTTGAAGATTTTCATCCAACAATATTCGCATGATTGCATGTCAGGAAAGATACCTTAGTGATCATGCAACCACCATTGATACCTTTTGAAATAGGATGCACTGATAGAAAGGTGAGATGGAACGACGCAGATGAATCAGGAGCCACCAAATAGGATTATGTGGCCTGGACCCACTGACATGTCAGAGCCTCTGTGAAGATATGAAGATCTACGGTTGTTGTGATTACACTATGATAACCAGACTACATCTTAGGTTTGTGGGATGGTGAGAACCATTAGATCTTGAGGGGATTTAAGCTTTAGGAAAATATTAAGTGGGCCAAGACTTAGGAAAATTAAAGCACCAGACTTAGGAAGTATTTCGTGCATGGGGAAAATATAACTTTAAGTGGCTGCCAAAAGGTAATTAAAAATTATAACAGGCCAAAAGGGAAAAAGGCACAAATGGCTAGTTTTATGAATTTCTAACTTGCAGACCAGGGAGATGGAAAACTTGCAAAGGCCAGGAAATGAAACATGAGCCCATGAAACTTTTGAGGAGCTTGACACGGATAAAACAAAGACTCTAAGATAGGTTTTAGCCAAATTTGAATACACATGAAAATTAGGGTAACATGTTGGCAATTTCCTATTGGATGTCAACCTGCTAGACATGGATCAGTGGCCTTGACATATCCATTGGGCATGGGGTCTTTCTCAACACAAAACTTTGATAGTGACAAAACTGAACTAGCAAGATGAACTGTGCACGGGCACTTCTTGGAAAACAAGAAACTATGCTAGAGAATAGGGAAACAAAGTAGAAAAAATAACCTAACCTAAAATAACCAATGCAAAAACTTGGTTAAACAAAACCATTCACTAGTGTGTTGAAATAGCTACCCTTTCTCCTTAGGGTACAATACTGTTCATGCAGGAGGATAGCTAACAAGGAAGGAAGTACACATAGTTGTGTAAAGAACTGATGCACCACCTCCTAAAGGACATAAACAAATTGACTCACCTCCACCAATAGATTTTTATCTCCATTATCCAGGGGTAGATAAGTAAGTTGAGCTTGCCTTTGCTGAATTGCAAGTTCACCCTCAGCTTCAGCTTCATCTAAACACTCATGTTTGGACACAAACATGACTGGATCTTTGTGGCCGGCCTCTGTTCTTGCTAAGTACCTTAAAGGGCACCCCCTAGAAAGAATGGACTTGGGACTCCTTTTACTACTATCAGGATCTTCAACCACCAATTCATGCAGAGGAGCCTCCTCTTCCACATCATTTCTCTTGTCAACACTCCTAGCAGCAGGCTTCTTTTCAAGAGAACATTCTTCACTTTGTCCTTCGGCAGCTGAGATGAGTGGCATATTAGAAGCATTGTCATCTTCAACAAAACAAGGCAGCTCTTCAAATAAATCAGCCTCCAATTCGATGGCCTGGTTGGAAACATCATAAGATTCATTAGATAACCTTGATATTGCCTCCTTCTTTTCTTTACAAAGAGCTTCCTCAAGTTGTATCTGATAAGTTTCTTTATCATTTGCACCCTTTATAATCAAGAGCCCTATTATTGCTTTGTGCTCTTGTATCTCTTTATCATGAAACTCCTTATGGGTTGCCAACTCCTTTTCTTTCTCCATTTGAAATTCAATGCCCCTATCAAACATGGCTTCCATTAAAATTTTTTGGTCTTCAACCACCCTTTCACAATTATTCTTATGAACCTCTAATTCTTCATAAGCATCCCTCTGAGATACTAATGTCCCTTGAAAATCTTCTTCTTTTGCAACTACAGCAGTAGTGACCGCCACTAACTTTTCCTCGTAAACCTCCTTTAGTGCTGTGAGAATGCTTGTAAGGGCTGTCTGACCTTGTTTCAGTTCTATCATAGCATCAAACTGCTCCTTTTCCTGTGTTTGCATATGCCTTTTTTGTGTTTCCAACACCTCTTCATAATGTCTCCTTTGTTCTTCCAACTCCCCTTGATGAACCTTCTTCTGAGCCTCCAACCCTTACACAAGCTTGGCCTCATTTTTCTTGTATTGTTCTGCTAGATACCTCCTATAACCTTGATCCTGCTGAGCCAATTCTTATTGTTGTTGGATCTGGGCATGATAAGCATACTCTTCCATGTAAGGCATCTCCTCTTGAGGCTACTAGTATGTGTACTGGTGCTTGTGTGTGTGAATTTTGTACCTGATCTGTAGACACAACACTTCAGTAAAATATTAGAGGTTAGCTATAATCAAAATCATGCAAAATTGAAATCTAATTTAACCAAGCGATTTACTGCCTTCTAGTAGGTGCGAGATTAATGTTCTCATATTTTTATCAAGATCAGTGACCTAGATGACACCTAAGGAAAGGATTTGAATGCAATTGATCTAGATATGAATTGAATGCAATTAATCTATATTTTTAAATTTTCTATGCAATAAGAATGATAAAAACTGATATGAATCTATGCTAATATGGAAATTGATATGCTATGAATTGATCTATCTAACAATGATATGAAATATGAATGCAAAAACAAGATTGATCTAACAATAGCCTTGATTCGCAATAAGCTTTGATTCCTTGTCCTCCAAATTCTAATTCTTCAAAATAGTTGTGCAATTCGTAGATGACTTTGGCAAAGTAAGCTTGCAAAATTATGAGATCCTGTGGATGCAAATTTGAGAGATGAGTTATGAAGAGTTGAGACTTAATTTTATAGAAATCCAGAGCTTTGGAGGTGCATGAGAAAAAGCCATAAATCACTCAAATAACTCAGGTTGATTTTTGAGTTATTTTTAAATAAAAGATAGTTAACTCACAAAAACATGCAAAAGCTAAGTTTTAACTCAAAATAGAGTTTAGCTTTAATTGATAATTGATAGTTGTTTTCTTTTCTGATTGTGCATGTTTTATTTATGAATTAATTTAATAAATAAAGTGATTTATTTCCAACTTAACTGATTTTTAAAAATAAAACAATTGATTTATGGGTTAATCAACTATTTTTTCAAACTTTTATTAAAAACTATATTATTAAATAATGACAACTTGCTTTAATTAATTAAATAAGAATTTAATCAATTATTCATAAGATATTGGATTTATTGTCAAAATTAAATAATACAATTAATAATAGATAGAATTAAATTTAATTAAACAATTGAGTGGCAAATATTAAATTTAATTAATTAAATATGAAAAATATTCAATTAATCAAACTTTAGGATAAATGTGATTTATTGCCAAATAATTATAAAATTTAATTTAATTAAGATAATTAAGAATATTGCTAGGAATATTCCCCGATGCAGAATTTTAAGATAATCAATTAGGATTCGATGATGTTTAGATGTGCCTTAGGTTAGGACTTTGATGTTGATTTTGTATGATTTGATAATGTAGGAGATTAATGAACTTATAGCCCATTTTTGGGGTATTACATTTTGCCCCTCTTTGAATTACTGTGCGAAGTGCATTGGTTCAAAGATAGTCTGTGTTTGATAAAGATATGAAACTGATGTTTGAAATTGATAATTGATATGAGACAGAAGCTGATTGATATTGATTTGATATGGAGATAATAGGTCCTGAGTGACCAAAGATAATGTTCACTATAACAAAAAATGAACCTATGATTGTGAAAAAGTGTCAAAATGCCTGATTCCAAACCTTAGGATTGCTAAGAAGTGAGTGACCGATTCTAGACTCGATTGTCTTAGCAGAACTAGCAGGTATCACATATGAATCCTTTAGTTGCCGAAGAACCAAGGAAAGAACACTATGACCCGATGGTTGCAAAAATTGATACAGTTTACAAGATTAGGAGAATACTAGATTGATATGGATCTTGATGAATCTGATATGCCCCAAGTGATGATAGATTTGCCCCGAGTGATGAGGTTTTTTGATGAATCAATAACTAGACATGGTTGTTGTCTTGATTACTGATGAAAGATATTGATTTCCATAAAGATATGATTTCAAATTTGATTACAGACTTTGAATGATATGCAATACCATGCCCCCTTTGGGATTAAAATTGAAATTTGACAAGAAAAGTTAGCGTTGAGAGTTTAGAAGCATGTTAATTGATTTGAGAAGTGGTTAAACACATTCGGTGAATGCATTATGCATCATTCAGAGGTCTTGGAGACTAAGTTTGACTAGGTTTGACCATGAGTTGACCATGGTTGACCAAGTTGAAATTTTGATAGTTTGATGTTAGATAATTAGTTAAGTTGAATACTAGATTTCTGTGATGATGGAAGGTCGATTATGCAAGTAGTTGACAATATGAATGATCTCAGATTTTGATTTTGATCCCCAAAAAAAGGATTCTACTTGTTGTTTTGTTGGAGGAACCTTCATGTGAGATTCGACTCTTGTTAGATTTGAAGATGCGATTTGAAGAATCATTTAAGCATTGAAGTTCGTTTAGCCATTGTGAGATCATGCAACATGCAAAATGAAATGCAGAATGAAATGCAACCTAATACCTAGGACCTACTCACTAATCATATGTTGATTTGTTATCATCATTGAACTTTTAGGTAACCGGATAAATCAATACAATGCCCACTAGCTATGAAACCATAGACATATGAATATCAATTTGTATGCGCAAGAATCAATACAACACCCACTGGTCAACAACCATGGATATATGAATATTGATTTTATTTTTGGAATGTCAGAGTAGATATAAGCACCAAGGCATAAGCGCCAAGATGACCTGAATATCATGTCCATTTTGATATAGCAATTTGTACAAGCATCAAAACATGAATGTCATGATGACCTGAATACACCTTGCATTACAAACACATCAAACAGTCAAGAGATCATTCTAAATCTAGTGTGAATTACCCATAGTGACCCTTTATCGTTCACATCCTTAGGCAAGATCACGTTCCATAGTAGGAGAAAGAACTTACTCAAAAAGACAATAATTAGATCAAACTTCCTTGAATTGTCTGGGTATCAATGGTCAAGGTACGCATGGCCATCCAATTCGAGATAGAGGCTCTTATAGTCAGACACCATTTCAATCCGGAATTTCCAAAGTTGTTAAATTTTCACATACAAGCAGAACACAAAGAAAAGATTATGGCCCCAGTCATCACTCTCTAAATCCTATAAAGGACATCATCAAAGAGCTCGAAGGGACACAATATGCAAAAATCTCAATGCGAATCGGTAAGCATACAAGGAGATAAAAGCATGTAAAAGGCATAGATTATTTTCAGTTGAGTTTTGATGTTTGAGTGCTTCAAAGGACTCTAACTGGATATGATACATCTAAGATACATGGGAGATCATAGGATATGACATTGATTGCCCCCAAGTTTGAACATTGATAGGATACAGATGCTTGAGCTGATTGGTGTACAGATCGACTTATTAAAAACTAGAAATGTAGAAACAAACCGGGAGATATGTAAAAACTAAAGCAAGACTGAAAGCTGGGAAAGACCAAGATTGCACTGATAGATGGAGCATTTTGAAACAAGTGGCACCCGTTTGCCAAGTTTTCACCATCTTGGCAGAGATTCTATTTTTGCTACCAAGGCGCATGTTTCCTTGTTTTCACCAAGACACTTTTTTTTCTTCTTTTTTTTTAATCATCAAGGTGCCTATTGCTAGGTTTTCACCAAGATGTTCTTTTTTTCAGGACTTTTTCTGATTTTTAGGATTTTTTTTAGGATATTTAACGATAGACTGAATGCTTTAGATGTAGAATTTCTTCAGATGGAGAATGTTGATTGGTTCTCAAAGCTATTCTCCTTCAGTTGTTGAGAGTTGATAGGCACTAGAGCCAAAAGTAGCAGTGATGACAAAGGGACCCAGCTAGTTGGGTTTGAACTTCCCCTTGCGTTATCGATGGGATTGATTTTTCTGATTTTCTCTCAAGACTAGATCGCCAACCTGAAATTCTCTATGTCTGACTTTCTTGTTGTAGCCTCTAGACATTCTCTTCTAATATACTCTGAGATGATCATATGCTGCTTGTCTGCACTCATCTAGTAGTTCAAGTTCTTGCAACCTAGACACTCTGTAGTCATCATCAGTTACTAGACCATGCATTCTGATTCTGAGTGATGAGATTTCAACCTCAATAGGTAGTACCACTTCAGACCCATAAACTAAAGTGAAAGGTGTAGCCCTAGTAGGTGTTCTGATACTTGTTCTGATACTGGTTCTGATACTAGTTCTGATACTTGTTCTGATACTAGTTCTGATACTAGTTCTGATACTCATTCTGACAGTGGTTCCGATACTAGTTTTGATACTTGTTCTGATACTGGTTCTGATACTTATTCTGATACTCATTCTAATACTAGTTTTGATATTGATTCTGATAATGGTTTTGATACTTATTATGATACTAGTTTTGATATTGATTCTGATACTGATTCTGATAATTGTTCTGATACTTATTCTGATACTGATTCTAATAATTGTTTTGATACTTGGTATACCTGATAGCATCTTTTTCCATTTGCAAACTCCCAAACAAGATCATATCATGCAGTCCCAATGTCTAGCAAGGTGGAGAACAAGAGGGATTGGCAAGCTAGTGGAAGAGATGGAAGACAAGAGAATGAAGGAGAATGAAGGGAAGAAATCCTCAAGGGCAAACTCCTCAAGAATACTCAAGCTAGGGAAAAATAGGTCATGTAAAGTGCATTTAGACAAGCAATGAAAGGCCAGCATAGGATAAGTCACAAGATCGTAATGCCAAAAAAGGAAATGTAGTCCAAAGGAGTAGACATATCAAGAGGCCTCATAGCATTATGTTTTACTATTTCTTTCTTTCTTTCTTTTTTTTTTTAGATCAAGACCAAAGGGGAAAAGAATAGCGATAGGCAAAAATGAATGGAGGAAGATGGATATGAAGGCTAAATATGAAAGGAATGAAAGCAAGATCATCATAAGATAGCTCACAAGATAGCCAAATGTTCGTGTATAGATCAACATTGTCAAGATCAAAGAGAGAAGATGAAATGGATGAAATATGTAGAAGAACTACGCATGATGCCTAATTGCCAGGTTTTCATCATGGTACTTATCCAAGGTGCCACAAGGGAGTGGTTTTCACCATAGGATGAATTTATTTCTCTTTACTTTTGCTACCAAGGTGCCTGTTTCCAGATTTTCACCAAGGCACATTTTCAAATTTTTTTATTTTTATTTTTATTTTATTTTTTGGAAGAAGGCAAGTTTTTTAGATAATGCTCCTTGAAAGGATAAACCATGATATGCCAAGGATTCAAAATGATACGCTCAAAAATGCTGATAGGGAAAGGGAGATGGAAGAGAAAAATGGAGGATAAGGTTTTATGTAAAGCGAGTGAGGTTGGAAGATAGGAGGAATAGGAAAATGAGGAAAAAGGATAGAAGGTAGAAGGATAATGAATGGAAGGATTGTGAAAGGGTAAATGGAAAGGAAGGAAAGCTCAATATCAACACATACCTTGAAGGGTGGTGAGAGGATGGAGGAATCATGAATGAAGGAATACGTGAAGGAATATGGTGAATGGATAGTAGAGGTTGTGGTTTAGGCACATGGAATGGAGGAATGCTTTTGGAAGAAGATGAAGTGGAAGTCTTTGGAAGCTTGAATGTCAACTTCACTTTTTGTTCAACACTAGACTCTTTCAAGAGAGACTTTGGAATCCATATAGTTGTAGGCTTTTCATTTCTTTTTGATAATCTAGAGAGAATATCTTTAATGATGGATTTTGGAACCCATACTTGTCTTGTAGTTTTTTTCTTAGATATCTATTTTGACTTTATGCCTCCATGTCGATTAGAGGAGACATGGTGATCTTCTTTTTTTGATGGATTCTTATATTGCTTCTTTTTCTTATATTGAACATTCAAGTTACTTCCAAAAGACTTGGCACTTGTGGAAGAAGGAGGATATGACTAGTTTAGATGGGTGGGTGGATGAAAAGGATTCAGGGGTATGCATCTATGTTGATCTTGAGGAAAGATAGGAGATGGAGGGACGTAGGGACCCAAGATGGATGGCGAATTAGGAGAGTTAGGAGGGGAAAGTGAAGGGACATAAGGACCCAAGATGGAAGGAAGGTGTGAAGCCCTTAGTAGTGGTGGAAGAGGTCCAAGGATGGAAATGGAAGACGCAAAAGGATAATAAATAAGTTCATCAACATCTATATGACAACCAAGGATATCAACATCTTTAGAGTGAGCATTAGAATTTTCAATAGAATCATGGACATCTTGAATATGAGCACCTTCTTTGATAGGATTGTTCAAAGCTTGCAAAGACTTAGGAAGAGTAGAAAGTGGAAATGAACATGGAATGGTAGAACAAGAAGATGGAAGACTTTGATCTTGACAAGGATCTTTGGATAGCACAAGTGCAAAATTTGTCTCTTGAATAGGCTTAACATCAGAAGTAACAACACCATTTTTAATAACCTTAATGGAAGTATCATCTTTGGAAAGCGCAAGTGTAGTAAGGTTATTTTGATTGTCAATAAGCTCAATAGTGTAAGTAGTAGCTTGATCTTGCTTAGGAGAAGACTTAAGACATGGTGGAATGCATTAAAAAGGGTGTACAGGATCAAAAGAACCCTAAGGTGGATAAGAGACATCGTGAAAAGGAGTGGATGACATGGAGGGTTCTTGATCTTGATCTTTCTTTATGTTCTTTTCTTCATCATTTTTAGAGTCCTCTTGACATGGAGCCACTTCTAAGGACAAGGAAGCATGTTGGGATTGTATGGATGGCTTTGGAAGAGATGGTGGAGGACTAGCTGAAGTAGGGATTATAGCATATGAAGGCTTAGGCTCTTTAGGTTTATCATTATTGAAAGTATTTGCAGCCAAGTGAAGGTTAGCTTGAGTTTATTTAAGAGGTAGCCCTGGAGGATAACTATAGGGAACCGCATGAAAAGTATCAAGGCTTGTGTCAGATGAAGGTTCTATGAAAGATTTGAAAGACTCAGAAGCTTTAGGAAATATATGGGTATTGGAGGAAGTAGGGGATGGAAGGGAACCATCACAAGACAAAGGTCCAACATTAACATGATCTTGCTTGAGAGTGTAATCTTTATTTTCAGCCTGAGAGTTCTTAGAGTAGAGATCCTTATAGTATTGATGTTTCAAGCTAGCACGATGCATTTTATAGTCTTCAACAGTAGTAGATGGATCATAATCAAGGTATTGTCCACAAAAGGCATCAAAATCTCTTTCAAAATCAGAATCATATGGATCACCATCATGATCTATCCAATGTGATGGCCCATTTGTAGTAAGTAGGAACACACGATGAGGACTCTTAGGAACAGAGGTGTCATAGGTATCATTACATTGTCTGTCATCATAGTCATCATAGTCTCCAAAGCTGGATGTGTCACTCTTTGTGGAAGAGGTATAATAAGGGTTTTCATGTTACTCACATTTTATCCGGGGGCATGGTGACATGTACAAGTCTTTATCAAATGGAAAAGAGGATAGAGATTCCATGGAGAACTCTTTAGATTCTTTTTCTTTCTTAAGATTGTTAAGTTCAACTTGCATAGCTTGCAGCTACTTCATCATAGCGGTGATTAGAGCTTCT
The DNA here is from genome assembly GCA_027943335.1 of Chamaecyparis obtusa. Taxonomy (NCBI): domain Eukaryota; kingdom Viridiplantae; phylum Streptophyta; class Pinopsida; order Cupressales; family Cupressaceae; genus Chamaecyparis; species Chamaecyparis obtusa. The sequence goes on along the minus strand of BSBK01000023.1, from coordinate 445,011 downwards.
TCCTCTTGTTTACTGATTCTTTGAGACATGTGTACTGATTCTCAATGGCTACTGCTCTGTTCTTGACACAGTGATTTGTTCGATAGATTCTAGAAATAGGCTGAAAAAGATAAATATTTGGCAATTCTGACAATTTTCTGACAACTCTCAAAAATTTCTCAAATGACACTTTGCAGACTCGTACGACAGTGGGTATGCAATGAAACAACAGTTCAAAAATTTGTATGATAGTTGCAAAGCTAGTACGATAGTGGGTATGCAATGAAATGACAGTTGAAAATCTCATACGATAGTTGCAAGATTTTGACTTTGAGAATTTGCTGGCATGAAAATTCATACGACATTGGGTTTGCTATCATACGATAGATGGGTTGCAATAAAATGACACTTGATGGAAACTCGTATGACTTTCTGACCTCCTGAGATGACTTTTGACTCCAGAAAAGGATTTTACTTCAGATTTTGCAAATTTTGAGTTTTCAGATTTGAATTGTTTGCAAACTTCAATGTCTAGATTTGAGGATTGTAACAGGTTTGTCTGTTTTCAATAACCAAATAGATAAATAAGCATGCAAAATAGAAAGAAAGTGATTTCAAGCATGTCTGAAAATAATGAACAAGGGCAAAAGAAACCTTGTGCATGAACAATCAAGTGACTTATTCATTCAAATCCTCAGAAGCACTAATTGTGTATGTTCCAAAAATATTTTGCAATAACACACATATACCCTATAAAATAAAAATTTGGCCTCGCTAGGGTTTTTAGTAATGGTTTGACTCTGCAACTTTTATGATCCAAAGGGGTGAACTCCAATCCCAGTGCACCAGGGTTTTGACACAGTCTGAGAACTTAATCTTCAAGAGCTGCTAGGGAGATCTGACAAACCAAGAATGAACCATACCAGTGGAGATTTCTTCCACAAGGACATTTATATAGCGGCTGTCACTACCACGGTGAAAATGGCTATAACTGCTTGAGATTCCATCAATGTAGTTTTCCCTATGAAGGGATTGTCCGCTATGGTTAACCCTCTCTAAAGATGACTCACAATAGTATACCGCAAGGGGCCTTGGCTCCAGATCCAAGCTTTTTGACACCTTTTCACTTTTAACCCAAACAAAGCAAGCAGATTAATCTGACACGCTAAGACAAAGTTTTTCTTCACCAAGGTCTATGATGTCAACTCCACGTGATCTATCAACCTCTCTGGGGAGAGAATGTATCAATCAATAAGAGAAGGCACACTAACCAATTTTGATTCACCAAAGCTCGTGATGTCAACCCCACATGATCTATCAACCTTTCCTGGGAGAGAATGTATCGATCAATACGAGAAGACACACTAACCAAGTTGAATGTGAAACGCACTAAGTATCCTCCCTACCTACAAGGATTCTGTCATCAAGAAAGATTTTTCTAGGAATCCAATCTCTCAAGAATCACGAATAGTGTTCATAGGGCCTAATTACTATGTGAGCACAGATATATTCCCGAAAGCAAATCTACCAAAAGTACCCAAAAAGCAGAAAGAGGAACACTTAACGCTTAAAGTGAATATGAGATGAGTCCACAAGGTGGAACACTTAACACCTCACACAAGTTGAAAATGAGTCCCCAACTTAGAAAACAAGTGAGTTCCTAAAAGTACAAAAGGGTTGCCAAGTGGAACACTTAACGCTTCTATCCTGTTGACCCCTCCCCTTTATGGTGCTGAGATTGCAACCATGGGCGAAAATGAGGGACTGATGGATTAGCAAGTCCAATAACCCAAGATAGCAATCAAGATCAATCACAAGTATCTAAAATTACTTAATGAATCCTTAAGGGGTCACAACCTAGTATCAATTATGCAAGTGTGTAAAACAAAAGCATGAAAAGAATCACCCAAGCTAGACACACGAGAGATTTATTTTAAGTTCTAAATCAAAATTTTATAGATGAAGAAGAATACCTAGGATCCTTGCAATGTGCTTAGTAGATTTTACCTGATTTTTAGCAATTTTTGTTGAGCTTTACTATGCAAGCAAGCTATGAACTCTCCAACAAGCCAACAAGTAAACAAGATATGCAAGGTAAATTCAACTTATGAAAACACTAAGGTTAGATCTAAAAATCAATTTTTAGGAGCAATAATAACCAAAAATTAATCCAAATGACAACTCATATCATGCATTGAGTCATATGAAAAATAAGTGCATACCCATCACAAAATTTTAATTTTTTTGCACTGCATTTGACCTAGTCAACAAGATCTGATTTTTTTGATATGATTTTGGCCACAAAAATAAAAATTTAGAATAGAGATCCCTACTAAAAGAGAGAGATATTTCCAAAAATGAAATTTTTTTTGAAAAATCTCTTCATTTGTGCCCTCGAGACCCGTTTTATCAAAATAGATTAGTTTTTGTAAATTGACTATTTGAGCTATTATATCATGTCCAAATTTAAAACACAAAGAATGGACCCCCTATAGAATTTAAAGAGCTTTCTGAAAATATAAAAATTTCTGAAAAATATGCTGATTTGTGTTAAATATTAATTTTTTCCTGAATTTCAAGAAAAAATTATTAAAAATTCAAAACATCTCAGAAAATTCTAAATTTTTTACTGTAGCTTCCCTAATATGTCACCAATCTGAAAAAACAATTTCAGATCAAAAATTCAAGCCGTTTGGGAGATAAAATTAAATCTTTGAAACTTTGGGATTTTAGCTCTTAAAAAAAATCAAAACTAGCATGCAAAGGTGGGTTGCCCCACGGTGGGCACCAGAAATGTGTGTGTGAATTTTGTACCTGATCTGTAGACACAACACTTCAGTAAAACATTAGAGGTTAGCTATAATCAAAATCATGCAAAATTGAAATCTAATTTAACCAAGCGATTTACTGCCTTCTGGTAGGTGCGAGATTAATGTTCTCAGATTGTTATCGAGATCAGTGACCTAGACGACACCTAAACAAAGGATTTGAATGCAATTGATCTAGATATGAATTGAATGCAACTAATCTATATTTTTGAATTTTCTATGCAATAAGAATGATAAAAACTGATATGAATCTACGCTAATATGGAAATTGATATGCTATGAATTGATCTATCTAACAATGATATGAAATATGAATGCAAAAATAAGATTGATCTCACAATAGCCTTGATTCACAATAAGCTTTGATTCCTTGTCCTCCAAATTCTAATTCTTCAAAATAGTTGTGCAATTCGTAGATGACTTTGGCAAAGTAAGCTTGCAAAATTATGAGATCCTGTGGATGGAAATTTGAGAGATGAATTATGAAGAGTTGAGCCTTAATTTTATAGAAATTCAGGGCCTTGGAGGTGCATGAGAAAAAGCCATAAATCACTCAAATAACTCAGGTTGATTTTTGAGTTATTTTTAAATAAAAGATAGTTAACTCACAAAAACATGCAAAAGCTAAGTTTTAACTCAAAATAGAGTTTAGCTTTAATTGATAATTGATAGTTGTTTTCTTTTCTGATTGTGCATGTTTTATTTATGAATTAATTTAATAAATAAAGTGATTTATTTCCAACTTAACTGATTTTTAAAAATAAAACAATTGATTTATGGGTTAATCAACTATTTTTTCAAACTTTTATTAAAAACTATATTATTAAATAATGACAACTTGCTTTAATTAATTAAATAAGAATTTAATCAATTATTCATAGGATATTGGATTTATTGTCAAAATTAAATAATACAATTAATAATAGATAGAATTAAATTTAATTAAACAATTAAGTGGCAAATATTAAATTTAATTAATTAAATATGAAAAATATTCAATTAATCAAACTTTAGGATAAATGTGATTTATTGCAAAATAATTATAAAATTAAATTTAATTAAGATAATTAAGAATATTGCTAGGAATATTCCCCGATGCAGAATTTTAAGATAATCAATTAGGATTCGATGATGTTTAGATGTGCCTTAGGTTAGGACTTTGATGTTGATTTTGTATGATTTGATAATGTAGGAGATTAATGAACTTATAGCCCATTTTTGGGGTATTACAGTGCTACCATGATACTGGAAGTTGGGTGGGTGGGGGGTAAGCATGAGGTGTATGTTGGCTCATTGCTACAACTAGGTAGTCTTGCATGAAATTAGAAGTACCATTATTCTGATAAAGCTAACCTTCATGAAATGAAGGGTTGTCCTCATGAAAAGAAGGATGGTAATCCATCTTAGGTTCTGAATCTACTTGAAACCAGTGGATGTGAACTTGGAGTCGCCAAATATGCAAAATAATGACCTCTCAAAGGTCTACAACCTATTGGATGCATATCAAAACCAGCAAGGAATATGAAAACTATGACCTCTTGGTCCCACTAGGCGTGCCATGAATTCTTATACACTAAGTTTTCACCTCTGGTTTCAAGCTCTCTTGGCCTTGATAACTCAGTATAACATGGGAATCATGTCAAGGTTGTGGGACCTTTGTTAACTGAGATGAAGCCTGCAGGTTCTAGGCTGGTTCCTCTTGGATAATCACCTTTAATCTGCTTCTAGACTAAAAAGTAAAACTTGAGGGCAAAAGAGATAAAAGGAATGCTTAAAAGGGAAATGACTGAAAGCAAACTACCTACTAGGTGATACACCGAAACTGGGGTATGAATTGCAGTATGGAGGATGAAACTAGTACACAATCCTAGGTCTCAGAGATTACAACTTAGTGAATAGGCCTACATAAATATTTTATAGAGGGGTCTATAGTAAAGGAATACTATGCAGGGAAAAGGAATTCTCAAGGTAGTAGTACTTCTAAAGAGTCAGACACGAACTATAACCTGCAGACAAACATTCATCTCTGCAATTGGGTATAGGAATGAGATAGATTGCCAAGGGTGAAAGTATACCCACAAAAGCATTTGAATCAGATCATTCACAAGCATACACATGAATTGCAGAAGAAAGAGGAATCAAGAAAAACCTAAAAGTTACTGAACATGCATATACTGAATTCAATAAGAGATAATCCACATAAGAAAGCATAAGGATAGGAGAATGTCACAAGATGCTTTGTAATATCTAAATAATCAATGGGAATTACAACTGTAGAAAGCCAAAGGGGCAAAAATGTCACAAATTGCTCTCTAAGAAAGAAACTTTCTTTTTACAATTGCTAGATTCTAAGCACTAAGGCTCTCAAAAAACAATATATACATCCTCTGCACGTAGGCAGACAATTTATGACATTTTTGCCCCTTTGGCTTTCTACCCTATTTGTACCCTAGGGTTGGATATTCTATTGAATTTGTACCCTGCAGAGGTGGCACTAAACTTATTGCTTCAATATGACACAGTACCTTGTGAAATCAGTGGTGTCAATGATCAGATCATCTATCATCAATTCCTCAACCATCCCTGTCCTGGAGCAATCAATTTTACCAACTCAAAATGTCATGCATGGCTGAAGAGAGCGAAAACCCTCGCAAAAAATTTGAATTTAAATGCTAATAGCTAACAGAGCTTCAAATTAAAATGCAATCGTCGATGCGAAATCTCCCTGGTAAATGGACGGTCGAGATGCACTTCTAAAACCTTTTACAAACCTTTGAAATTTACTTCTGACAAGTTGAAGCCATCTTGGTGGTCAAGAGCCAATCAAAAGTGAGCATATTGATGTGTCAGCATATTTGGACCCACATCAAGCCTTCCCCCTAAGTCATTCAGTGACTATGCAACTTAAGACTTATTTCTTATTTGTGAGATCCTTTGGCCTACCCCAGTCTGGTTAAGCGATTCAGCGAATGAGGCTGTCGCTGAATCTCTAAGTCTTTCGGCTAACCCTAGTTCCATTGAGTGAACATGAGAACTCTTCCATCACCAAGTCACTAGATGCTCAGCTTGACCCTTCAAAGGAATCCTGGTTTACATTTAGGGAATCGGTGATAAGGCTTCACTTATTCTCAAGATTCAAACCTTAACCCATTGTTAACTCCGCGAACCAGTGAACAAGCATTACAATCTAACCTGGGCTACCATCTGGTGAACTAGCAACAAAGGCATCTCCCATTTGCTGAATGTCTTAAGCCACCACCAAAACATCTAGAGACTCAGCGACTGAACCATTCGCCCAATCGCTAAATATTTTAGAACCCTGCCAGTTTATCATGCAAACATGCAAACCAAGGGGAATTCATCGACGCTGCCAAATACTTTATCAGAACCGCCAGACCTCAAAGAATACCATCGAACAGCTGTCACTACATCGCTAAGTTAATTGACCTACAACTTTGACCTCTGGTATCACGACAACCATGAGATCTGACCACACATTAACTGCTTTAGAAGCCTTTGGCCCCACGGGTCCACTGATTGGTTGAGATATTGGCAATACTCAACGTCTAGTATAGGACCTATTAGTATTATATGGCACTAAGAGGGGGGTGAATCAGTGCATCCACAAGTCTAAAACTTTTAACAATATCTTCCACAAAATCCAACATGTAAATGATAATACAACATAGAAGTGTAGAAAATAAAACATTCACACACAATGAACTTAAGACACAAGATTTTTTCCTATGGAAACCCTTGTTAGAGGGATAAAACCATGTGTGGGCATGATGCCCAAAACTTCCATTAGTGCACAACTTAAATCTTTCCTGTTAGGAGATATTACAAAATCCTTTTGAGGTTATACCCAGTTAAGAGTATTTATAGCCTTGTTAGAAGCTACAAAAGTCTTGTTAAAGACTACCCAGTTAAGGGATTTCAAACTCCTTCTGAGATTCACCTTGTTAGAAGATTTATACTTCATATCTTATTAGAGATCCTTCTCACCCTATTAGAAGTAACCTTGTTAAAGGATGTTACCTGCAAACCTGTTAGGGCTTCTCTTGTGATAGACACAAGAAAGAATGATTTGATTTTGACACTTCCTATCTAAAAAACTCTCTTCAATTCTGATCACAATGCCACCTAAACATCCAAATATCCTTTCTTAAAATGATGATATAATACTTTGAAGAAGTAGATATGATAGGTACACCCTCCTATTGCCAAGAGCTCAAAGTGAAGAAGGACTTGGTCCTTGTTAATTAGTATTTTCTTATTTGACTCGGGAGTTTAGGAATCATAGAGTTCCATTTAAGCATTCAGGGCTTGTGTTAGGATTCAGCAAGAAAAATCACTAACATAATTGGTGACTCTATTAGGGAGTGACCATATGAAAGATTTGTTTGAGAAATCTAGACTGAATTAGCCCATCCAAGTTGCAACAGAATTGGCAACTCTGCTGGGGAAGAAATAAAGGAAGGAAAAGTTTAAGATAATTATTTCCTTGCTTTGCTGAATCATCGTAGAGTCTGGTTAAGTGATCATAGAGTCAATTTTATTTTTTTTTTAAATTATATCTTCTCACCAAGTGTGAGTGGCGACTATGATTCTCAGTTTAATCAGTGTTTTGTAGTATGAAGTTGTAATGTATTTTGTGATCCTGATAAATAGTTGTATCCTATGAAGTTATGTTGTGTTTGCTGGTAAAGAAGGTTTAGATTTGAGAAAAGGTCCTCAGTTGACTCAGAATTGTTCCTCTGCAAAGAGGTGGTGACTCTACCACAGTTTGAAAGGTGATTTGAAGGAGATTCTAGATCAATGTTTTGCACCAGCAACAACATTTCTAGGTAATCTTTTATCAAAGTAAAAACAGCCCCTAAATAGGTGAACAAGTCACTAGTGAAAATAGAAATTAATCTTGAAAGTTTGAGTCATATTTTTGGATAGAAGATTCAGTTACTAAAGAGTATCAAAAATATGTTGAGCTTTAATGAAGTCAATGGTTGCATGAATTTGGATAAAAATATTGTTATGAGAACAAGCTTTATTATTTTTTCAGTGAGTTAAAATGGAGTTTCCAGCTATGATAGATCAAGAAGATGTTTATAGATCTAGAAATTATCAGTCAGATTTAGAAAATTATAATGATGAACTTCATTTGATAAATAAAAAAATTCAGCATAATTGCATTCAGATTTTAAGATGTGCAATTGGAGAAAGGAAAGAGGAGTCTCCATTGTCATATTACAAGAAATTTCTTGTTGCATGTAGTGAACTTCCTGTGGGGCTTGATTTTCAATAATCCCAATATGTTGAAATGTTTTTAGAACTTGGTATGCCTAGATCGGTTAGTTGAACTGCACCCCTTAGAGAAGAAGCACTTGAAAAAACTAAAGAATGGATAGATTCCTTTGTAGATACTGGATTGAGTTGTGCTGAGTCTAGTTGTGTTGAGGATGCTGAGTCTTGTGATGCTGATAGTGTTGGTTATGTTAGGAATGAATGTTGGATGTTGGCAGTCATTCTGTAGCAGTTGTTGTTGTATTCATGACTATGATTGTCATTGATGTCAACACAGTGATCTTCTAGAGACTAGCAGAGAAGTAGATAGTGCTTTGATTAGCGCACATGGGATATTGCAGATATAGCTATGTGATGTTGAGGTTATATTCTTTGATATGTTATTTTTCTATGGTTAAGAGCGTAGATAGAAATTCATTTATTCATAGAAGTTATGAGCATTTTGGTGGAAGCAGTATTCAGGCAATGTTCCTAAGTAGCGGTTTGTGGAAATTGGATGATATCTCCTAATCGAGATGAGATCTGGTTTTGTGCAGTTAAAGAAAAGGTTGAGACACATTGATAGTGATGTGGTTCATAGCACAAACTTTGAGGTCACAAGAGTGAAGAGTTATTACATCTGGAAGCTAACAATTTTTGTGTAATTCTGATGTAGTGTGTGGAAACTTTTATTTTATATTTATGTGCCGACTCATTTGTAATTATTTGAGTGTGGTATAAAGGAAGGAATTTTTTTCTTTATTGTAGTATGAGTATCAATGTGAAATAAGTATGAGCATGGTATGGTTGAATGCAAATGTAAGCATGAAGTGAAGAAAAGAGCTAATGAAGTTGTGAAAGTGAAATTGTGAAGGAAGACATGCGAAGTACAGAGATCTGGAATTGAGATATGGTGTAGCAGTGAGTGTGGTTTGGCATAGTAAGAAGGTAACATATTTCAAATTATTCTATTGAATAATATTAAGATTATTTGGACAGTGAGTTTAGTGATCTTACCCTGAAGCTATTTGGGCAGTGGGTCCTTCTGTCTTCCATAACTCCTAACAGGGTTAGAATATTTTAACAGGGATTCAAAATATCCTAACAGGGATTCATATGTACTAAATGTATTTCATAAGACTCCTAACAAAGTCCATCCTTTCATAAGGAATATTTATATTAGTGCATCTTTTGTGGGCATCATTCCCATCGGGGTTTACTCTATGATCAAGAGGTTCCCTAGTCAACATATCTTGTGTCATTGTGTCATTGTGTATGAATATATTTATATGGTTGGTAATTACATTGCTTACATGGTTAAATGTTGTTGAAGTTGATAAAGGTTATAATTATCTGATAACTGATTCAACCCCCCCCCCTCTCAGTTATCTTGGTGGACTTTACTTTCTAACAGGTTATTGTGTTGATGATGAAATCTATGAATGTCAAGGAATAAAAGATGAATTTAGAGTTGATAGTGATTCCCTTGAGCTTATAGATTTCCCTTTTTCTCAGCATGATGTTAATGGTTCCTTGTTTCAAGTTGATGATGTTTTGTGTGAACATGAAGAATATGATTATGATGTAGATGATAGTTCCTGAAGTGATTACTTTACACAAGTAGAATTGAGACAAGAGATTTCAGTCCCTATTTTAGATGGGGAATATATTTGCAGTATCAGCAATGAAACTGAAGAGGTAAAATGTGAATTCCAGTGCTTACTAAGTAGCGAGGAAATTTTAGAACTCTTGAAGACTGAGTTTCAGAGGTATACTCGCAAGTTTGTTTCTAAAATTCCATGCCCGGTAGATATAAGTTTTGAGAAAGATGATTCAAGTGATGGCATGATGTGTGAAACAATTATGGATGTCCTTTCTCCCATTTTTTATCAGCAATATGAAAGTACATATCATTTTAATAAGTTTTATATTGTTATATTTGATGAATATAGTGATGTGTGTACTAGTGAGTGTTTAGATTTTCAAGAGGATCATGTATGTGGTTCTTATCTAAATTTTGATGCTGGAAGCTATGACAAATCTGAATGTGTTTTCTCAGATTTGCAAATGACTAATGAGTCACTCACTGACAAAGCTTGTTCCCTTCTAAATGATGCTGATGTAGTTTGTGATCAGCAAGTTATTTTCAGTTTTGTGCAATCATATATTTGTCTTGAGATGTTCTACTTTAGTTTGCAAAGTGATGAGATAGAAGTGTTTTATTCTTTTTTGCAAGCTAATGATCGAAATGTTGATGTTTCCAGCCATGATGTTGAGTTGGAATGTTTCATTTTTTAGCATGATACTGACAATGAGGAGTGTGACCTTTTGATGTCACAAAATGATCAATATTTATGGTAGCTTGATGGCCTTCCCTTGCTGGGTGATGGTGAGAATATTCATCATTTTTTTTATGAGATGTTGAAAGTGGATCAAAATGTTTTTGACTGGCTGGATGAAACATGTAGTCTCAGTTTACCTCTATTGTATGGAGATGAAAATCATTTGTTTGATAGGGGTAAAAAATAAATAGATTTTTGGGGCTTTGAGCCTTTTTGTAAATATTGTAATTTCATGTACATTTTCTTTCCTTTCATTTGTGTGTGTCTTTGTTGTCAATAGAGGGTTCCCTGTTTGTAGTTTTGTGAAAAAGAAGTAAAAGTTAAGTTGATTTTCTTTGGGTGGTCTATTGTACTTGAGATTCTGGATTCTTTGCATGACCCCAGGGGGCATGTGTCCCCAATCAGAGCCACTATTGGAGCTCAGAAATTTATTCCATGTTTTTGAGTCCAAATGTAAAAAATTTGTTGAAGTGTCAGAATTGTGCATTTGAAAATCTTTGTAAGATGCCTAATTTGATTGCATTGAAAATTTGGACCCATTGATTTTCATGAGGAGTCACTTGGATAGGGTGTTCATCACCTATCATTTGAAAAATTTAATAGGTTTTAGGTCTTGGGTTTCAGTTCTAACATGTTTTTCAAGTGGTTGTTTAAAGGTGTTTCGCAAAATCTGCATTATGTTTCCTGATTTTCGCTAAGTGGCCCACTTCGGGGAAGTGAATTTATTGCCCTGTAATTGGTTGTAACATGTGATTTGTTGCATCATGTTATAGACATGAGAGAGAGAGAGTGTTAATGCCAATTTTCAGCCCCCCATGTGCCCATTTGACCTATTTGCCAGTATCATTATGTTTGCAGATTAAGTTTCTTTGTGTCTACCTTGTTTAGTTTTCTGAATGGCCTACTTTGAGGCCTTGTAGTTCGCATCATGTTCAAAGTCAGACATAATTGAATGATATTCCATACTATAGACCTAGAAGTCACCTCGCCTAAGGATTTTTGAGTCTCTACCAATCCATTTAGCCACTTTCCCAAGCCAATTCCAAACCAGATTTATGCATATTTCACTATTTTAGTCCTGAATATTTCTAATGTTCTAACTTTGGCGTTTGATTGTAATCGGCCACTTGATCTTTTAAGAGATTTGATTATGGATCCATGTACCTTTTATGGGGGTTAATCAACACCCAAGTTGCCAGTTCTTGAAGATCTCAGTGGGTGAGCTTTTAAAGCTAGTTCCAAAGGTGACTTATGTGATTTTGGCAGTGCGGAAAGTTTCAGTCTTCTGAGTGACCATGTTTGGTTATTAAAATATTTTTTCTTGGGTCTTTTCATTATTTCTTCTTTGGAGAGCATATTGTAATGTTGGAGGTGAACTTGTGTTCCTAATGGCATGATCCTGTGATGACTTTTTGTTAGTTTTTGGGGCCAATTAGTGTTACTGGTCAAGTCTGCAAAGGCACTGTGAATTGAATGGTGTGTTTGAATTCTTGATGAAGTATGGTTATGTTTTCATCAGGCAATTACATCTTGGTAAGTAGAGGGTAAATATGGAGTTTGATTGTCTCGATCCTCTCACAAGTGCTTCCAAGTTGATATTCTTATTGAGTGTAATAGCATGCACTCATATGTTTTAAAATGCTTATAAGTGCCTCATTTATCCTTTTAAGGCTTTAAATGGTGTTGTGTGTGCACTTTCCCTGAAAGTGTGTGTGCCCTAGTTTTAAATGAAACCCAACTAAATCTCTTAAAGCACACTAAGACTTGTAAGAGGCCATCATATTTTGAGTTTGACAATACACCTTCAGATGTGGCTCGTCTTGTGCTGGCACTATGGGGTGGAAAGTTAAAATAATTTGGATGCACCAATGTTTTCAATAGGGTTACATACTGGTGCCTGAAAAATCTATCAGATGGAAGACAGTGGGCATGATAGAGTTAATTGGTTGCGAGTCCAAGTTGGATGCATACATTTTAATACTAGTGCACCTAGCATTTGGGTGTTGGAAATTTGGCTAATGTGGATGCATAGATGTTGTCATTATGGCAACATATGATCTCTATTGAGAGTGTAGAATCTAGAATGCAAGTATGGCAAGTTGAAGAAAGAAATTGTCTAAGTTTGGATACAGTGATCCTGACAGAGCACCCGATGAAGATTTAGTTGGCGACATCCACTGGAGTAATATTTTTGTTTATGCAGTTAACTGAAGCTTCTATAGAGTATGAGGATACCCCATCTTAGTGCACATAAAGTTTGGAGTAGTACGAACAAAGTTATTCAAAGTTTACCGAAGATAGTTTTTGCAGATAGAACAGTTTTGGAGACAGTATTAGCAAAAGAGTTAAGGGATTATTTTTGCTTGTCAAAATAATGACTTAACATTATGAAGGGATGACATCCTAGATGTTTACTCTTGGATAAATATTTTGGAAGCTGACCATGTAAAGTTATTACCTTTAATAACTCATATATTAGGCATACTTGAAATGTAATGAAATAGATAAGTGATATGTAAAAAGAAAGAAAAGATAACTTGCGATAGTTGTATATTGTGATAGCAGCAAAGGCTATTGATGTGAAGTTGTAAGTAGTACCATATTACAGTCAAAAACATTTTGTATTACCTGTTTGGGTAGTGAGCTCAGCTGGTGATCAGGTTTTGTAATCTAACTCCTAACAGGGTTAAGTCTTCTAACAAGGCCTAAAGTCCTTTAAGTAGGATAGATCTACTATATATTGTAAATTGACTCCTAATAGGGTCCAATATCCCTAACAGGATACTTTTGATTAGTGATCTTTGTGGGTACCATCCCCACCAGGGTTTTCCCTTGGTCAGGGTTTCCTCAAGAACATATGATGTGTTATGAGTTCTTTTTATTTACTGCTATGTTTTTTAATCAGCTTGATAATCTTTATATGCACTAAAGTAATCTGTTATATCCATAAGTGGGCAAAAGAAAAATTTTGTGAAATACTGATTCACCCCCCCTCTCAGTATTTCCTATTTCTAACAATTGGTATCAGAGCATAGTTACTTGGAGAAGGAACATTCAAGGAAAGCTTAGCAGCTTGAGTAAGATCTCTATGGATATGGATCAACTTCAGAAGAATCTTGAAGAAGCTCTTGAACAGATTGATATGCTTACTGATGAAAGAAACTCCTTAAGAAGAAAATATGAAGATGCAAAGAATGCTATTGACAAATTAAAAGATAAGATTGAAGATCTGAAATCTGTAAAGAAATCTGATATGCTTGTTGAAGAATGTGATGAATTAGAAAAAGAAAATGAGATCCTTAAGCATGAGTTGAAGATAGTAAATCTGAAGCTTAGTATGAAAGATGGAAATTTGAGATCTGATAATGAAAAATTGAAAATTTAGAATGAAGATCTGAGGTCAAGACTTGAAAAGGAAACATCCGAATCTGAAAAAGTACAAGTGCAGTATGTGGAACTTGAGAAGTATAATAAAATTGTGAAAGGTGAATTAAATCAATTTAAACAACAACTTGAAAGGCTATATTCGATAAGTGATAAGACTGAAAAACAAATTTCTTTTGAAGAACCATTCTTTGATAGGACTGGATTTGGATATAGTATGTTTAGAACAAACCATGAAAGTAAGAAGCCAGATCTGAAGACATCTGAAAGTGTGGAGGAAATAAAGCTAGATGAGAACACATTGGAAGATCCACCTAAAGAAGAACCACCTAGAGAGAAAGAAGAATCAAAATAGGAAGAATCATCTAAAGGTATGCAAAGAGAATTCAAAGGTAGATGTTTTTCTTGTAATACTATTGGGCACATGAAGAGAGATTACACAGGTAAGCAATTTAAACCTTTTAATGGACATTGTTATAATTGTCATAGTTTTGGACATAGAGCTAACGAATGTAGAAGACCTAAAGTAATTTTGAATAATTATGATAGAATGATTGGGAATACTAACAATGTAGATAAGAAATCTATTGAAGAAATGAATCAAAGAAAAGTGGTAGTATGTTTTAGATGCAACAAAACTTAGGACATAGTGCTAGAAATTGCAGGTCACAGATTAACCAGCAAGGACAGAGATTTGGAAACAATGGAATCATCTATTAGATATGTAACAAGTTTGGACACTCAGCAAGATTTTGTAGAATGAACAATGGAGGTTATCATCATAACCCTAACCCTAGGAACAATGCAAGAAGGAATGAAAATGCAGGAAACAAAGAGAAAGGTCGTTGTAGCAATAAAGATGAAGTAAAATTTGAGAAAGGCACAGATCGAGGAGGTACAGTTAGCACTGAAAGTAGTCAAGAAGGTAATGTAACCAATGGTAAGGATGAATCTTTACCTGACCCTTCTTTAAGTACTTAAATTATGTAAGTTTCTATAGTTTAGGACTTAGGATTAGTGTAGATTAGGAATTTGAATGAGTTAAATTTTACGCAGTTAGATATAGGTTTATTATGTTGTACTAATGCTATGGTTAAGTGTGCAAAAGAAAATATTGTGTTTTGCGAGGTCACATAAAGTTTTATGGTTGCAGGTTTGCAGAATCAGCTTTTTGAGGTTTTAGCGGCAAAATGAATGAATGTGATGTCAGATCGAGTTAATGTGAAGTGTTATAAGGTTGAAATTGAAGTTATTATGATTACAAAGTGATTGAACAGTGACTTGAAAGAAGAAAAGTGAGTTGAGGATGATTTGAAGAAGTTTGGAAGCAGTTTGCAGCGACGATCATACCGAAACCCTAGATTTGCAAAGTTGAGGTATTTTTTGATCTTTAATCAGTTGATAAGATGGATGTTTCTATGGTTCATAATGTTAAGGATAAGAATAGACCAAAGATTAAGAAAGAACTAGTAGAACCAATTGAAATTGATGACAGTCTAGCATTATCATCCGTACCAGACAGAGGATTGCACATTGGGAATGTTAAAGGATATTTAGGTTGCAAGTTTGAAACTTTGGGAGATGCAGATTTTAGTGATGATTACAAGAAATTATACAATCAAGACATGTCAGTTAAACTAGCTTATGGGCACCTAGAGAACAATGAAATTATTAAATATTCCATGAAGTATGAATTCAATGATGAGGAATGTACCAAGATCATTTTAAGTAGAATCCACAATGGGAAATTCTAGATGGAGGATAGAGTTATTGATATAACTGCCGACCTAATTCATGAAGTTACTAGATTATCAAAATTTGGAGAGATTCCACTGAATGAAAAGAACATGAGAAAGATTGTTTTAGATAACACCAGATCTAGTTATAATGGTAGAGGAATTGTGATAAGTAAGATTAAGCAAGATGATGTTAGGTACCTTTGCAAGATCCTAACAACTAAATTCAATGGTAGTTCAAGGGAAGATGACATGGCTGCAAGAATGATTCATGTAGCTTATCTTATGTGTATTGAGAAGAAACCAATAGACCTATGTGAAATCTTGAAAATTTAGTTATTTGAGAACTTAGAAAAGATTAAGAAGGCTAAGTACACACAGTTTAGGTTTTCATCTCTGATAACCTATATGTTTTTCCATATTTTGAGAATATTTCCTTACACAATTGATTGGAGTGACAATGTGAACACAATGCAAAGAATAAACTCAGTCTACATGAAGCACCTTTTTGATAAAGTTAATGACAGTGTGAAGCTTGCATTGAAGAATTTTCAGAATATTGTTAAGAACAAATCAAGGATTCCTCAATCCTTAGTTGAAAAGCATAAAGATGACATTTGTTTTATGGTTGACACTAATTTCACCTACATTGAAGCAGTTGAGCCTAGAATGGAATTCATAGACCCTCTTGGCTATGAAATATCTGAAGTAGAAATAGTAGGATATGTGAATAGATTGTTAAAGTGTGAGTTGGATGGTCATGCAAATAGGTTTGGAACCTATGAAGAGAATTTCAACTCTGCAATAAGTTTGAGAGAAAAGAAGCAATCTAGTAAGAGAGTTGAATCTACTATGAAGAAAATATTGAAAAAATCTGGTATGTCAAGTCATGAGTTTGACATAGCTAAGAAAACTGCAGAAGCCTTGAAGCAAAGTGAAAATCTTGTAATTTCACCTGAGACATCAAGTGCAGATCCTATTGATCCTATTGCAGTAAAGGTAAAATTTGAAGTACCTAAAAAAGATGAAGGAGATAAATCTTTTTCTCTTATTCCTAGCAAAAGAGTAAAAGTGAGTGCAATAGGACCCAGTAAGAGATAGAAAGTGGTTGTACCACCTATACCTAGAAATGTAGCAGTAATTAAAGATGATGATGTAGTTTCAATCAAGAAGAAAACTTGGAAACCAAGAATTGAAAGAGTTAATGAAGATATATTGAAGCATGGAAACTTCACTAAGTTGAATAAATTCTATGATCTATATGGATCATTTGACAGATTGAACTTTGAAAATGCAATGGTTACACACATGATTGTGGTAGATAAGAAACTTAGCACTATTCATGGTAAGATCCCAAAAGATTTGTATAACAGACTTCTGAATAGAAAATAGAGAGCACAAGAAGAAGACATAAAGATGAGAGAACATGTAATCAAACAGTTCTGTGAAGTTAAGGATGAAGATCATTTGAAGAGATTCTTGAAGTCTCTTGGAACTTTATTGAGAACTAAGAGAAGAACAATCCTTATAATGGGAGGCAAAAAGGAGGAAGTACAGAAAGAGACAGAGCAAGTAGTAATGCAAGTTATTGCAGATATAGTTGCAGAAAAGCATGTTGAATCAGACCCTCAGTAGAAGCAATCAGAGGAACCGCATACAGAGGAAGTTGGTATTGAAGAAGTTCCATCTTCTTCACATATCAATATTGGCAAAGAATCAATGGATATTGAAGGCACCAAAGTGACTCTAGAATCAGATGATACAGTATTTCATGATCTAGGAAACATTGTTGACAATTTGGCTTTGGGAGAGCAAGAAAAGGTCACAGAATCAGAGAAGAATATAGAGGCAGAGGAAGCACCAACTGTATCAGAATCAGTTCCAGCAGAGTAGTCAGTTAAAGGCAAACAAATTTTGACGGAGGCCACTACCTCTAGTGCACCTTCTATACCAGTTGAAGACATTAGTGCACCTGACAATATGAAGAGGCATATTGGTTCAATGTTTGAAGACCTTGGAAAAGAAGTTGAAGATGATGATCAGCTTGAGTTCATCACATCTCTGAATAAAATTATTGGAAAGAATAAGAAGGTAAAAGACCTTGAAGGAAAAGTTAGATTTTTGACAGAGAAACTTGAGAGTGTGATCAGCACTAAGGTATCTGAATCGGATCCACTTGAGAAAGCTAGAATGGTAATGAATTCTTTTGACTCTAAATTTTCTAACTTGAAGAATACTGCTAAAATAAAAGTTTAGGAAGACTTTGAAGCAGAAATGCAACAAACTTGAAGTGTAAATATTTGAAATGATATTGGTAGTTTAGATGTATGCATAAAGAATTTGAGGAGACATTTTGAGATAGGAAAGCATTTGTACATACAATGCACTAAATCAGAAATCCTAATAGTTGAAGAGGATAAGAAGATCAGAGAGAAGTTAGATGCTATTATAGCTGAGACAAACACCTTGACAAGCCCTAATGTTAAGATAAGTTCTGTAGAGAAGAACATAAGGAAATTGAAAGATGAAATCAAAATATTAGCAGAGGAGAAGAACAGAAAGATGATTAGGGTTAACATCTTGAGAGAGCATGTCTCAATCAAGATATCAATTGTTGAAGATCAAATTGAGCAATGTCTTTTAGCAAATACATCATTTCAGAAGTTTAGCTTCAATTCCCTGCAAGCTTGTCAGACAGCAGCATACAGATTGAGTACTCTACTCAATGTTGCTGAATCCATTGGGAAGATATGGGAGAAAGATTTTGAATCTTGGAAGTTAGAGTTTGGTGATTGTGTTGCAAGCCTACCGGCTTTGCAATAACTGATAATAAGGTATAAAGTTTTTGAAATTTTTGTACACACTATCTTTGTCATTATTGTCAAAGGGGGAGAGATAGCAGAAAATTGAATATATGTTGAGGAAGGATACTCATAGGGGGAGCTATTCTATGGAGTATGATATTATATACATATTGCATAACTTTTGGTCACAATTTTGTATAAGTGTTTTTGAAGTTTTGTTTGCACACTTAGCCAATTTTCCCATATGTTGCCACCAATGACAAAGGGGGGGATTGTTGGAAATTTGGCTAATGTGGATGCATAGATGTTGTCATTATGGCAACATATGATCTCTATTGAGAGTGCAGAATCTGGAATGCAAGTATGGCAAGTTGAAGAAAGAAATTGTCTAAGTTTGGATACAGTGATCCTAACAGAGCACCCGATGAAGATTTAGTTGGCGACGTCCACTGGAGCAATATTTTTGTTTGTGTATTTAACTAAAGCTTCTCTAGAGTATGACAATACCCCATCTCAATGCGCATAAAGTTTGGAGTAGTACAGACAAAGTTATTCAAAGTTTACCGAAGACAGTTTTTGCAAACAGAACAGTTTTTGAGACAGTATTAGCGAAAGAGTTAAGGGATTATTTTTGCTTGTCATAATAATGACTTAACATTATGAAGGAATGACATC
The DNA here is from genome assembly GCA_027943335.1 of Chamaecyparis obtusa. Lineage (NCBI taxonomy): Eukaryota > Viridiplantae > Streptophyta > Pinopsida > Cupressales > Cupressaceae > Chamaecyparis > Chamaecyparis obtusa. The sequence goes on along the minus strand of BSBK01000023.1, from coordinate 425,983 downwards.
CTAGATGTTTACTCTTGGATAAATATTTTGGAAGTCGACCATGTAAAGTTATTAGCTTTAATAACTCATATATTAGGCATACTTGAAATTTAATGAAATAGATAAGTGATATGTAAAAAGAAAGAAAAGATAACTTGCGATAGTTGTATATTGTGATAGCAGCAAAGCCTATTGATGCGAAGTTGTAAGCAGTACCATATTATAGTCAAAAACATTTTGTATTACCTATTTGGGCAGTGAGCTCAGCTGGTGATCAGGTTTTGTAATCTAACTCCTAACAGGGTTTAGGCTTCTAACAAGGCCTAAAGTCCTTTAACCAGGACAGATCTACTATATATTGTAAATTGATTCCTAACAGGGTCCAATATCCCTAACAGGATACTTTTGATTAGTGATCTTTGTGGGTACCATCCCCATCGGGGTTTTCCCTTGGCTAGGGTTTCCTCGAGAACATATGATGTGTTATGAGTTCTTTTTATTTACTACTATGTTTGTTAATCAGCTTGATAATCTTTATATGCACTAAAGTAATCTGTTATATCCATAAGTGGGCAAAAGAAAAATTTTGTGAAATACTGATTCACCCCCCCCCCCCCCCCTCTCAGTATTTCCTATTTCTAACATTGGGATCATAGAACAAAGGTTTGAGATAGCCGGAAAGTTGTGTGCACATGTCAACTGCAAAGAAGGATGCATCTAGGGATTTGGGTGTTAGGGAAAAGATCAACTCATTTTGATAGTTTTTCCATTACATTCCATACCTTGAAAGGATTGGAAGGCTACGCATTAAGTTTGCACACTGGGTATGCATTCAACAAAGGAGGTTGGTGCACATGTATATGGCTGAGAACTCACGCAAATGGTATAAGGACCCACACAATGCAAGGGAGGCATGCTTTTTCCTCAGTGCAAGGCAATGATCAAATTGGAGGATGCCAGCATGAGAAGTAAAAGGAGTGCATATGTTTGTTTTTAGGCCAACCAAATGCAAGGAAAATGCCTGCGTGAATGATTAAAGGGAGCCAATGTTAAAACATAAGGAGGAGTGGCTGTCGGTTGAAAAAGGCAGCATAGTGAATGACCAGGGGTGTGTAGGCAAGCCCATGGAGTGCGTAGGTAGCTAGAAGGGGCTGTCAATTGGATAGAGAAGCCAATAAACCCAAACTAAGGTGCCTTGCGTAGGTGAGTAAGTCAAGTACCAAGGGGAGTTTGCGTGGAATTAAAGACAACCAACACACCATAAGCCAAAATAAATGCAAGAGGGAGACTCGCACATAATCCAAGCATTGTGTGAGGAGCTGTTTGAGATGATGCCAGCCCACGCAATCAAAGATTAGGGGCTGCCAATGTTTGAAATTGTAGGCTTTTGCATGAAGCTTGGAGGCATTTTCTTACTAAATGGAGGACCCACTAAAAAATAATTGGTTGGCTTTTGCATAAGGAAGCCTAGGAAATGGAAGAAAGGGTAGTGTGTTGCAAGTTGTTTTAAGAAGCAAATGGCTGGGGCATATGCTGGTTTAAAGGGCACATTTCTGCCAGTTAGTGGTGTGTAGTGAAATGGTGAGCATTAGATATAAGAGGTTGTGTGCATTGGTCTTAGAAGGAAGGAAGATGTTTTCAAATAAGGGTAAGTAATAAACCAAAGGAGGGAAACGTACCAATGTAAGGTAGCGTGGAGCAAAGATTGGCATTATGCGCACTTGGGAAAGTAAAGACGTGGCTAAAAAAAATCTTGTTGATGCTAGCACACACCTTCTCTGTGATGCATCTAATCAAAGAGACTTAGTAAAACAACAGCAAGGTAAGTAAAAATGAAGAGTTGAAGGCCAGCGCGCAAGTAAGGGAAGAAAAATATAAAGAGGCCTTCATGTGGGTTTATCCCACATGCATCCCATTTTTGTCTTTAGGGATGTTTAAATCATAAAGCACCTAGGATAGAGGTAAATAAAGCAAGATAGAGGCATGTGCTAGCCTCTTCCCTGTGGGCTTGCATGGGGTTGCGTGTCAACTGGCACTATAGGAAAATTTTTGAAAAGTCTTTAAAACCCTCATAATGTTAATCCCACATTCACCCTAGAATGGAGATCTAAGGTGTTTAACTGAAACACCACTTACATAGTGAACTAGAAGAAAGAGCAGGAGGCTCTATAGGTGTGCTCATGTGGAGGTGCCTCAGGAACTATGCCGACAGGCCAGGGGTAAGGAAATTTTGCAGATGAGTGATGACGACGGCTGGATAAAGAGGACACATGGCACTCAATCATGTGATCACGAGATAAAACTGGTGGTTAGGAAAAAATCAAGTGACTCAGAGAATGTAGTTAGTCACCAGGTTGCTAGATGCTAGTGGTTAAGGACTAGATATTCAGCGATCAAGAGAGAAATGGTCGCGTAATCTCGTAATAAGTTGGCAGATAGTGCTAGGATTTCGAGATTCAAAGACTACATGGTCACCAAATCTCCGAATCTCTGGTAGATAAGTGAAAAAAATTAGAGACTTGGAGACTAACATAGTCACGTAATCTACAAATCCTTGGTGGTCAAAGATAGAAATTATGAGATTCAGAGAATGAGTTTAGTTGCCCAATCTCTGAATTTAACCCACAGTTAGAAAATCATTCTGAGATTCAGAGATTGAAGCCATTCACCCAATCGCCAGATGTAACCCCAAGTTAGTTGAAAAATTCAGAGATTATGAGAACAAAGGCATTCGCCCAATCTCCAAATTAGAGGTCAAGGCTAGGGTTAGTCTGAGCATCCAATTACATCATGACACTTGTCACATTTTGGTCATGTCTGAGGTGAAAGCTAGATTTAAAATGCAAAAAAATTTAAAATGTGACAGAGTCTAGACTTAGGAGATAAATTCAAAAATTTAAATGACAAGGCCTATTCAAAGAATTAATGCTTGGAGATTCATTTTTAAACCAAATATAGGCATGTGATATGTTTTCAGAAATGACAAGACAAGGGGAATCATATGGAAATCATTGTTCTTAGATTCGACTTAGTGGGAAAGAGTAGTAAGGTATGGAATTTTGAGATCAGAATCAAGTTTTTTGGAAAATGATTGTAGGCACGATCAGGTGGAGAGGATCAGTTGCAGATCAAATTTGAGGGAAACACTTGGAGATATTTTGTGAAAAGAATGAACAGCTGTCAATTGGCTCCAACTGACCACATTCTCCTATATCTCAATTTTTCTTCATAATTACAAAGAGGATGGAATAATCACTGCAGAGGTAGTATTATGGCTTTTGAGCCCTTATTTTTGTGGTTTTCATAGTTTTTTGTTTGTGTTGAGCTAGAAGTTTTTTAATGAAAAATAGTGGAATCCCAATCCTGTATTGGTGATGTCTTCATGTGTATTGGTCTAATTTCTTGTGTATTAGTTGTAAGGCACTCTAATATACTAGTTACAAGGTAACTGTGAATCTGTATTCTTAGTTTCTCTCAAGGAGTGAATAAATCTTTGGCACAATTATGAGAATTTAACAATGTGTATGAATCTAATGTCTGGGTAGAGGAGTGATGGAATAATCTATAAGGTAGTTCATTTGGGTTTCATGTGTTTAGAGTTAGAGAGTTTCAGGGGATATGCATTCATTTGACTCTGTTGCCCAACAAATAAGTTATTGGTCATTGCTTTTTTTTGCATCTTTCATCATCAAACCTAAAATCATTGAATATTTACTTTCTATTTGAAGAGCATGTAATGTCAATAGTTTGTATTTGCAAAATACAATGTAATTGGTGATTCTTTGAAGAATGAATCCTAGGTTAGCTTGCCTGAGTCTCAAACTCAAAGAGAAGAAGGATTTATCCTTGTCACCTGTGTCATTTTCCTAATCCTTAGAACACTTATGCAGTAGGGATCTTGCATAAGACTGGTTAAGTGTTGAATCCCATATCTTACAGTTCTGAGAATTATCCACTTTCTTTGTCTGCATAAGTTGAGGTTGTGTCATAAAGAAGTTATCATAAATGCAGATTCATGTTTGAATTAGGTACACCCTCCTAAGTGTGTCAATCTCAAAGTGTAGAAGATTTGTAGACCTTGTCAACCTTACTCTTTTCTTGTCCTCCGATTTGTAGGAAGATGTAGATTCATGCTAATCAGATAGAAATCCCATGTCTAGTTCTCATTGTCTCTTTTAGAATCAGAGGGTACAAGAAAAATCACTAAAAGGAATGATGCCCAAAAATTTCATTAGTGCACCACTTAAATCTTCCCTATTAGGAGAAATTACATAATCCTTTTGAGGTTATACCCAGTTAAGAGTATTTATAGCCTTGTTAGAAGCTACAAAAGTCTTGTTAAAGACTACTCGGTTAAGGGATTTCAAACTCCTTATGAGATTCACCTTTTTAGAATATTTATATTTCATATCCTATTAGAGATCCTTCTCACCCTATTAGAAGTGACCTTGTTAAAGGATGTTAGCTACAAACCCATTAGGGCTTCTCTTGAGATAGATACAAGAAAGAATGATTTGATTCTAACACTTCTTGTCTAAAAAAATCTCATCAATTCTGATCACAATTCCACCTAAACATCCAAATATCCTTTCTTAATATTTTTAGGATCATAATCACCTATTGCATCATCACATCTACCCTAAAACTTGACTTCAATCTTCTTTTATAAAACATTTTTTCCAAGTCATCCTTTTGTAAAAAAAATGTTTTACCCATCAACATAACAAATCTGTTCACACCAAAATGCATTGGTCAACTTAAAAAGTCAACACAACATTAAGAAAGTCATAAATAAAATATTTACTAGCTCTAAATTGACTGGTTGGCTAATCAAGCCAAACTCACTTTTCCTGCCTCTTGTTCTTACTGCCAGTACCACTTCAATCCTTAATAACTCATTGTATTCTTCAATCTAACCGATTCGGTAATAGATGTAGTGAAATATGGCTCTGTAGATAATAACTTCCCAAATACACATCTTAACTTGATCTCCAACTCCAAATCCAATCACTTGTACCTTCCATACTATATTCTTTCTGGTTGACTGAACACTTAGTTGATTATTCAATTTAATCCTTCAAAACCATCTGTAAAAATGATCCCATGCCTTCAATAGATCATGTTTCCAGCAATGACAACACCAAAATACAATCATATGATCAAAATTCAGATCACCTTCATCAAATTCCAACAATCGCCCCCTTTGGCATTGATGGCAATACTTAGATTGAAAAAAATTGTGAAGCTCTAACAATCTCCCCAAACAAACATATACACCACACATTCATATAAATCACATACCTTCACTATGAATTACAAGCATGTAATAAAACTATACTACCCTCCCCCTTTGACAATAATTAAAAAGGTGTTGCAATGATATGCAAAAAGTAAAATTTTATTAATCAGAATCATAGAGTAGTATATACATATTACATTATATTGAATATATCAATTAAAATAGTCTTCAAAACTTTCCAATCACTAACTCATGACTTATGTAGATTCTCCATGATGATTATTTGACCATGTAACAAAAATACAAGCTCCTCTAACCCATCAATAGTGCACACAAGGTGGGGTATTTAAGTTTTTTCTTCTTCCTTCACACTATGTTGTAAGATATCCATTTTAGGAATTAGTAGGCTTTGTAACTCCATCAATTTTCCAATCCTTTTGTCATTTTCTTCCCTATAAGTCTTCATCCTTTGGTTTACCTTTTCAAATTCAACTCCAAAAGAATTTGTAGTCCAATGAATAGAATCAAAATTCAGTGACAACAATCTCAGTTCATGTTGAACTTCACTCTTTTTCCTTTCAATGTACTTCAAGAAGTGAGAAAAATAACATATAGACTTTGGAATATTACCACCTTGTTGCAGTGCATCCTTCACCTGATTCAAAGCCAATGTGAAAGTGTTCTTGTCTTCAAAAATAGACACTATATATTTTATGATCTCTTCTTTACGTATTCCTTTCATATGTAACTTCAGGCATTAAATCAAAAAATATATCTCTTGCCATTAGAACTATTTGTGCTTCCTGATTTATCTTATCCTTGTTCACTTTAGTCTTGATTTCCATTGCAAAGTTAATCATTTCTTAAGAGCTCATAATGTTCAAGTCTATCTATCCCTTAATTAGTATATCATCTTCATCAATATATAGTGTTTCCTTATCTTTCTTCTTCAATGTGGACTTTACTTCTTTCTCTTTCTCTTCTTGATTAGTCATACATATGTTCTAAATTCTTGGTACATGTTGTTGTTGTTGGTCATCTATAGGTGTCTTTACTGTTGCATCATAGTATATATTTTCATCAGTACCCATGTTCAATGGATATTCTTCCTTCTTTTTTTTTCCTTATGAACATCTTGTTTCTCATGTGACTCATGTTGACCTAGTGTATCCATGCTCTCATTATGTGTCTCCATGGAATGTATATCACCTTTATTGTCCATCTCATCTTTGACACTAGTGCATTTGACACTAGTGCATTTGACCCACATTTCCAACCCACATTTTTGACCAAGCATTAAAATGGGTTTCCTTGGTCGGTTTAGAGAAGGAAAATTTTGATTTTTTTTTAATCCATTCCCGTGTTGGTCATAATTATGACAACCATGATAGGTCATAATTCTAACCAACATGTCAATATAACTTTAAAAAAACATAGGGATCATTTTATTTCATTTTGTTATATTCCACACATGAGAAAGAAAAGGTGAAGGAGGGTCAAAGGAGGGCATATGTCGACACCGGCTATGCATCTAGCCTCGACTCCACCTATAAGCACCACTCTTCATCAGTAAATTGACCCCATTTCACCTTTGTGCTACTGTTGTATGCATTTCATCTGATCTTCACGAGTTTAATACATGATTAATATATATTGTATATTTGTTTTTTTATTCATATGTATGAAACCCTAATCTCTGCACTTCTAATGGTGTTCATTCCACCATTAGAAGTGGCGTGAACACCATTATAACTTTTTTTTTAAAATAGAGGGATCATTTTAGGACATTTTGTTATATTCCACGCATGGCAAAGCAGAGGTGAAGGAGGGTCAAAGGAGGGTATCTGTCAACACCGTCTATGCATCTAGCCTCGACTCCACTTGTAAGCACCACTGTTCATTAGTAAGTTGACCCCATTTCACCTTTGTGTTGCTGCTGCACGTGTTTCATCTGATCTTCACTAGTTTAATACATGATTAATATATATTGTATATTTGGTTTTTTATTCGTAGGTTTGAAAACCTAATCTCTGCACTTCTAATGGTGCTCATGCCACCATTAGAAGTGGCATGAACACCATTAGAAGTGGTCCATGAATTGGGGAAAATATGTCGAATGATGCAATAAGAGAACCATGGTTGTTGATAGATTTGAAAGTCTTAGTTGGTTGAAAGTCTTAGTTGGATACCCATCTTAATCAAAATCTCTCAACATTATCAACATATTCCGTAAAGGTTTGCATATGCATGTTTTATAATATATTATATGTAATGAGAAATAAAAATGACATCGTCAATAGGGCCTTTGGAAAATAACACCACCAATACGGCCTACAAAAATAAATGTATTCAAACAAAATGATGTGCACAAAAAAACAATTAGCAATCATCGAGGATGCCATAATAAATAAGACTTTATCATGGAAATTCTTTAGTAATGCTTCAATTCAATTACAAATATTAAAAATAGCATGGCAATGATGTACATCAATCTGAAATATAGAACTTATACAATAAGATCTTTATCAACATCATTGCTTTATGTTTACATTTGGTAGCCATTTTTTAATAAAAAGTGAACCCTTCTTTCACATTTGCACTCCAAGTAACCTACTCAGAGGAGTTTCCATCTAAATAGAAGTGCCTACCACCAATATTGAAAGGCACATGGAATAAGTTCTTAGCAAACAAATGTTAAGCAATAGCATATATGTCACTTTTCATATAATAGATCCTTAGACTCATTTCAACCTGAAAGATCCCATCCTTATGGATGTATCATGTACTAAATGCCCTACTAATAGTACCCATTTCCAAATGATTCAAAACTGATATTGATCAGGTAGTTATCAGAAGAATAGTTTGTTCTCATATCAAAGATATAAAATTTTCATAGAGGTGGTTTTATTGAACTAATTTAGTTAAATGAGATTAACAATGTGTAGAAAAATACATATAACAGTGAGAGATATAAAGTTAGGTAAACAAAATACTTCTTTCTTAAAAAAACATGCATAGGATGGCCACAACTCCTGGAAACACAATTCATTCCTAACTTCTCATAAAAAATGTAAACTAAGTCCAAGAACTTTGTAACTATTTGTACTGATAATTTTAGTATCTGGGATTACATGGGCTCAATAGGAACTTTTAGTGGGCAGGTTGTAAAGTATCTCGTGGTTAATAACCTTTGTTCTGATTAAAAGAAAATCATAGTCCACAAAGAATACTCGATATTCAAAGGTGGACTCTATAACCCCTTACTTCCAGGACTTCATAACCCACCCATACCAACTTACTTCCAGGACTCCATAACTCCAAAAAGTCTTGAAAAATGATGCCAAACAACAAATTTTCAACTTTATTTAATCATACCCACTCGGGAATCTCCAACCTTCATAAAAAATCCCCAACCAACAACTGGTGCTTGTTAAGTGCACCCTTCACTATGTTCTCCACCAGGACTATCAAAACAACATAGAATACATAGGATACACCTAGGACATCTCCCACCAAAACCAAAGTGATCACAAGGGTGGGAGTGATCAACATATGAGGCCATTTGACTTGGAGCCTTATCATATTGAGCCTTTTTATCATATGATGTCCATACCTCATAAGAATCTGAACTTACATTAGTATATGTATATTTATACTTATCATATAATGCACCATTACGTTCACATAAATTCCTATTTTCATATGCATTATAGCTTTGCAAACTAGTCATCTTAGGTGCACGGGGAGATTCAAACATGCATGTGTCATAAATGGGACAAAAAAGAATACACCCATTGTCAAACTTCATGTGAGTTAGGTACAAATATGCATTTTCCCTACATATCTATCAAAGCATTTTCCACTGTAATATCCAATGAAAATCCCCCTTCCATTATGCTTCGATGGATGCCCATACCTTAATGTTCTAACACTCCCATTTTGGCATAGGCTGGTAGGATGCTAGAAAAAGTCACGGAGTTTAAATTTACACCTGCTAATTGCATTTCCTTATATGTTTCCATGGCCTTCTCAACAGTCATAGCATTCCATGAGACCACATTTCTTTGACCCCTAATTTCTCTGCTGCAAAGTTAGACAATAGATTTTTCCTTTCTAGTTTTAACTGCATCATTTACCTTTAGAATATAGAGAGTTGGTGCTCCTCGAAAGTCCAGATCAACTCAATTCATGGTGTTAATATGAATTCTCTTCATGTGTGATGGATGTATTATGATGGTTTATCCACAGCTTCCTTAAGCACCATACTTATTTCTTGTTGTCTTGATGATAATTGACACAATATGTCATCTTATGAACATGACTGATTATGGGTTTACTTGATTGGACAGTAAAATCATGACTTACATGTTGATAAGGTGGATGTCCACAAGATTGTCATTCTTGATAACATGTGAGCTTGGTACTCGATATCTATCATCCTCGATCATAACACATTCTCATATTGTATTTCTTTGATGTGCTCCTTGATGCTAAATAGGAAAATTATCTTATTGAAAGAATTCACGATTTTCCTTGATACATTTGATGCTTATTGAATATTTGTGGAAAGAATATGCAAACTATCTACTTGAACTCTTACTTGCTATGTACAATTTGCCACTATCTCCTAACTATCTTGAGGTGCTCAAGGTCTACCACCCCTTGACCACATGTGTTTTGTTGCTATTATGTTACTAGGTTAAAGATGGAGACATCACACTATCTATAGAAGACTGTCATGAAACACTTGATCTTGTGACTGAATAGAACTGTCCTTTTTGAAACTGTCACATTAAGAAGTATAAAAGGTTATGTCTTTCATGATAAACCCTTGAGAGGAATGTCACATTCATGTTCCTTTCACCTTGTCTATAGTAGTTTGACCCCACCTACGCATCTAGCCTCGACTCCACCTGTAAGCACCACTCTTCATCAGTAAGTTGACCCCATTTGTCATGTTGTTGCATGCGTTTCATGTGATCCTCACTAGTTTAATACATGATTAATATATTCTATATTTCATTTTTTATTTGTAGGTTTGAAACCCTAATCTCTGCACTTCTAATGGTGTTCATGCCACTGTTAGAAGTGGCATGAACGCCATTAGAAGTGGCCCATGAATTGGGGAAATATGTCGAATGATGCAATAAGAGAACCATTCAAAATATGTCATTTTTCTTTGACAAGTACATGACTTCATCCTTTATTCTTTGTCTTTTCAATTGAGATCATCATATCAACCATTTTATAATCTTTGACTCAACTGTGTCTAAGAACTCTTCCTTTCATTGTCTGTGTGTCTATCATTCTTTCCTTACTGTGATTCAAAATTGAACCTTTCTAGTAATCTCTATCACCACTATCATATTTTCATGACTTACACCCACTATTATTCATCCTCACAGTCATCATTCCAAAAGGACTGCTTTATTTCTATATCTCTATCATTAATAAAAAATTGTTACCCTCTAATCTCTTCGGTTAGACTTGATTTGTCTTTAGATAAAAGGTCTATATCATATGCACTTGGATTGTCATATTAATTTCTCTTAGTTGTCCTTCAACATCACGACTGTCATTTAAATCTAATGATTTAGGGCCTTTGTTCATGCAAACATTGTCCTCTTATTTTCCCTTTATCATTGATGTTGTTGACTCTGGAAGACTATGATGGTTGTTTACTGGCTGCCCTTCAATAGGACACTTGACTGTACCTATTTGAACATAGTTCAAATCCCAAAAGTCTACATTTCTAGGACTTACACCCACTATTATTCATCCTCACAGTCATCATTCCAAAAGGACTGCTTTATTTCTATATCTCTATCATTAATAAAAAATTGTCACCCTCTAATCTCTTCGATTAGACTTGATTTGTCTTTAGATAAAAGGTCTATATAATATGCACTTGGATTGTCATATTAATTTCTCTTAGCTGTCCTTTAACATCACGATTGTCATTTAAATCTGATGATTTAGGGTCTTTGTTCATGCAAACACTGTCTGTTGGTACTCTGAAAAATCTATCTAGTTTTGATCCCCTAATTAGAGAATTTTCCTAAGGAAAAGTTTAGTGCTTCCAAAGAGAAGTTTAAAAGGACCTAGTTTCAAGTGCACATAAAGATGGACCTGATGAATTTCATGGCATAGTGCTTGGGACATGTGTTCCTCACATTTCATTTCATATTTGTAGTTGGTCACAACTTCCAGATTTCAAATCCGATAAGTTTCAGAGATACCCATTTGAAGGGCTTTCTGCAAATCTGCACTTTGCATCCTATTCAGTTTTAACTAAATAGCCTATTTCAGAGGTTTACATCTGACACCTGGTTGATGGTCATGACCAATGAGGGTTGTTGCATCATGTTATAGGCATGAGAAAGAAGTAACACACCAATTTTCAGCCCCCCATGTGCCCGTTTGACATGTTTGCCAGAGCCATTCTATTTGTAATTTCTTAGTTTCTCCAGGAGTGCACAGTTCAGTTTTCTGAGTGGCTGATTTTGGGGCCTTTCCATTTGGGCCTGGTTCAAGGTCAAACATAATTGAATGATTTTCCATACCGTAGACATGGAAATATTTCCCCTTGATAAGTTTCAAACTATGACAAATCCGTTTGACCCATTTGCTCATTCAGTTCTGGATGCAACTTCTATTATTTTACTGCCTTTCAGTTCGAGATGTTCTAAGTGGCCGACTTTGGCATTTATTTATGGATGATTGGTTTATCTTTATGGAATTCCGATTGTATCCTTATTTTCTTGCATAACAAAGATCATATATCTAGGGTTTCAGACCATGAAAATTTCATTTGATCGGATTGCAAGGTCGGTAAAAAGGTGTTCAATAATGTTAAAAAGTACGGATAGCATAACTTTGTAAAGTAGCCATTTTCAAAAATTTGTATCTTTTTTCCAAATGCTTGTCTCTAGTTGAGGGTTGTCTTGTTTTAATCCTTGCATATGAAATTTCTTCTAGATTTAGTGGCATTCCCTCAGCTCATCATTTGATATTTTTAGTTTATCTCCTACTGGGGCAGTCGGCAGTGATTTTCAGTTTGTGTTTGCCGGCAATTCTAAACGGGTGTTTTCAAATTTTAAAATCTCCTACCTTGTTCATTTTTAGGTGAAGTCATTTTACAGGGTGATTAGCTATAGTAAAAAGTCCGTGCTTGCCAAGTTTTAGCTTCCAATGTTTAGTTTTGAGTAGTATTTTTAAAAGGCGACTGGAGGCATTTTATTCAAATTTGCCGACTAGTGAAGTACTAAAAGTTGAAGTTTTTTAAAGTTTCTGGTTATCTGGATTGGATCCGGTTGCAACTTAAAGTCGTCTGGGTAATATTTTTGAAGTCCGTGCATTTAAATTCAAAAAAAATTTAAGCCAGACCCGTTTAGGGTCCAGCCTGCTTCATTATTTTAAAATTAAACTTTGCCATATTCATTACATAGGGTTGTCGATCAAAACAAATATGTTGTGTAATATTTTTATTTCTTGAGCATTTTTTTAAAAGGTATAAAATCTAAATGAAGAACCACTCACAAACAAAACAAGAGATGTGAGTGAGCCAAACAATGGCTTGCATAAGAAGGTTTGTTTAAAAAAAATGTTTGGTGTGAGAGTTTGAAATGTGCGTGAGCAATGAGAAATCTGCCAACACAAATAAAATAATGTGACTGAGTTGTTGTTGGTTCACAAACAAATTGAGGACGTCCATGAATACTGCAGTGAAACTAGCGTATGCAAATGAATGAATGTTTGCACAAGGTAAGAGAGGCTATCGGTAAAGTTTGAGTTTGATGCTAGCATGAAAATAAAAGAATGGAGGCAGCCAATGCAAACCAAAAGGGGCAAAGACCAAGACCCACGCACCAGCCAAAGGGCGAGTACATTGTAGGGCTTGGTATTTTTATTAAAACACTAGATTATCTCTGGATGCTCGCTACTCTTTTTGAGCTTATTCTCGTTGAAGTTTGTTGCATTAGCAATGTTGATTATACAAATCCATTTCATAAAATTTCTTCACAGCCATTGCCTGAGTGTATGATACCAATTGATGGAGCTTCTATGAGTTGTGTCACATGAACAAACAGAGGCTGGATTTTTATTGTTGGGCGCACTGGTGGAAAAACTCACTATGTATGCCAAGTGTTGCATGCTCTCTATTTGCCAAGGCTACACAAACATATGTGCGTACACCTTGTTTATGGTTGGGTGCACTGAATTTGGGCTTCACACACCAACAATTTTGTAAATTCACATACCTTATGAAGTCTGGGTGCATCATTCAAATTGAACCGCATTTGCTGCATACATATCAAAAAACATCTGTCTACTCCTTCAAGCACGTGCCCTTTCATTGGTTACTATTTGTAGGCTGCTTGTGTTTTGAGGGGACTACATAAGTCTATGTTATGTAACACACCAAGTGTGGAAGAGGTGTTTCATATGCACCAAACCTTGTAGGCCAACGTTTGGCTCAAACACATGGAATAATAAAGGGATACAAGGTAGCACAGAGGGCAGATTAAAGGTTGTGTGAGCTCTCTATTGGGAGTGTTGTTTGCAGCACATAGTGAAATAAAAGGAAGGTGCTTGCGTGGGGCTATGTGGGGCTCCTTTCAACATGTGTCTTCCACTTGGTGAGTTCTTGCTGACACAATGGAGGCTACCAGAGTCCTCACTCTCTCACCCAATGCTTGTTGGAGCTGTTTGCAGGCCCCAAATGAGTGTTGAATGCACCATCAATGGTGCTACCAAGTGCACTAAAGGAGGTGAGTAAGATGGTTGGGCATACTACTTAAGGATGCACACAAGATTGAAGGTACTAGGCATGCGGGCATGAAGAAATAAAAAAAATGAGTGGACTGTATATTAGGATTTATCCCACATTTGTCTCATCTTATTCATATCAGATTTTTAAAAGACACACTGCTTAGGGGTAATGTAAACAAGTAAAAGGAAGAGGGCTTTGTGAAAGAGCAATCCGGATGTGTGGGCCCTAGTGGAAAAATTTTGAAGAAAACTTTAAAAATTGAATATGGGATTTGTCCCACATTGCTGGTGGGTGGGAAAATAAAGTGGTTCAAATAGCAAAGCACACAACTGTTAGTTGTCCAAGTGTGGACATGAAGACAGGCTCCCTCCCATGCAAGCTTGGAAACAGAGGCACTTAGATGGAAAATGACATGGGCGGTGACTCAGCAGCGAGCCCCACGTGAAAGTAAGGAAATTTTTTACAGTTTTAAAATCTATAGATCTGATGCCTCAAGATACGTGCTAGAAGATCAAAGGTCATCATTGATCTGCAAAGATCAAGATGCATGTGAGATACCTTGGTGAAATAGTGACAGAGTGACATGTGGTAGTCTGGCGAGCTAGCAGATATGTATGAGGTGGATGCCCGATCAATAGGATAGACCAATAGGAAAGTGACATGTGTCATAGGTGTGTGCGAAGGTCTAGCGAGGTAGATGAGGTGGATTAGTGAGAAAATTGGGTGGTGCCACAAGGCATATGGGGCCCACCTTGAATTTCAAAGTCTGCTCAAAATAATTAAAATAAATAATATAGTTTCAACTATATCAATAAATCAAAAATTTAAATGATGGAGGTTGTTCATGGAAATAATGTTATTTTTGTTAGTCATAGGGCCCTAAAAATGCCCTAAATGGTCCTAAGCTTGTTACAATTCTATATATGGATCTCCAAGACCATTTACAAAGGCTGTTGGTTTTCAAGTTCACAAGGTTACATCCTGAACCTTCAGTCAAGGAGTAGGACATGTTCAATCCAATTTGTATCAAAACATAGTAGAAAGTTGCAGATCATTTGCATATTGTGTCAAGTGGCTTTGAATCTTCAAGCAAGGTGTATGGAGAGGCTTAGATCCTCATTCTTATTTCAAGTTTTCAATTCCATTTCTCTCCATCTGTGTCAAGTTTTATGGATTTTGAATATTCTAATTCTTTGTATGGATTTTATCTCTGCATGTGTTATTTGTCTTCAGTTCTGGTTGTAATCAGATTAAAATATGCTCTAGATGATACACAAGTTTATAGGGTTTGCATAGGGATTTCTGTAAGAAGTATGGTTTTGGGTATTTGTATTCATGATTTGGATCTATGGTGAAGTAATAGTAATCAGTCTCTATATTCTGAAGTGTACTAGATGATTTTCCCAATGGATAAGGCACTGATCTGGATCAAGTAAACTTTGTCTTGATATATGTCTGGTTGGAATGTGTTGTATTCCAAAAAAGTTTAATCAAATCCTTTCAATCTTTTCAATTTTATGTATTTAGGCCTCAGTTATTTCATAGCAATGGAGAGTCAATGAATGACTGGTTATCGTTTAGTACTTTATTTCTATTATCTACTTTGTTTAATCCAGTCATGGTGTTGTAAAGAAGTGTTCTATTATACTAGATTAGGTGCACTTGCCATGGTTCTGCAGAGCTAGAAGTGAAGAGGGTAGTCTTGTCCCTATAGTTGGTCCAATTACCTACAGATTTCCCCATATTTGGAACTGACCATTCCCAAAATCAGTCTTAGGTATATTGGTGTCCCATGGAGTGTAAAATCCTATCCAGGAACCAACACTATCATCTTATTTTCCCTTTATCATTGATGTTGTTGACTCTGGAAGACTATGATGGTTGTTTACTAGTTGCCCTTCAATAGGACACTTGACTGTACCTATTTGAACATAGTTCAAATCCCAAAAGTCTGCATTTCTAGGACTTACACCCACTATTATTCATCCTCACAGTCATCATTCCAAAAAGATTGCTTTATTTCTATATCTCTATCATTAATAAAAAACTGTCACCCTCTAATCTCTTCGGTTAGACTTGATTTGTCTTTAGATAAAAGGGCTATATCATATGCACTTGGATTGTCATATTAATTTCTCTTAGTTGTCCTTTAACATCACGACTGTCATTTAAATCTAGTGATTTAGGGCCTTTGTTCATGCAAACACTGTCCTCTTATTTTCCCTTTATCATTGATGTTGTTGACTCTGGAAGACTATGATGGTTGTTTACTAGCTTCCCTTGAATAGGACACTTGACTATACCTATTTGAACATAGTTCAAATCCCAAAAGTCTTCATTTCTAGGACTATTCAGCATTTTTCGAGTCAAACCATGTTTGTATGCTTGCTACCCATACCAACGTGTATCACTTGCAATGTTTCATTGCTTATGAAGAGGAATAGTATCACCAAAACACATTATTATCTTGTCTTTATCCCTACAAGTTAGTGATATTAACTAAAATTTCTCTTTGGCTTTGTGAACAATATATGTATTAGAGTAGCCATCATGAATTGTCCTCATACATTGCCATGGTCTACCAAATATCATATGCCCACAATTCATAGATATGACATCACACCAAACCTGATCATGATATGGCCCAATTGATAAATTGACAAGATTAAGCATATTAATTAAGTGCACCTACCTCAACTGTACCTATGGGACAATGTACTCCAAAATTGGAGAGAAATTAAGTGTACTCCAAATAGACTGCCCTCTACAAAGAACCGATTGGAATCTATTAACCAACCTTCTAACTGTCAAATCATTATGCTTTCAAATCAATTACCTATCAGTGTATCCTTGCGAGGGAGAGAAGCCAAACTCATAAAGAACATGCACATAAACATGATAGCTGAAAAACTTAAATGGAATACACCAAGAAGTACCAAATGATGAATGCTCAATTGTTGTAATGGAAAAGCAATATCAGAACTGTCCATTTATAGAACTTGATTTTTCTATAGTCCTAATGATTTTTCTTATTTCTTGAACATTGTTTATATACTTAAATGGAATACACAATACCAAATGATGAATGCTCAATTGTTGTAATGGCAAAGCATTAGAACTATCCATTTCTAAAATTTGATTTTGTATAGTCCTAATTATTTTTCTATAGTCCTAATGATTTTGAAAATTGTTGACAAAGAGTGTTTCTTTTTTTTATTATAGTATAAACGATTTTTCTATAGTCGTAATGATTTTTCTTATTTCTTGTCTTTTGTCCCTTTTTAATTTCCTATGTCTGTGCTTCATGATAGGATTTTTTCACCTTCTTTTGATGGTATATTTCATTCACTCTATGTGGAATACTATTTTGTTCACTATTTTATTTCAGCTTGATATTTTTTTCATTTTTCATATACAAAGAGACTACACAAGCTGATAAAAAAATGAGCTGTTTGATTTAGGTTTACTTTTCATTATTGTAAATGGTTAATATTTCTGATGGTACTCCTTGGTGTATTCCATATAAAAATAATCATACAAAAATAATAAATGTAGTAACGATGGTGCAGTGCATTATTGATATAGGCTCGATGAGTCTTCTCAATGTGCCAAAATGTCAATGTGGTGGTGGGCAGTGTGTGTTGAAGACTTCACGAATATAGAACAACCCTGGATGACAATTTTGGTGCTGCCCAAATAGAAAAAAGGTTGCTAATGTGTATATATTTAATGTTTCTAATGCAAATACTATTCATTATATTATAAGAACTAATGTAGATTGGGCATCACAGGGAAATAATGGTTGCAGATACTTTAGTTGGGTTGATGACAACTCATCTACATCTATCTACCCATCTCCACTTATCTGCGATGAAGGATTTGAGTGCAAAATGTGTCAGGCTATGGAAAATGCCGAAGTTATATTTTTACGATGCCTTCTCTGTATTGTAATTGCATATCTTTGTTGCGACCATATGCAGAGACAAGCTCAAGAATTAGTCAGTTTAGTATTTTCATATTGTAACTAATATTTTAATATGGATATGGCATAACTTCTCTTTGCCTTAAGTGCGCATATATATGGTTTACATATTTTTTTACAATAATTCTTCATGTTTATGGCTCAGGTGAGTCCCAATCTGCTATCAATCACATGATTTAACATATAGTGTTTTCTTGGTTATTCCATTTGTTCCTTGATACATCAATTCGACCACACCCACTCCACTTCACGTGGATGTCTTTGAAATAATCTCCTAACTCTAATAAAATGACTGTAACTACTAACTAACCTTATAAAACAACAACAGCTAAGAACGATCGCTTGCCAACATCTACTGAATACAAGTTCCTTGAGAGATCAATCAATCAGGATGAGTGGATGAGGATGATGAGATGGGGGAAGTGGAGTTGAATCTTGATGAAAAGGAAGCTCGATCTGGCTACAATTAGGAAGAAGAAGAAGAAGAAGATGCTTATCGTCGAACACATATTGAAGAAGAGTACCACAGAGAGCGGGCCTACAGTACCAAGGAAGTTTGACAAGAACAAGGAATATGGCTTAAACAGAATGGGAAGACATCTTTCTAGCCTAGGCTTGGATCTTTCGACAATTAGCTTGATGATAAATGAAGTAGATGAGAGCTGAGCAATTAGCTTCCTAAGAAAAATCTCATAAATGAACTATGTGTACCCTAATTCCTGTGCCTTCTGCATGTACCTAAATGACACTTTTGAAACAACAAGGGTAAATTTAGCCTTACCCTTATTGTTTCAAATATATCATTTGGGTACGCATAGAGGGCACATGAATTGGGGTACACATAGTTCATTTATGGGATTTTTCTTGGGAAGATAATTGCTCATCTGTCATCTACATTATTATGAAGCTAATTGCCAAAGGATCCAGGCCTAGGCTAGAAAGATGTCTTCCCAAACACATAATAAACATGCACATAAACATGACAGCTGAGAACAATAAATGTAAATTTCACAATAGGTGAGAAAAATAATTGTAGACATCATGCTCACAATTTTTTGGAGACAACGTAATTGAGTTGTATACCCAATCGATAGAGAGCAACTTCTGCACCTCTGATTCCAAGTTGACAGTACGGGATCCAAAGACCATAGATAAGGAATAAATTTAGAGAGCGGAGGAGGGCCATAATGACCAAAATAATACAGGATGAACCTCAAGTTAAATGAGGCAACTGCAAACATTTTAATAGATTTTTATTATTAAATAATGAAATTTGCATATACTAGTGTTCTAAGCCCCCTCATTACATGATTTATTATTGTAAACCCCCTCTAACTTATGCATCTAGAAAATGAAACTAAAACCTATTGGGATTGCAACAAACCTTATAGAACAACAACAACTAGGAAGGATCGCTTGCCAACATCTGTTGGAGGACCTTGTATTCATGAGCTATAGATGTATTCAACAGATGTTGGCAAGCGATCCTTCCTAGTTGTTGTTGTTCTATGAGGTTTGTCTCAATCCTAATAGGTTGTAGTTTTATTTTCTATATGCATAAGTTAGAGGGGGCTTACAATAATAAATCATGTGATGAGGGGGCTTATAACACTAGTATATCCAAATTTCATTATTTAATAATAAAAATCTATTAAAATGTTTGTAGTTGCTAGCTCATTCAACATGAGGTTTGTCCTGTATTATTTTTATCATTATGGCCCTCCTCTACTCTCTAAATTTATTCCTTATTTATGGTCTTTGGATCCTGCAGTGTCAACTTGGAATCAGAGGTGTAGAAGTTGCTCTCCGTCGCTTGGGTATACAACTCAATTACGTTGTCTCCAAAAAATTGTGACCATGATGCCTACAATTATGTTTCTCAGCTATTGTGTCCCAAGACCCCTTATGACCCTTTATGATGGTTTACAATCCCTAATAATACATCTTAGAGGTCTTAAAATGTCGTAAAGGGTCATAAGAGGCTCCTAAGAGCGGCCAGATCAGCTTCCACCTTCACGTGGTTAGCCATGTTAAGTAGAGAATGTTATACTCTTCTCAAAACAAAGAGAAGCTCAATAATTTAAGGTCTCAGTCCATAGACAAATTAAATTAGACTTACTATCCAAATTGGTACATTGATGAGAATCAATGATGGGCCAGAGTTTTTAGATTTTGAGAAGACGTATATGCAGTGGAGGCTAGAAGGGATTTTTGTGGAGTTTTTCTAAATGTGGATATTTGCTAGAGTGGCTATATACATACGAGGGTTTCCAAATTGAGTACCAGTGTTGTCTATAAAACCTTCACAAATATCTTTATCTTAGTTTCTATAGTATTGAAAAAAATGAGTGGGTTGGACATTAGTGATGGATCTATTCTCTCTTATCATTCTTCATAGTAAACAGTAAACAACAACGACATAATATTGTTGTGCTGAATTTGATAATATATATTATTTTTTTTAAAATAAATTTTATGTCACTTTTTCGACAAACCAAGAATAGACATATCGATGAGAGTGCTATATATTTGACATTTAGTCTAATGATTTGTCATCACAATTTCAACCAACATTGGTCACAAAGATAAACATTATAGCCAGCAATTCCTCCAGGTTGAAGAAAAAAATTTGACGTAGTTGTCGTCGATAATTCAACCACTATTGATGTCACAATTTCAATGGTGATATGATGGGTCATATTATCAATGAAAAAACTTTAACAACCATTATGGTGGATTAACCGGCCAATGGGCATCTAATAATCAACTAAACCTCATCGAAAAATAAGATAAATTTACTAGTGTGATTTCCTCAAGTGTGATCTTCACACCAATGGTAAATCTCTCACCAGTTTGAGTCACCACTAGATCACCCTCTTTTTCTTTCACTGGTTCCTCTTCACTTTTATCCTTCATCAAACCTAAATGCTTTCTTATAATCTCCTCTATTTCAACCTACACTGATTAGTGTTAATATGATTTAGAACAACAAAGAGGGGGGCGGTGAATCCATTGTTCTCAGGTCCAGATGTATAAAAAAAACTTTTAAACTCTTCAACAAATCAGATCTAATAACCAACACCTACTCAGTCATTATTGATTGCATAACAGAAACATATAACAATGCAATCCACTTATCCAATAGCATCTAACTTGTTAAACACAGAAATGTTCAAACCAAAACATTCACACAAGTATCAACACTAGGATTTATAATGGAAACCCAATTTGGGAAAAACCACTTTGTAACATGTTACTATTATGTTCACTCTTCTGAAGTGAGCTCGGTGAAAAGACAACCCTATCAAAGGTTACAAACACACTGTCAGGTGTGACCCGGTTAAATGATTTCAACCACTCTGTTAAAAGTGCACCTTGTTATAGGACTTACATACACTCCATTAGAATGCAACCTTGTTCAAAGGATTTATACCTATGACTATTAGGTCAACCTCTATTAAAAGGATTTTAACTATTACAATGGTTAGAAAGTAGCAGTAATATTGATCTGAGAAACATACAACTCACTTTGCAAATATCAGATCCAATTTTGTACACATATGCTGGCTTACTGACTATGAACCTTTTCCATCTCCATCACTGATCTACTTGGAACCCTTCAAGCAATCACAACACTTCTCCTTCAGCCTTTTCTGCTTAGACAATCAATAACATCAACAATACTTCCAGCATTCACTTCTTTTCTCTCTACCTTCAGCCTCTCGCTTAGGTTTCCTTAATACTAGCTCTATTAGGTCAATACATCTTTTGCCACTTAATCTCCTTCGTAGATCTTAGGGTTAGGTTAGATTCATTAAATCCATCCTACATTATGTTCTTTGGCTTATCTTTTAAATAAATATCTCAAATCTCTTAAAGAGTTACAATAAAATGTTTTACAGTGCATTAAATGCTTTCATACAATCAATAAATAAAGTCAACATGTTTTACATAATTCAAGAATTCAACGATGTCAGCTGGAAATCTGAACTCTTCATCAAATGCAAAATATAGACACTCATTCAATACTGTGTTGAACTTCTCTGTCTTCTCTGGAAAGCTCAGTCACCACATAAATTGTTTCCTCAACTAACATTGTCTTCCTCAGCAATTAACTAGTGTTCGATCAACACTGATTTTACTCGGCATTCACTAGCTCGGTCAACACAAACAACACTCAGCTTAAACTAGATTTCTTCACTTGTGCTCAGTTAAGCCTACCAATTTAGTCTTCATTCTTACTTAGATAAACAATACATTGTCTTATCATTATGCCACATAATCAAGTACTTATTGAAGTATCAAGATAACTCAACCTTTCCTTAGGTGATGTTGTTACCAACCTTTTCTATGCCCTTAACAACACTCAAATAGATATAGTACTTTCTTAAATAGTAATAGTCTTACCAATTAAGGTTTGACATCAATGACAATACAATAATTGCTTTAATTGCAGTTTCCAATAGTCTCCCTCTTTGGCATTGATGGCAACACCATATGAATATCACATGAATTACCAACCAATCCAAAACTTATATGTCTATCAAAGAAATATATAATATCCTTAGGTTCATTCTGATTCATAATCAATTAGACATGCTTGACTGTCCACTAAATTTCTCTCACTGTCTTGATCTTATCATTCTGTGTATTCATCTGTCATTATCTCCCTCTTTGAAAAAAATGCCAAAGCAGCAACAAAAACATACATCCTATAGATGTAGATATCATCCTTTCAGTTTAGTAGAATATTTCTCCCTCTGTCATCTTGCGTATGACTTATATTGACTTTTTTGTGCTCTTCACAACTCTAGGTTTCTCCTAAAGTGTGACCTTTCTCTGCATCAATATGTTAGATGTTCTTTGTAGCATACTTGATGCAGTGCTCCTAGCTCAACTAGGTAGCCCCAGTTAGGGGAAGGACCCATAATTGACTTCTCAGGTATTCATGAGCTTCTTTAGGTAAAGCTTTAGTGAATATATCTACTATTTGTTCCTTGGTATTCACATATTCCATGCGGACCTCTTTATCTTGTAACAGTTCTCTCAAGTAGTGATACTTGATGGCAATGTGTTTGGTCTTTGTGTGCATCACTGGGTTTTTAGAGATGTTGATAGCACTTGTGTTGTCACAAAAGATGACAACTGGTTCAATGATTTCTTCTTTCATGCCTACCAACAATTGCTTTATCCATATCAAATTTGAACAATTGACAACTGCAGCCACATACTCAACTTCAGCAGTAGATTAGGAAATGCTTCTTGCTTGTCTAGGAAACTAATCTTTGTCCAAGAAAGAAAGCTCCACCACTAGTACTCTTTCTGTCATCTAAATTTCCTACCCAATAAACATCTATATACACTCTCAGTTCAAATTTTTCATGCTTCTTGTAGTACAATCCATAGTCAGCAGTTCCCTTCAAGTATCTCATCATTCTTTTAACCCCCATCATGTGAGTTTCCTTAGGATTGGCAGAAAATCTTGCCACAATCCCAACAACTAATGCAATATCTCGTCTGCTATGTATAGCATACTGTAGCTTTTTGATCATAGACCTATACAAAGTCTGGTTAACTTCTACAGCATCATCATTCTTAGACAACTTCTGTCTAGTAGCCATGGGAGTACTTACTGGCCTTGAGTCTTCCATACCAAAGGTTTTTAGTATCTCATGAACATATTTAGACTGGGTGATGAAGATTCCTTTCTCCATCTGATATACTTGCAAACCAACAAAAAATTTGATTTCCCCAAACATACTCATTTCAAATTCAGTTTGCATTTCATTTGAGAATTTCTTCCACAAGGCATCTTGTCCACCAAATATAATATCATCTACAAAGATTTTGGCTAACAAGATTCCTTTACCTTCTTCATCTTTCATGTATAGACTTCTTGTGTCATTTGTCCTTGAGAATCCAATCTGTATTAGGTAGTTGTGCAATCTCTCATACCATGCTCTGGGAGTTTTCTTTAATCCATATAGTTCTTTATTCAGTTTGCAAACCATGTGTCTTCTGTTTGGATCAACAAATCCTTCTGGTTGTTCAATATATACTTCTTCTTCCAATATACCATTTAAAAATGCAAACTTGACATCCATTTGGTATACCTTGAAACTTTTATAGGCAGAATATGCAAGCAAAATTTTGACTCCTCCCAATCTTGCTACAGGGGAAAATGTTTCCCCATAATCTATTACTTCTTCTTGTGTGTAGCCTTTGCATACCAGCCTAGCCTTGTTTCTTGTGATTTGACCATGTTCATTCAGATTATTATGAAATACCCACTTTGTTCCAATGACATTATTAGCTTCTAGTCTCAGCACCAGAGTCCAGGTATCATTCTTCTCTATCTGGTTAATCTCTTCATTCATTTCTTCTATCTAGTCTTCATTTTCTAATGCTTCCTTTGTTGTCTTAGGCTCATATTCATATAGTAAACATGTTGGATCTCTTACCTTGCTTCTTGTCTAAATTCTGGTATCTTTATCTCCAATAATCTATTCAGACTTGTGATGTCTCCTTACATATTGTGCTAGAATAGGTTCTACTCTTCTTTTGTTTGGCTCATCAGGTTTTCCAACAAGATTGTCAAATTCAGCTTCTGAATGCTCGACAACCTCTTCCTGATACTCAGCAGCTTCTTCCTTTCACTCGACACGTTCTTCTTCTCTCTCAGCATTGTTATCCTGATGCTTGGCATTGCTTACCCGAGACTCAGCATCAAGTGTAGGTATGTCACTTGCCTCTTCTTCCTCTATATACACAAAAGATCTATAATCTTCTGGTACTATGTTACTGTCAGCTTCATTTTTCTCTGCATACTCATCAACTTTGACATTTACACTTTCCACAATTTTATTAGTGTTAGAATTCAGACACTTATAAGCTTTACTTTTTGTGGAATAGCCTAGGAATATACCCTCATCACTTTTAGCATCAAATTTTCCATTCCTACTAACCTTCAATATGTACCACTTACTTCCAAAAATTCTAAAGTACTTTACATTCAGTGCATACCCATGCCATAATTCATAAGGTGTCAAATTTGTAACTTTTTTTATCTGAAATCGATTAAGAGTATAAACAGTTGTACCTATAGCTTCTTTCCAATACTTATGTGCAACATTATTTTCAATTATTAATGTCTATGCATAGTCCAAGATAGATCTGTTCCTTCTCTCTTCTATACCATTCTGAGGAGGAGTTCTAGGTGCGGACATTTGTCTTTTGATCCCTCTATCATTCCAAAATAGATTGAACTCATTTGATGTGAATTCTCCACCTCAGTCAGATCTCAGACACTTCATGTTTTTACCTATCTCTTTTTCAACCTTAGCCACATACCACTTTAAAAATTGAAAAGCATTAGATTTTTCCTTTAAGAACATTACATGCATCATTCTGGTATAATCATCAACAAACAGGATAAAATATCTAGCACCACAATAGCTTTGTACACCCATCGGTCCACAAAGGTCAGTTTGAACCAAATCTAAGATATTCTCAGAAGTAAAGGTTTTGCTCTTGAAACTAGACTTTGAACCAAATCTAAGATATTCTCAGAAGTAAAGGTTTTTCTCTTGAAACTAGACTTAGTCATCTTACCCAACTAATATTCTTTCCACATTACATTCTCAGGTTTCTTCAATCTAGGTAGACCTCTCGCTTTCTTTTTCTTGATAATTTCTACCAGATTATCAAAGTTAACATGACATAGCCTCTTATGCCATAACCAAATATCATCAAGTTGTGCAATCATACATGTTTCTTCATATAGGTCTAGATAGAACAAATTACCTCTTGTATATTCTCCACTTCCAATCAGTTCACCTGTGGCATCAAATATTTTGGCCTTCCTATGATGAAATTCCACTCGGTAGCCAGTGCTATTAAGTTGTGCAACACTCAGCAGATTATAATTAAGGCCCTCAACCCAATAAGAATTTTCACAAGAGATCTTATCAGTCATCTTAATCAATCATTTTCCTCTAACAGGACATGGTGCATCATTTCCAAACTTTACACTCCTACCTTTATAATGGTTTAAGGTATCAAACTTACTCTTATATCGAGTCATATGATGTGAACAACCACTGTCAATAATCCATTTATCATTTTTGTTCACATAAGATATTAATGCAGTTTTCTCATCCTCATTAGATTCATCTTTCATTGCAACATAGACGACTTCAATTTCAAAATCATCACTATCAGTGTCAGTCTCTTCTTTAGCAATGTAGCAGGATTTCTTACCTTTCCCTTTATCATCTGTGTATCTTTGGTAACCTCTATCTTCTATTTTGTCTTTATTCTTTTTGTCTCTTTCTTCATCCTTATTATCTCTGTCAAGACATCTAGCAGATACATGACCAACTTTATTACATGAAAAACATATAATAGGGAGCTTACCTTTGTACCTTCCTTTTCCCCTTTTCAGTCTTCTAGCCATAAGAGCTTCTAGATCCTCAAGTTCTTCATCAGATGTGCCACTGTCACTATCACTTTCACTTTCACTGATGCATCTTTCATTTTCCTTCTTTGACTTATTCAAAACCATCTATGACTTAAAAGCAGATTCAATTGTTAGAAAGTAAAGTCCTCTAAGATAACTGAGAGGGGGGAGGTGAATCAGTTATCAGATAATTATAACCTTTATCAACTTCAACAACATTTAACCATGTAAGCAATGTAATTACCAACCATAGAAAGATATTCATACACAATGAAACAATAACACAAGATATGTTGACTAGGGAACCTCTTAATCAAAGAGTAAACCCCTATGGGAATGATGCCCACAAAAGATGAACTAATATAAATATTCCTTGTGAAAGGATGGACTTTGTTATGAGTCTTATGAAATACATTCAGTACATATGAATCCCTATTAGGAGATTTTTATTCCCTATTAAAAGATTCTAACCCTATTAGGAGTTATGAAAAACAGAAGGACCCACTACCCAAATAGCTTCAGGTTAAGATCACTGAACACACTATCCAAATGACCTTAATATTATTTAGTAGAATAATATGAAATATGTTACCTTCTTACTATGCCAAACCGCACTCACTGCTACACCAGATCTCAATTCCAGATCTCTGTACTTCGCATGTCTTCCTTCACAATTTTGCTTTCACAACTTCATTAGCTCTTTTCTTCACTTCATGCTTACATTCGCATTCAACCATACCATGCTCACACTTCTTTCACATGTCTATCCTTC
This sequence comes from Chamaecyparis obtusa, assembly GCA_027943335.1. Lineage (NCBI taxonomy): Eukaryota > Viridiplantae > Streptophyta > Pinopsida > Cupressales > Cupressaceae > Chamaecyparis > Chamaecyparis obtusa. Next base: position 398,780 of record BSBK01000023.1, on the reverse strand, counting down.
TAAAATAAATAAAAACATTCCTTCCTTCATACCACACTCAAATAATTACAAATGAGTCGGCACACAAATACAAAATAAAAGTTTCCACACGCTACATTAGAATTACACAAAACTATCAGCTTCCAAATGTAATAACTCTTCACTCATGTGACCTCAAAGTTTGTGCTATGAACCACATCATTATCAATGTGTCTCAACCTTCCCTTTAGCTGAGAAAAACTAGATTCCATCCCGATTAGGAGATATCATCCGATTTCCACAAACCGCTACTTAGGAACACTGCCTGAATACTGCTTCCACCAAAATGCTCATAACTTCTATGAATAAATGAATTTTTGTCTATGCTCTTAACCATAGACAAGAAACATATCAAATAATATAACCTCAACATTTCATAGCTTCATTTGCAATATCCCATGTGTGCTAATCAAAACACTATCTGCTTCTCTGCTAGTCTCCAGAAGATCACTGTGTTGACATCAATGACAATAATAGTCATGAATGAAACAAAAACTACTACAAAATGACTACCAACATCCAACATTCATTCCTAACAATCTCCCCCATTGGAATTGATGGCAACATAGATGAAAAACATCCAATGTTCCAAAAATCCAATACTGCTGCTCTGACAAACATTTCAAATCTTTCTTCATTATCCTATTCAGTTCTCTCCAACAGATGGTACAAGTGGTTTTTCATGTACAATTCTCCCCCATTAACATCAATGATAGAAATTTCATCACTATGTCAACAAAAAATCAATATCAATAGACACTGTTCAGAAAATACATTCACAAGAGTCCCCATGACTCAACTCACATACTCCCCCATAGAGGAAGTACCAACATCCAATCCAAAAGAAAGATAGGGCTCATATACCACTAGACAAATGCAACCAACTGCATCATTACTCAAAATTAGGCTGGGGCATAACCCCAAGCATACCTCTCAGATACTCAAATGTATCCTTAGGCAAAGGCTTTGTAAATATGTCTATTATATGTTCCTTTGTGCTTATGTACTCCAGTCTGACTTCTTTTTTAGCAACTTTCTCTCTTGCAACATGATACTTGATCTCTATATGCTTAGTCTTAGAATGTAAAATAGGATTCTTAGACATACTAACTATACTGGTGTTGTCGCAATGTATGACAATAGGCTCAACAAACCTAATTCCAATATCCTTCATCATCTGCTTCATGCAAATTATCTGGTTACAATTGTTTGATGCTGCTACATACTCTGCTTTTGTTGTGCTCTATGAAATACAATTCTGCTTCTTGCTTAGCCAAGACACTAATCTTCCTCCAAGAAAAAAGGCTCCACCACTATTGCTTTTCTTGTCATCAACACTACCTCCCCAATCAGCATCTGTATATGCACATAGGGTAAAATAATCAGATTTTTCATACCACAATCCATAGTCCATTGTACCTCTTAAATATCTCAGTATCCTCTTTACTGCTGCATAATGTGATTCTCTAGGTTCAGCTTGAAATCTTGCTACCATTCCAACTAAATTTTGTATATCCGGTCTAGTATGTGTTAAGTACTCCAATCCTCCAATCATGGATCTATATTTCTTCTGCTCAATTGCTGGTGTTTCATATTTGCTAGATAGTTTATGTCTTGTAACCATAGGTGTTCCAATTGGTTTATAGTTCTCCATTCCAAATCTTTTCAGCAAATCATTCAAGGACTTTGTCTCACATACAAAGATACCATCACTATTCTGTGTTATCTATAATCCCAAAAATTATTTCATCTCACCAATCATACTCATTTCAAATTCAGTCTTCATTTCATCAACAAATTTGTCACTAGCTTCATCTTCTCCTCCAAAGATAATGTCATCAACAAAAATAACTATAATGAACAAACCATTTTCAATTTCTTTTGTATATAGATTTCTATCAGTTGTTCCTTTAGTAAATCCCAATTTCAACAAATACTTATCCAGTCTAGCATACCAAGTTCTAGGTTCTTGCTTTAGTCCATATAATGCTTTTTTTAGTTTACATACCATGTCTCCTTCTTGAGTCAAAGGAAAACCTTTAGGCTGCTCAATGTAGACTTCTTCTTCCAATTCTCCATTCAGAAATGCTGACTTCACATCAATCTGATACACTTTGAATTTCTTAAAAGATGCATAGGCCAAGAACATTCTTTCTGCTTCAATTCTTGCCACTGGTGCAAAAGTTTCTTCATAGTCAATTCCCTCTTGCTATGAGTATCCTTTGCAAACTAATCTTGCTTTGTTTCTTACTACTTCTCCTTGTTCATTCATCTTGTTTCTAAATACCCATTTAGTTCCAATCACATTCTTGTCTTTAGGTCTAAGGACCAATTCTCATGTCTTGTTCTTTTCAATTTGATATAGTTCTTCTTTCATAGCATTAATCCAATATTCATCTTCACAAGCTTCACTAGTAGATTTAGGTTCAATTTGAGAAATCAAACATAAATGTACCTTATTCCGAGTCAGAACTCCTCTATCCAAACTTCCAATAACTTGTTCAATAGGATGATGTCTTGATATATACCTATTCGGTGTCATAGTTACAGATCTTGCTTCAATTGTAGATTCCTCTCTGGTTTCTTTTGCAGGACTCTCATTCAATAATTCACTGTCAGGCTCATAGAATAATCTAGTAGTTTCAATGTTAGGCTGAGGATGAGCTTCTTCATCAAATTCATAGTCAAGCATTCTTTCCTGAATTTTAAACTTCTCATCAACTCTAACATTTGCGCTTTCAACAATAGTTTTAGTTCTCTTATTGTAACATCTATATGCTTTTCTCTTCAAAGAATGTCCAAGAAAAATACCTTCATCGCTTCTAGGATCAAACTTTCCAATATCATCATCTTTCTTTATATAACATTTGCTTCCAAAAATTCTAAAATACTTAACTGAGGGTGAATGTCCAAACCATAATTCATAAGGTGTCTTGTTTGTGTTTGCTCTGATTTGTAATCTGTTCATTTAATATACTATTGTATTCACTACTTCTCTCCAAAGTGTCTGAACCAAATCATTCTCGAATAACATAGCTCTTGTTGCTTCAGTCACTGACCTATTTCTTCTTTCTGCAATACCATTTTGTTCAGGTGTTCTAGGGGCTGAAAACTGTCTCTTAATACCATTCACTTCACAAAAAGTGTTAAACTCTCTAGAAGTAAATTTTCCACCTCTATCAAATCTCAAACATTTAATCTTCATTCTAGATTCATTCTCAACTTTATTCTTAATGATCTTAAACTTATCAAATGCTTCAGATTTTTCTTTCAGAAATGCAATCCACATCATTCTTGTAAAATCATCAACAAGAATCATAAAATACCTTTCTCCATAGAATCCTCTAGTCCTAGTAGGACAGCTTAAGTCTGTATGAACAATCTCCAACTTCTCTACCGATGTGAACTTCTTACTAGGAAATGAACTTCTCTTTTGCTTAGCCATCACACATTCCTTGCAAATCATGTTAGTAGGCTTCATAATTTTAGGCAAATCCCTTACTGCAAGTGTAGTACTTACTTTCACAATGTTATCAAAGTTTATATGGAAAAACCTTCTATGCCACAACCAACTATCATCAATTTTAGTAATCAAGCATGTCATCTCAGTAGGATTCAAGTAAAATACATTATCTCTGGTTCTAGATCTAGTTCCAATCAGATTTCCATCTTTATCCTTTATCACACAAGTTTTCTCAGTAAACCAAACTTGATATCCCTTATCCACTGATTGTCCAACACTCAAAAGATTATGTTTCAATCCATCAACAAAGTAAACATCATAAGTATTAGTCTTTCTATCAAGAGTAATAGATCCCATACCTTTAATCAAATAAGGTGCATTGTTACCAACTCTAACAATTCCTCCATCATAGTTGTTAAACTTTATGAACTTCTTCATGTCACCAGTCATATGATGTGAACAACCATTGTCTATAATCCAATCAACTTTCTTTTCAACTTGGGAAACTAATTTTTTTTCTTCCTTAACATTAGATTTAGAATTTGCTTCTTTAATTGCTACAAATCCTATTTCATCGTTAATCTCAGTATCACTTTCACTAAAAGTTCTTTCTATACTAGCTTCAAGATCTTCATCATTAGCATAATAACATTCCTTAGATCTTCTAGGCTTAAAATTATTTATGTACTTCTTAACTCTCTTAGGACACTTAGATACAAAATGACCATATTCTTGACAAGTCCAACATTTAAAAATTTTCTTACCATCTGGTTCTCTTTTCACAAGCAAGGCAATACCTTCTTCAATCTTCTTGTCTTCTTCATTTCTAGATCTGCTGCTGCTAGCATAATCTCCACTCACACTAGTACTTCTTAAGAAAGTAGGATGAATATTAAGAGCATTGAATGTTGTCTCCATTCTAGGTAAGTCTCCTAATACCCTCAAGTTCATTTCTGCTATTTCCAATCTTCAAAGAAGAGTCTCTCTTGTAAAGTTTGTAGTACAAGGTATAACTTGTTCAATCATCTGTGTTGTCTACTTAAATACAGGATACAATGTCCTCTGAATTTTCCATATCACTTCATTCTCTATCTTTCTTCCACCACAAGCTTTTATTCTTGACTGTATTCATTCTCCAGAAGTGCTATCAAAAGTGCTTCTCTTGCAAATATGTTAGACATGAATAGATCTAGCTCATCTTTAGATCCTGTCTCAAGATTATCTTCTCCAATGATAGTCTTCTCATTCTTTGTAATCAACCAATAACCTGGTCCTAAACATAGTAGATGTGTCTTCATCTTCTCTTTCCAGCTGTCAAAATTTACTCCATCAAACATAGGGCTTTCTTTCCTGAAATTCACCATGGATCTCCTTAAGTTGTTAAACTTTTCTTTCAAGGACCTACTGCTCTGATACCAATTGTTAGAAAGTAAAGTCCACTAAGATAACTAAGAGGGGGGGGTGAATCAGTTATCAGATAATTATAACCTTTATCAACTTCAACAACATTTAACCATGTAAGCAATGTAATTACCAACCATAGATAGATATTCATACACAATGACACAATGACATAAGATATGTTGACTAGGGAACCTCTTGATCAAAGAGTAAACCCTGGTGGGAATGATGCCCACAAAAGATGAAATAATATAAATATTCCTTGTGAAAGGATGGACTTTTTTATGAGTCTTCTGAAATACATTCAGTACATATGAATCCCTGTTAAAAGATTCTAACCCTGTTAGGAGTTATGGAAGACAGAAGGACCCACTACCCAAATAGCTTCAGGGTAAGATCACTGAACACACTGTCCAAATGACCTTAATATTATTCAGTAGAATAATATGAAATATGTTACCTTCTTACTTTTCCAAACCGCACTCACTACTACACCAGATCTCAATTCCAAATCTTTGTACTTCGCATGTCTTCCTTCACAATTTCGCTTTCACAACTTCATTAGCTCTTTTCTTCACTTCATGCTTACATTTGCATTCAACCATACCATGCTCACACTTCTTTCACATTTCTATCCTTCTACAATAAAGAAAAACATTCCTTCCTTTATACCACACTCAAATAATTACAAATGAGTCGGCACACAAATACAAAATAAAAGTTTCCACACGCTACATCAAAATTACACAAAACTGTCAGCTTCCAAATGTAATAACTCTTCACTCATGTGACCTCAAAGTTTTCACTATGAACCACATCACTATCAATGTGTCTCAACCTTCCCTTTAACTGCACAAAACCAAATTCCATCCCAATTAGGAGATATCATCTGATTTCCACAAACCGCTACTCAAGAACACTGTCTGAATACTGCTTCCACCAAAATGCTCATAACTTCTATGAATAAATGAATTTATGTCTACACTCTTAACCATAGACATGTATCATATCAAATAATATAAACTCAACATTTCATAGCTTCATCTACAATATCCCACATGCGCTAATCAAAACATTGTCTGCTTCTCTGCTAGTCTCCAAAAGATCACTGTGTTGACATCAATGACAATCATAGTCATGAATGCAACAACAACTGCTACAGAATGACTACCAACATCCAGCATTCATTCCTATCATCAATACTACCAACAGTGAATTTATCATAGTTAGAAAGTTCAAAAGCAATAAGCTTGCCAACCAAACTTTTTGAAGTAAGGGTACTAGGAGAGTTACATCTAGATTCTTGGATTGCAGAAATTTTGATTGCATAGATATGATGCAGAGTTCTCAATACTTTTCCTATTATACTTTCATCCTCAATAGTTCCATTTTCTCCTCTAATAGAATTTACAACTTCTTTTATTCTACCATAATATTGTGCAATATTCTCACCTTCTTGCATTCTTTGTTCTCTTCTGTGTGATTTATTGTTTTCTAATATTGGTTATATTTGCACTTAATTGTTATTTATGCCTTGTTAATCATAACGTCAAGTATTTTAGGGTTAACTTGTTAACTGACATAAGCCTTGTTATATTGGCTTAAGGTTAGGGATTTTTCATTATGATTTATGATTTTAGTACTTGCGGTAGAATTGAGCTGTAAGGGATTACGGATTGTAATCAGGTTGTAAACACTGGATAATAAAATATTGGACTCACTGTTGGTGGATGTAGCCAAGGGATTGGGTGAACCACATTAAATCTTTGTGTCTTGTGTTCTCTTCTATGTGGTTTATTATTTTCTGATATTGGTTATATTTGCACATAATTGTTATTTCTACCTTGTTAATCCTAACATTCTCATTTCATCAAATTTACCTCTTAGGCTCTCGACTTTTTCTCTCAACACATTCACATCACCACTATAAATGCTTGCAAGGGTGTCCCACATTTGCTTTGTAGTACTGCAGTCTTTAATGTCTTCAAATTCTAGATAACTTAGGGCAAACATAATCTACAACATTGCTTGGTTGTGCTCTTCTTTAGCTTTCATTTCCTTGGCAATCAGAGGTGCAGCAGGTGTGACATAGTCATGTTCAATGTAGTACTTAGTAGAATCACCAATACCGGCCAGATGCAACTTCATCAAACTTTGCCATGCAGGAAATTTTTCCTTATTCAACTTAGGTACCTCCTGTGTGTGTGAAAATTGTACCTGATCTGTAGACACAACACTTCAGTAAAACATTAGAGGTTAGCAAAAATCAAAATCATGCAAAATTGAAATCTAATTTAACCAAGCGATTTACTGCCTTCTAGTAGGTGCGAGATTGATATTCTCAGATTGTTATCGAGATCGGTGACCTAGACGACACCTAAATGAAGGATTTGAATGCAATTGATCTAGATATGAATTGAATGCAATTAAGCTATTTTTTTAGATTTTCTATGCAATAAGATGAAAAATGATATGAAATCTATGATAATATGTAAATTGATATGCTAAAATAATCTAACAATGATATGAGAAAAAGCCATAAATCACTCAGATAACTCAGGTTGATTTTTGAGTTATTATTAAATAAAGATAATTTAATTCACAAAAACATGCAAATCATGCAAAAATAGCTTTTTAACTCAAATTAGAAGTTTAGATCAATTTTAAAACTCAAAAATGATGTTGAGTTCCAAAAAGTCAATAACTTGCATTGATTTTTTGATTTAGAGTTTAATTGTTTCTTTTGAATGTGCATAATAATTATGAATTAATTAAATAAATAAAGTGATTTATTTTCAACTTAACTGATTTTTAAAGATAAATAATTGATTTATGGGTTAATCAATCATTTAATCAAACTTTTATTAAAAACTATATTATTAAATAATGACAACATGCTTTAATTAATTAAATAAGAATTTAATCAATTATTCATAAGATATTAGATTTATTGTCAAAATTAAATAATACAATTAATAATAGATAGAATTAAATTTAATTACACAATTAAGTGGCAAGATATTAAATCTAATTAATTAAATATTTAAAATATTTAATTAATCAAACTTTAGGATAAATTGGATTTATCGCCAAATAATCATTAAATTAAAGATAATTATGATAAATAGGAATATTGCTAGGAATATTCCCCGATGCAGAATTTAAGATAATCAATTATGATTCGATGATGTTTAGATGTGCTTTAGGTTAGGACTTTGATGTCGATTTCATTTGAATTGTTGATATAGAAGATTAATGGACTTATAGCCCATTTTTGGGGTATTACATTTTGCCCCTCTTTAAATTACTGTGCGAAGCGCAGTGGTTCAAAGATAGTCTGTGTTTGATAAAGATATGAAACTGATGTTTGAAATTGATAATTGATATGAGACAAAGTTTATTGATATTGATTTGATATGGAGATAATAGGTCCTAAATGACCAAAGATAATGTTCACTATAATAGCAAATGAACCTATGATTGCGAAAAAGTGTCAAAACACCTGATTCCAAACCTTAGGATTGCAAAGAAGTGAGTGACCAGTTCTAGACTCGATTGTCTTAGCAAAACTAGCAGGTATCACATCTGAATCCTTCAGTTGCCGAAGAACCAAGGAAAGAACACTATGATCTGATGGTTGCAAAAACTGATACAGTTTACAAGATTAGGAGAATACCAGATTGATATGGATCTTGATGAATCTGGTATGCCCCAAGTGATGATAGATTTGCCTTAAGCGATGAGGTTTTTTGATGAATCAATAACTAGACGTGGTTGTTGTCTTGAGTACTGAGGAAAGATTGATAGAATTTGATTTACAGACTTTGAATGATGTGCAATACCATGCCCCCTTCGAGATTAAAATTGAAATCTGACAAGAAAAAGTCAGCGTTGATAGTTCAGAAGCATGCTAATTGATTTGAGAAGTGGTTAAACATGTTCAAGAACACATTCTACATCATTGGAAGGTCCTGGAGACCAAGTAGACTAGGTTTGACCATGAGTTGACCATGGTGGACCAAGTTGAAATTTTGATAGTTTGATGTAAGATAATCAATTAAGTTTAAAAAAATGGATTTCTACTATGATTTAAAGTTGATTATGCAAGTAGTTAATAATATGAATGATATCAGATTTGAATTTTGATCCCAAAAAAGGATTCTACTTATTGTTTCGTTGGAGGAACCTTCATGTGGGATTCAGCTCTTGTTGGATATGAAGAATTGATTTGAAGAATCGTTTAAGCATTGAAGTTCATTTAGCCATTGTGAGATCATGCAACATGCAAAATGAAAAGAGACCAGCAAAATGAAATGCAACCTAAGACCTAGGACCTAGTCACTGATCATGTGTCGATTTGTTATCATCATTGAACTTTTAGGTAACTGGATAAATCAATACAATGCCCACTAGCTATGAAACCATGGACATATGAATATCGATTTGTATGCGCAAGAATCAATACAACACCCACTGCTCAACAACCATGGATATATGAATATTGATTTTTTTTTCGGAATGTCAGATTAGATATAAGCACCAAGGCACAAACGCTAGGATGACCTGAATATCATGTCCATTTTGATATAGAAATTTGTATAAGCATCAAAACATGAACGTCATGATGACCTGAATACACCTTGCATGACAAACACATCAAACAGCCAAGAGATCATTCTAAATCCAATGTGAATTACCCGTAGTGACCCTTTATTGTTCACATCCTTAGGTAAGATCATGTTTCACAGTAGGAGAAAGAACTCACTCAAAAAGACAATAGTTAGATCAATAATTCTTTGAATCATCTGGGTATCAATGGTTGAGGTACGCATGGCCATCCAATTCAAGATAGAGGCTCTTACAGATGGACACCATATCAATCCAAAATTTTCAAAGTTGTTAGATTTTCACATACAAGTCAAGGACAAACAAAAGATTATGCCCCCAGTCATCACTCTCTAAATCCTGTAAAGGACATCACTGAAGAGCTCGAAAGGACACAATATGCAAAAATCTCAATGTGAATCAGTAAGCATACAAGGAGATAAAAGCATGAAGCATAGATTGTTTTCAGTTTGATGTTTGATTGCGTTGTTGTAGATGCAAAATCCTTTCTGGAGACAAGATAGACTTGACTGACTCAAATGAAGCTTCAAAAGGACTCTGACTGGATATGATACGTCTAAGATATACTATAGACCATAGGATATGACATTGATTGCCCCCAAGTTTGAACATTGATAGGATACAGACACTTGAGTTATTTGGTGGACAGACCGACTTATTGAAAATTGGAAATGCAAAAACAAACCGGGAGATATGTACAAACTAAAGAAAAACTGAAAGCTAGGAAAGACCAAGATTGCGCTGATAGATGGAGCATTTTGAAATAAGTGGCACCTATTTGCCGGGTTTTCACCATCTTGGTAGAGATTCTATTTTTGCTACCAAGGCGCCTGTTTCCAGGTTTTCACCAAGGCATTTTTTTTTTCTCATTTTTTTGTATTTTTCATTTTTCAATTTTTTTGAATTTTTGATATTTTCTTTTTTTTTTTTGTGAATCATCAAGGCACCTATTGCTAGGTTTTCACCAAGATGTTCATTTTTTCAGGACTTTTTCCAATTTTTAAGATTTTTTCAAGATATTTTACCATAGACTGAATGCCTTAGGCGTAGAATTTCTTCAGATGGAGAACATTGAGTGGTTCTCGAAGTTGTTCTCCTTCAGTCGTTGAGAGTTGATAGGCACCAGAGCCAAAAGTAGCAGTGATGACAAAGGGACCTAGCCAATTGGGTTCAAACTTCCCCTTGCGTTCTCGATGTGATTGATTTTTAGGATTCTCTCTCAAAACTAGATCGCCAACCTAAAATTTTCTGTGTCTAACTTTCTTATTGTAGCCTCTAGACATTCTCTTCTGATATAATTTGAGATGATCATATGCTGCTTGTCTGCACTCATCTAGTAGTTCAAGTTCTTGCAACCTAAACACTCTGTAGTCATCATCAGTTACTAGACCATACATTCTGATTCTTAGTGATGGGATTTCAACCTCAATAGGTAGTACCGCCTCAGACCCATAAACTAAAGTGAAAGGTGTAGCCCCTGTAGGTGTTCTGATACTTGTTTTGTTACTTGTTCTAATATTGATTCTGATACTGGTTCTGATATTGGTTCTGATACTTGTTCTGATACTTGTTATGATACTGATTCTGATACTGGTTCTGATACTTGTTCTAATACTTGTTCTGATACTTGTTCTGATACTGATTCTGATACTGGTTCTGACACTTGTTCTGATACTGATTCTGATATTGATTCTGATACTTGTTCTGATACTTGGGATACTTGATAGCATCTTTTTTCATTGCAAACTCCCAAGCAAGATCATATCATACAGTCCCAATGTCTAGCAAGGTGGAGAACAAGAGGGATTAGCAAGTTGGTGGATGAGATGGAAGACAAGAGAATGAAAGAGAATGAAGGGAAGAAATCCTCAAGGGCAAACTCCTCAAGAATACTCAAGCTAGGGAAAAAATTTCATGTAAAGCGCATTTAGACCAGCAATGAAAGGCTAGCATAGGATAAGTCACAAAATCATAATGCAAGAGCAGGAAAGGATGCAATCCAAAGGAGCAAACATGTCAAGAGGCTTCATAGCACCATGTTTTACTCTCTTTTTTCTTTTTTTATTAGATCAAGACCAAAGGGGAAAAGGATAGTGATAGGTTAAAATGAATGGAGGAAGATGGATATGAAGGCTAAATAAGAAGAGAATGAAAGCAAGATCATCATAAGATAGCTCACAAAATAGCCAAATGTTCGTGTATAGATCAACATTGTCAAGATCAAAGACAGAAGATGGAATCGATGAAATATGTAGAAGAACTACACATGATGCCTGATTGCCAAGTTTTCATCATGGTACTTATCCAAGGTGCCACAAGGGAGTGATTTTCACCATAGGATGAATTTATTTCTCTTTACTTTTGCTACTAAGGTGCCTGTTTCTAGGTTTCCACCAAGGCACATTTTCAGTTTTTATATTTTTCTTTTATTTTGGAAGAAGGCAAGCTTTTTAGATAATGCTCCTTGAAAGGATAAACCATGATATGCCAAGGATTCAAAATGATACGCTCAAAGATGCTGATAGGGAAAGGAAGATGGAAGAGGAAAATGGAGGATAAGGTTTTATGTAAAGCAAGTGAGGTTGGAAGATAGGAGGAATAGGAAAATGAGGAAAAATGATAGAAGGTAGAAGGATAATGCATGGAAGGATTGTGAAAGGGTAGATGGAAAGGAAGGCAAGCTCAACATTAACACATACCTTGAAGGGTGGTGAGAGGATGGAGGAATCATGAATGAAGGAATACGTGAAGGAATATGGTGAATGGATAGCAGAGGTTGTGGTTTAGGTGCATGGAATGGAGGAATACTTTCAAAAGAAGATGAAGTGGAAGTCTTCGGAAGCTTGAATGTCAACTTAACTTTTTGCTCAACACCAGACTCTTTCAAGAGAGACTTTGGAATCCATATAGCCATAAGCTTTTCATTTCTTTCTGGTAATTTGGAGAGAATATCTTTAATGATGGATTTTGGAACCCATACTTGTCTTGTAGTTTTCATCTTAGATATCTCTTTTGACTTTATGCATCCATGTCGTTTAGAGGAGACATGGTGATCCTTTTTTGATGGATTCTTGTATTGCTTCTTTTTCTTGTATTGAACATTCAAGTTACTTCCAAAAGACTTGGGACTTGTGGAAGAAGAAGGAGGATATGACTGGTTTAGATGGGTGGGTGGCTAAAAAGGACTCAAGGGTATGCAACTATGTTGATCTTGGGGAAAGATAGGAGATGGAGGTATGTAAGGACCCAAGATGGATGGTGAATTAGGAGAGTTAGGAGGGGAAAGTGAAGGGACATAAGGACCCAAGATGGAAGGCAGACATGAAGCTCATAGTATTGGTGCAAGAGGTCCGAGGATGGAAGTGGAAGACACAAAAGGATAATCAATAAGTTCATCAACATCTATATCACAACCAAGGATATCAACATCTTTAGAGTGAGCATTAGAATTTTCAATAGAATCAAGTACATCTTGAATATGAGCACCTTCTTTGATAGGATTGTTCAAAGCTTGCAATGACATAGGAAGAGTAGAAAGTGGAAGTGAACATGGAGTGGTAGAATAAGAAGATGGAAGACTTTGATCTTCACAAGGATCTTTGGATAGCATAAGTGCATAATTTTTTTCTTGATTTTCAATAGGCTTAACATCGGAAGTAACAACACCATTTTTACCAACCTTAATGGAAGTATCATCTTTGGAAAGTGAAAGTATAGTAAGGTTATTTTGATTGTCAATAAGCTCAACAGTGTAAGTAGTAGCTTGATCTTGCTTAGGAGAAGACTTAAGACATGGTGGAATGCATGAAAAAGTGTGTGCAAGATCAAAAGAACCCTGAAGTGGATAAGTGACATCATGAAAAGGATTGGATAACATGGAGGGTTCTTGATCTTGATCTTTCTTTATGTTCTTTTCTTCATCATTTTTAGAGTCCTCTTGACATGGAGCCACTTCTAAGGACAAGGAAGTGTGTTGGGATTGTATGGATGACTTTGGAAGAGATGGTGGAGGACTAGCTGAAGTAGGGATTATAGCATATGAAGGCTTAGGCTCTTTAGGTTTATCATTATTGAAAGTATTTGCAGCCAAGTGAAGGTTAGCTTGAGTTTCTTTAAGAGGTAGCCCTGGAGGATAACTATAGGGAACCGCATGAAAAGTATCAAGGCTTGTGTCGGATGAAGGTTCTATGAAAGATTTGAAAGACTCAGAAGCTTTAGGAAATGTACGGGTATTGGAGGAAGTAGGGGATAGAAGGGAACCATCACAAGACAAAGGTTCAACATTAACATGATCTTGCTTGAGAGTGTAATCTTTATTTTCAGCCTGAGAGTTCTTAGAGGAGAGATCCTTATAGTATTGATGTTTCAAATTAGCATGGTACATTTTATATTCCTTAATAGAAGTAGATGTATCATCTAGATATTGTCCACAAAAGCCATCAAACTCTCTTTCAAAATCAGAATCAGATGGATCACCATCACGATCTATCCAATGTGACATCCCATTTCTAGTAAGCAGGAACACACGATGAGGAGGACTCTTAGGAACAGAGGTGTCATAGGTATCATTATATTGCCTGTCATCATAGTCATCATAGTCTCCAAAGCTAGATGTGTCACTCTCCGTGGAAGAGGTATCATAAGGGTTATCATGTTGCTCAAATTCTGTCTGGGAGCATGGTGACATGTACAAGTCTTTATCAAATGGAAAAGAGTATAGAGATTCCATGGAGAACTCTTTAGGTTCCTTTTCTTTCTTAAGATCGTGAAGTTCAACTTGCATAGTTTGCAGCTGCTTCATCATAGTGGTGATTAAAATTTCTTGCTCATGTGTACTGATTCTTTGAGACATGTATACTAATTTTCAATGGCTACTGCTCTATTCTTGACACAGTGACTTGTTCGACAGATTTTGAAATTAGGCTGAAAAAGCTAAATATCTGGCCATTTTGACAATTTTTTGACCACTTTCAAAATTTTTCCAAATGACACTCTGCAGACTCGTATGACAGTTGGTATGCTATGAAATGATAGTTGCAAAACTTGTATGACAGTTGGGTAGCAATGAAATGATAGTTGAAAAACTCATACGACAATTGCAAGATTTGACTTTGAGAATTTGTTGGCATCAAAACTCGTATGACACTAGGTACTCAATCATACGACAGATGGGCTATAATGAAATGACACTTGATGGAAACTTGTATGACTTTCTGACCTCCTGAGATGACTTTTGACTCCAGAAAAGGATTTTACTTCAAATTTTGCAAATTTTGAGTTTTCAGATTTGAATTTTTTGCAAATTTCAATGTCCAGATTTGAGGATTGTAACAGATTTGTTCATTTTCAGTAACTAGATAGATAAACAAGCACGCAAAACAGCAAGCAAGTGATTTTAAGCATGTCTGAAAACAATGAACAAGGGCAAAAGCAACCTTGCGCATGAACAATCAAGTGACTTATTCATTCTAATCCTCAGAAGCGCTAATTATGTATGTTCCAAAAATGTTTTGCAATAACGCACATATACCCTATAAAATAAAAATTTGGCCTCGCTAGGGTTTTTAGTAATGGTTTTACTCTGCAACTTTTATGATCCAAAGGGGTGAACTCCAATCCCAGCGCGCCAAGGTTTTGACACAATTTGAGAACTTAAACTTCAAGAGTTGCTAGGGAGATCTGACAACCCAACAATGAACCATACCCATGGAGGTTTCTTCCATAAGGACATTTATATAGCGGCTATCACTACCATGGCAAAAATGGCTATTACCACTTGAGGTTCTGTCAATGCAGTTTGCCCTATTAAGCGATTGTCCGCTACGGTTAACCCTCTCTAAAGGTGACTCACAATAGTATACCACAAGGGGACTTGGCTCCAAATCCAAGGTTTTTGACACCTTTTCACTTTTAACCCAAACAAAGAAAGCAGATTAATCTGACACGCTAAGACAAAGTTTTGCTTCACCAAGGTCTATGATGTCAACTCAATGTGATCTATCAACCTCTTCGGGAAGAGAATGTATCAATCAATAAGAGAAGGTGCACTAACCAATTTTGATTCACCAAAGCTCGTGATGTCAACCCCACGTGATCTATCAACCTCTCCAGGGAGAGAATGTATCAATCAATAAGAGAAGATGCACTAACTGAGTTGAATGTGAAACGCACTAAGTATCCTCCCTACCTACAAGGATTCTGTCATCAAGAAGGATTTCGCTAGGAATCCAATCTCTCAAGAATCACGAATAGTGTTCATAGGGCCTAATTACTATGTGAGCACAGATGTATGTTTCCAAAAGAAAATCTACCAAAAGTATCCAAAAAGCAGAAAGAGGAACACTTACTGCTTAAAGCGAATATGAGATGAGTCCACAAGGTGGAACACTTAACACCTCACACAAGCTGAAAATGAGTCCCCAACTTAGAAAACAAGTGAGTTCCTAAAAGCACAAAAGGGTTGCCAAGTGGAACACTTAACACTTCTGTCCAGTTGACCCCTCCCCTTTATGGCGTTGAGATTGCAACCACGGGGCGGAATGAGGGGCTGGCGGATTAGTGGGTCCAATAACCCAAGATAGCAATCAAGATCAATCACAAGTATCTAAGACTACTTAATGAATCCTTAAGGGGTCACAACCTAGTATCAATTATGCAAGTGTGTAAAACAAAAGCATGAAAAGAATCACCCAAGCTAGACACACGAGAGATTTATTTTAAGCCCCAAATCGAAATGTTATTAGGTGAAGGAGAATACCTGGAATCCTTGCAACGCGCTTAGTAGATTTTACCTGATTTTTAGCAATTTATGCACTTGTTCCAATCAAAACTAGCAAGATTTAATCAAAAACAGAGAATTCCAACTATTAAGATTAGCTGTTAGTCAAAATCTGAAAGCCAAATCTGACAAACTGCACTAAAAAAATGAAATGACAATTGAAAACCTGATGCCAAAACTCGTACGACACTGGGTATGCTTCCAAACGATAGTCCAGAAACTCATACGACACTGGGTGTCTGATGAAATGACAATCCAGCTTCCAAATGACAGTGGGTACCTGATGAAATGATACTCAGTCAACTTTCATACAACAGTAGGCTCAAACTCATATGACTTTTGTTAGAAACTCATATGACAGTGGGTATGCTCTTAGACAACACTGGGTGTTTGATGAAATGATAGTCTGAAAACTCATATGACACTGGGTGTCTGATGAAATGATAGTCCAAAAAACTCATATGAAACTGGGTGTCTAATGAAATGATAGTCCGAAAAACTCATACGACAATCTAAAAAACTCGTACGACACTGTACAGATTGAAATTAAAAATTGAGCTGTACAAACAGCTTTGACAGAAAAAGTGCCAAAAAAAAAAATTCCTTTTTTGCAAGCAAAAAAGAAACAAAAAATAACGTCCTACTGAGAATACCTCCACAACAGGCAGTAGCAGGTGAGTTCTGATAGAGAAATGATAGAAGATTGATAGAAATGAAGGGAAGCCCGTTTTAGGGCCCCACGGTGGGTGCTAGAAATGTGTGTGTGAAAATTGTACCTAATCTGTAGACACAACACTTCAGTAAAACATTAGAGGTTAGCAAAAATCAAAATCGTGCAAAATTGAAATCTAATTTAACCAAGCGATTTACTGCCTTCTAGTAGGTGTGAGATTGATGTTCTCAGATTGTTATTGAGATCAGTGACCTAGACGACACCTAAATGAAGGATTTGAATGCAATTGATCTAGATATGAATTGAATGCAATTAAGCTATGTTTTTAGATTTTCTATGCAATAAGATGAAAAATGATATGAAATCTATGATAATATGTAAATTGATATGCTAAAATAATCTAACAATGATATGAAAAAGAATCTAAATGAATGTAAAACAAACAAATTGATCTCACAATAGCCTTGATTCGCAATAAGCTTTGATTCTCCAAATTCCAATTCTCCAAAATAGTTGTGCAATTCGTAGACGACTTTGACAAAGTAAGCTTGCAAAATTATGAGATTCTGTAGATTTTAGAGATGAATTATGAAGAGTTGAGGCTTGTTTTTATAGAAATCCAGGGCTTTGGAGGTGCATGAGAAAAAGTCATAAATCACTTAGATAACTCAGGTTGATTTTTGAGTTATTTTTAAATAAAGATAATTTAATTCACAAAAATATGCAAATCATGCAAAAATAGCTTTTTAACTCAAATTAGAAGTTTAGATCAATTTTAAAACTCAAAAATGATGTTGAGTTCCAAAAATTCAATAACTTGCATTGATTTTCTGATTTAGAGTTTAAATGTTTCTTTTGAATGTGCATAATAATTATGAATTAATTAAATAAATAAAGTGATTTATTTTCAACTTAACTGATTTTTGAAGATAAATAATTGATTTATGGGTTAATCAATCATTTAATCAAACTTTTATTAAAAACTATATTATTAAATAATGACAACATGCTTTAATTAATTAAATAAGAATTTAATCAATTATTCATAAGATATTAGATTTATTGTCAAAATTAAATAATACAATTAATAATAGATAGAATTAAATTTAATTACACAATTAAGTGGCAAGATATTAAATCTAATTAATTAAATATTTAGAATATTTAATTAATCAAACTTTAGGATAAATTGGATTTATCGCCAAATAATCATTAAATTAAAGATAATTATGATAAATAGGAATATTGCTAGGAATATTCCCCGATGTAGAATTTAAGATAATCAATTATGATTCGATGATGTTTAGATGTGCCTTAGGTTAGGACTTTGATGTCGATTTTGTTTGAATTGTTGATATAGAAGATTAATGAACTTATAGCCCATTTTTGGGGTATTACACCTCCTTCTTATACATCTTGATCATTTGCTTCAAGTACCTTCAAACTTGTTCTTTGTAAGCACCAACAGCCCTGATACCAATTGTTAATATGATTTAGAACAAAGAGGGGGGGTGAATCAATTGTTCTCAGGTCCAAATGTATAAAACAAACTTTTAATCTCTTCAACAAATCAGATCTAATAACCAACACCTACTCGGTCATTACTAATTGCATAATAGAAACATATAACAGTGCAGTCCACTTACCCAATAGCATCTAACTTGTAAAACACAAAAATTTTCAAACCAAAACATTCACACAAGTATCAACACTAGGACTTATAGTGGAAACCCAATTTGGGAAAAACCACTTTGTAACGTGTTACTATTATGTTCACTCTTCTGAAGTGAGCTCGGTGAAAAGCCACCCTGTCAAAAGTTACAAACACACTGTCAGGTGTGACCCGGTTAAATGATTTCAACCACTATGTTAAAACTGTGCCTTGTTATAGGACTTACATAAACTCCATTAGAATGCAACCTTGTTCAAAGGATTTATACCTATGACTGTTAGGTCAACCTCTATTAAAAGGATTTTGACTGTTACAATGGTTAGAAAGTAGCAGTAATATTGGTCTGAGAAACATACAACTCACTTTGCAAATATCAGATCCAATTCCATACACATATGTTGGCTTACTGACTATGAACCTTTTCCATCTCCATCACTGATCTGCTCGGAACCCTTCAAGTGATCACAACACTTCTCCTTCAAACTTTTCTGCTTAAACAATCAATAACATCAACAATACTTCCAGCATTCACTTCTTTTCTCTCTACCTTCAGCCTCTTGCTTAGGTTTCCTTAATACTACCTCTATTAGGTCAATACATCTTTTGCCTCTTAATCTCCTTCGTAGATCTTAGGGTTAGGACAAATTCATTGAATCCATCCTACATTATGTTCTTCAGCTTATCTTTTAAAGAAATATCTTGAATCTCTTAAAGATTTACAATAAAATGTTTTATAGTGCATTAAATGCTTTCATACAATCAATAAATAAAGTCAACACATTTTACATAATTCAGGAATTCAACGATGTCGGCTGGAAATATGAATTCTTCATCAAATGAAAAATACTGACACTCGATCAATACTGTGTCCAACTTCTCAGTCTTCTCTGGAAAGCTCGGTCACCACATAAACTATTTCTTCGACTAACACTGTCTTCCTCAGCAATTAACTAGTGTTCGATCAACACTGATTTTACTCGGCATTCACTAGCTCGATCAACACAAACAAAACTTGGCTTAAACTAGATTTCTTAACTTGTGCTTGGTTAAGCCTACCAGTTTAGTCTTCATTCTTACTTAGATAAACAATACATTATCTTATCATTGTGCCACATAATCAAGTACTCATTGAAGTATCAAGATAACTCAACCTTTCCTTAGGTGTTGTTGTTACCATGCTTGCCTATCCCCTGAGCAACACTCAAATAGATATAGTACTTTCTTAAATAGCAATAGTCTTACCAATTAAGGTTTGACATCAATGACTATACAACAATTGCTTCAATTTTAGTTTCCAATAATTAGGTCTCCCCAACTAACAACTTTGTAACTCTTGTTTTGTTTTTAAATAAAGGTCTCACCTTTGCAAACATATCCTTTATTTATTTCTTAGATGAGTCAGGTAATAGGCTTTGTAGAACATACTTTACTAATTCCTTATCCTATATAAGTGTTTCCTACCATCTTGCATCAAATTTATCATATAAGTTATTAGGAATTTGTCATTAATATTGGATTACAACTTGACTTAGCTTATGCATTCTTGCAATTACAACATCTTCAACTTTTCTCTGATCTTCCTCATAAATTAATTCATAATATGTATTAACTCCAACAAGTATCTCATATTCTCTAACATTTTGAATGATTGCATTGATAGAAGTTATCTTATGAGATGCAGACTTAATAGTTTTAGGAGTGGGGGAACCCACCACATTGGATTTCTTGAAGTTTTTTCCTTGAGATCCTTCTACTCTTTCTTAGATTTTGTCCCTTCACTCACTTCATAAAAACATTATCAAACCTCTTTTTCTCTTATTTCTTCCTTTTACATGTCACCCTTTTTTTTCTTTGTGTCTCCTTGAATGGTGTAGTTTTAGGCTTAGCAATGTTTCTAGATTATTTTGTAGGTGGAGAGGATTTGTCCTTCTTCATAGAAGTTGCACTCCTTGTTTTCCGAATGGCTAAGGGTACTATTGGTTGCACAAAAAACTTCAACATCATCATCTTTTGTTACATCATATGTGCTAGCTTACTTTGCAACCTATTTAGCTCTTTCTTTCTTAATCTGTTCTTTTGTGAAAAAATTATGAATCATGAGTTTGTCAACTTCCTTTCCCAGATTTATTTCAATAACAAGTTCCATCAAATCATTTTGCACCTTAAGTGAATTGTCTTGATATGTCCCAAACCTTGAAGTCCTGAGATCTATCATTTGAGTTAAAAAATTCTCTGCATACATAGTCAAAATGTCTTCATCCACCTCATAACCCATATGCATCACCCATGAGGTCCATGGCTCAACTACTTCCATAAAAAAAGTATATATATCTACCATGAATAAAATAGTGTCCTTGTACATTTAAACAAGTTTAGATGGTATCCTTTCTTTTTCATGCATCTTCTTCTAAAATTCTTTAAAGTAACCCCATACTTTTATAGTGAAATCATTTCCCAAGATTTTGATATTGTTCTTGATTTGAATGAAACCTTCTAGAGTATCTATCAACCATACAATGTCACTGATACTTGAGAACATGTATTGGAAGTAGAAAAACAAACACATGATCACCTAACCATACTTGAACTTTTGCGTCTTGTCCTTTTTTATCTTTTTTAGATTCATCATTAGTTTCTCTCTCATTGCTTTGGCCAAATCATAGTCTACATTTTCCTTGATCATCATATGTGTTGTATGAATAGCACCATTGTGTATTCTATTCATCCAACTATATTGATACACCTTGTATCCAATAACCATAGATGCATACTTTACCTCTTCATCTATAATATCATTCATAGTCATCGCACGACCATCCCACTTAGATTTTTCAATCTGATCATTTCTTCTTTAGGAATGGTGCGAAGAACAAGTACATCACTAGTTGCGCATAGACCAAATACAACATGGATGTATTCTTTTGTGATTTTATATGGTTGGTCTAGCCACATGAACTGGTCCTGAATACTACTTAGAACATACCTAACCTGATCATCTTCAAAATCATTAGGGTAATTGACTATGTGATGAAAACATTTATTAGCTATGTGTTTATGTTCATCCTTCAACACTAAGTTATCATCACATAACTTCTTATATTATTTATATATTTACCTTGATCCTAGGTCTTCCAATTTGTAGTGAATAAATTCTCTAACATCACCTATATACAAAACACCATAGGGCACACTAGTTAGGTCACCCGCTGGGTCATTTTCCATCGATTTGAATGGATGTTTCTCAAACTTCGATCTAGGTCTTTCAGTAGTATCAATAAACTTAGGAATATCCATCCTAAATTTTTCAACCACAAATGAAAATATCAGATAAATACCTTAAACAGATTACAACTAAGGTTCTTTCTGAAGAACACGACAACAACTGATTTATTTTCTCTTCTAAATCAATACAAACAATATCTCCTTATCGCTTGGATCTGTGCAAATGGCCCAAACAATTCTTCTTTCGCTCCACAAAAAAATTCAAAATATGCAAGGTGAAAATGAAATCCAAAGTAGTCTTTTTATCTACCTTCACATGCGTATATTAAATGCACTTACTAATATAACTTACCTTTTCACTGATTGACACAAAAACTCATTATCGATGATCAAAACATCATGTAATTTATGAGAACTTTACAATACACTCCAAAAGACCTTATTGCATCTGGAATATTGATAGATCTTACCACACACCTATAGGGGGTCCAAAGATGGACTTAACAATACTTTCTCTATTGGAAAGTGGCTAACATATGTGCACATGGATGTTTTCATTATTGGAAACACTTATCCCTTAGATCATCACAAGGCATCCTGATACTATTTTGATAATCAATGATGTGAAAAATGCCTAAGTACATAGTTAGTTCCTGAAAAATAGCCTCAATATTTTGGTCATAGAACATGCTACAAATAGAAATAAGCTATGCAAAGTTATATTTGAGTATAAATATGTATCAAGGATACTCAGGTAAGATTGCAAGTGTTTTAGATGTGAGATGACAAAGATACAATTTTTTAAGTGCATGCAAAGACAAAAAATAGTGCAATAGGGCAAGAAATCAATTATAAGTCCTGACCAACTTATGTTATGATATTTACTATATTTGTTAAGGGACCAATGATATTGTAATGTGGGAAAAGCCACACAATATAATTTTTATTTTGTAAATGTCTAAGGACATGATGGAAGGTCGACCCGAGGGACTGTACTCTTAATCGGGTAGAAGTATATAATCCTATTTTGTAATTTTTGTGTGATAGTGGATGCGAACACAATAAATGAAATGCATGTTGAGTAGAGAGTGAGAACATTGATTGCATGATATGCAGAGGTGAAGTTGTCATGTATTGATTGCAGTATCTTTTGTAATACTAGATAGGAAGTCCTATTTTGTAAGTGCAACGTGCACAAATTTTGTATACCCCTAACAAAGTTTATCAGTCCTCTAACAAGGACCTTGCTATTGTAATACTAAAATCCTAATAGGGATAGGACTCCTAATAGGGTATCTATATTATAGTGCATATATTTTTGAGTACCATCCCCATTGGGGTTTTCTCTTGGCCAAGGTTTCCTCAAAAAAAAACATTATGGTATTATGAGTTCTATTGTGTGTGTGTGTACATGTTGTGGATTATTGGATTAACTTTGTTATTTTTTAATAGGTTAAGAAAGAATATATTTTTTTGTGATACTGATTCACCCCCCTCTCAGTATCACTTAATTCTAACAATTGGTATCAGAGCATCAGACGCTTAGAAGAAAAGTCTAACAGCTTAAGGGAGATCCACATGTATACTAATAGATTAAAGAAGAACTATGGAGAAAAACTAGAAGATCTTGATCATGCTAATGTAGATAATGAAGATTTGAAATTCAAGTTAAGAGGGGAAAAATATTTCATCAAGAAACTCAAGGAGCAGTTGAATCATGTAAGAAGTTTAAGGGAATAACTTGTCAAAATTTAAGATGAACCAAATAAAGAGCAATCTGATTCAGAACATTTTGAAAGCTTAAGGAATAAAATGAAGCACTCAAGGATGAATGTGAGATCTCAAAGCTACATCTGATTAAGGAGCTTGATGAAGAAAAAGATAAAAATATGAAAATGAAAGATGACTTACAATCAACAAAGACAAAGGAAATAAGACTTGAATTGCAAGTGGAAGAAATGAAAACAAAATGTCAAAAGATTGAGAAATACAATATCTTGGTGACTTGTGAACTTGAAGAAACAAAGGAATTCATTAAGAAACTTCATCAGAGCAGTTTAAAGATTGATGAAAAATCCAACATGTAGAAACTAGTTGGAGATAAGATTGAAGTTGGATTTGTGGAAGACATATCTCAAAATAAGGATCATGCATTCATTTATTCAGACTTTCCTAAGAAAGATAGATCCAAAGATGAAGGATCTAAGAAGGAGTAGACCAAACCCTCAAATGAAAAGTACCATAAATGTAACAAAGCACACATGGAGAAAAATTATAAAGGTACATGCAGTAATAAATCCTTTTCTAGTTATTTCTTTAATTGCTTTAATTATCATCATAAGGTGAAGGATTGTAGAAAACCAGACATGAGATCCAGAAGGCCAAGTTATTATAATTTGAAAAATAATATTGAGAAAGAAGAGGAAACTAGTAAGCTAGAAGAAAATGTGAAAATGGCTGAAAAAAGGGCAGCCAACCTGATGCAAACAAACCTGAGGAAAGTGAGAAAGATGCGAAGAGACCTAATGAAAAACAATAAAATTGTTTGTTACAAGTGAAACAACTTTGGAAACATCGTAAGGTTCTATAAATTGTAGATTGATTATAGTCAACTCAGACCTAGAAGAAAATTTACATGTTACAAATTCAATAATGATGGACACATTGGAAAGTATTGCAGATTTAGTGGACCATTAAAAAGGACATTCAAAACCTTGGAAAGAAAAAGGGATCTCAGTAAAGATGAGAAAACCTTGAAGAAATGAAGGAACAATACAAAGAGAAGTGGGTTGGGAGTATTTACCTAAAGGAAAACAATAATGAGCCAAACAAACAAGCAATGAGAAATCAGGAAGACAGGTTAGACCCTACTAGATCTTTGCATGAGGTTAATGCCTCTTCATCAGCATGAAGGGCCATGCAAGGCCTTATGGGGATCATTAGCATATAACACCAATATCTCATATTGCACCTAGAATACAGAATGGAGATGTGTGAGCTCTTGTGGAGTTATGTATGGCTATTTAATAACTGCATTTATCATTGCATGGATCTATATTTCTAGATGATCATAGATGATTAGAACATTAACTAGATTACCTAAAAATTTATCATATTTATGGTTGCATAGGGTTTTGTAAATTGCAAACTATAAGATGTTATACTTAGAAGGTTTTGATACCATTTTAATCAAAGAGTAGTAGAGACCTGAGCTTTGGAGTTAGATTTTTAGATTGATTGTAAGCTTGTTAGTGAAGTTTGAAGGTAAACCCTAGATTCCATAGGTTGCACATAAGGTATTTGTGAAATCTCTTGTCAATCTTATAGAATTGTTATTATAAACACATAGAGATGGATGAAGCTAATCTATATAATATTAAGGATAGGAACACTATGAATTCAAGAAACATCCATATAAGTCTATGGAGGATGACCCTGTGGATGCATTCTAGCATTCTCCGCATGAAGTTCTTCATGTAGAGGATATTTGGGCTTACATCCATTGCAAGTATGAGAACTTAGGTTTACTGGAAATAATTTATGAAATAAAGGATATGATTGATGATGATAAGAAGCTCAAACTTGAATTTTCCCATTTGGAAAACCTTAAAATACTAAACTATGAAAAACACTTCAAGTTGGAAGAAGAAGAAGGGATCAATATTGCATTGAGTAGATTGTTAGGAATAGTCCCAAGAGATAACTGAGAGGGGGGGGGGGGGGGGTGAATCAGTTATCTACAAGTTTCAATTATTTATCCAATTAAGTATACTTAAACATAAAGCATAAATACAATGAAAGAACACATGAACACAACACCAATATTTTGGTTACGGGGAAACCCAAATATGTAAAAACCCTGGTGGGACTTGATACCCACTAATATTCTATACTAGTGTATAATGATCCTTCCTAGAAGATCATTTACCCTGTTAGGAGTAGCTTTACTACATATTAACTACAGTAGACCTAGTTAAGGGTCGGACCCTTTTAGCAGTCTTTTACAATTGTCCCTATTAGGGGAGAGGACTCACTGTCTAAGAGCTCACTGCTCAAATGGGCGAAGGCTACAACCTTCTGAATAACATATACACACTATACCTGGATCTTGGTGAACTGCACTTTGACCTACTAACTAGATCAATTCTAATGAATAGCACACATTCTCTACTTGGTCACATAGACCTTCTTCTAATGGCTCAACACTTCACACACTCTACTCTGCTCTACTTAGTCAACCATGAACCACACTCAAGCAATCACAAATGACTGCCTATAAATATCTTTCCTCCAAATGATATAATCAAGTCAGCCTATTAGAACCACCTTGAAATCATATTAGAGAAACCATAATAAATTCCAACAAACATTTTTTTGGCTCTATTATGCACGCAACTCATTCTGGGACCTGTCTAATAAAATAATTGTAGATGCACGCCACACACTGTCGGCCCTACCAAAACAACTAGAACTTTCTCTGTAAGTTGAATTAACTTATGCGCTCTTAACCAAACATCAATAAAACTTCTCCAAGCTTAACTCCAAGGGCGCATATCCTCAAGATAGGTGCAAATCAAGAAACAATAAAATCTCTATCGGCTCTTCTGAACAAACACAGGAAATTGCTACTAGTGAATAGCGACTGCATAACTTCACTTGCATTCATCATTAGACTATGCATTCATAACTAAAACATCACTAACATGTCTTCAACATATATCCTAGGGTGCATGCCCATAAGAAAACTATATAGACAACCATACACAGAACACTGCCTGTAAATCTGTCAAGAACACTGCTGACACAAGCTACTGTATAACTGTCTATACTCACATTCAACCTTTGTGCCCATGATATCATGCTGATATCATGTCCATGCAACATATATTGAAGGCTTACTACATAAGACTTCCATGCATGCTACTTTCCATATGTTGTCACCAATGACAAACATACAGTCAGTACTGGCCTGCTGGCAAATCTCCAACAATCTCCCCCTTTGGCATTGATGGCAACATGTGGAATGAAAACCCACCATCAACCCAAATGAACATTTATTTTATAACATTCTCCATTTCCTCTTCAAAACTTCCCCAAAGATGAATCCTCCATCTGCTGCAATATTTTCTAATATTCTCCATTTCCTCAACTATATTGTTGTCATAACTGAATGTTGCTCCCCCTTAGTATATTACTCCTCTTTTTACTTTTGTTTTTCATGACTCTATATATATACTCCCCCTTTGACATCAATGGAAAAGGGCACCACTCATTTTAAGCACCGGTACTACTCCTGAGGTAGAGTAGTCAACCTTCCATCAGTCCCTGAGGACTAATGCCATTCCTGCTTCCTTCTAAGAAGAATCAAGGAAGGGAATTACTCCCAACTTCCCCTTGAGATACTCAAAAGTATCCTTAGGAAAGGGCTTTGTGAATATGTCTACCAAATATTCCTTAGTAGTCACATAGTCCAACTTGACTTCTTTCTTTGCCACTTTCTCTCTTAGGAAGTGATACTTGATCTCAATGTGCTTTGTCTTTGCATGCATCATAGGGTTATTCGACATATTGATAGTGCTAGTGTTATCATAGTGAATAACAATAGGATAATCAATCTGAATTTTAAAATATTTTATCATCTGCTTGATCCACACAATTGTAGAACAATTCAGGGCTGCCGCAACATAGTCCGCTTCTATTGTTGACTAAGAAATACAATTTTGTTTCTTTCTTGTCCATGTGACAAGTCTATCACCAAGAAACACTGCTCCTCCTAATGTACTCTTTCTGTCATCAACACATCCTGCCCAATCTGCATCACTGTATACATGAAGCTCAACATTTTATGAATTGGGATACCATAGACCATAATCTATAGTGCCCTGCAAGTATTTGAATATCCTTTTTACTTCCATGAGGTGACTTTGTTTAGGCTCTGCTACAAATCTTCCAACTATGCCAACTACATTTGAAATATCAGGTCTAGTCTGAGTAAGATAAATCAATTTACCAATCATTGACTTGTATAATGTTATATCAACTACTAGTGAGTCATCTTCCTTTGTAATCTTGCATCCAGTAATAATAGGGGTTCCTACTGGCTTCCAATCATCCATCTTGAATTTCTTCAATATCTCTTTCACATACTTTGATTGATTAATGAAAATACATTTTTCTATCTGTTGCACATTTAATCCCAAAAAGTACTTGATAGGACCAATCATACTCATCTCAAACTCATTCTACATTTCTTTGGCAAATTCAGCACTGATTTTGTCATTACCTCCAAAGATAATGTCATCAAAAAATATAGCTACATGTAATAAACCTTCAGATATCTCTCTAATGAATAGATTATAATCTGTTGCTCCTTTCTTGAATCCAATCTTTGTTAAGTATCCATCTAGTCTCTCATACCATGCTCTAGGGGCTTGCTTAAGTCCATAGAGGGCCTTCTTCAATCTACATACCATATCAAGTCTGTTTGATAAGGTGAATCCTTCAAGCTGGTCAATGTATACTTCTTCTTTCAGATCTCCATTCAAGAATGCTGACTTGACATCCATCTAATACACTTTGAAGTTTGACTATAGCATAAGCTAGAAAAAACTTAATAGCTTCTAATCTACTCACAGGTGCAAATGTGTCTGAATAATCAATGCCTTCTCTTTGTCCATAACATTTACATACTAATCTTTCTTTGTTCCTTACTATTGTACCATCTTCATTCATCTTATTTCTGAATATCCACTTAGTACCAATCACATTCTTATCACTAGGTCTTGGGACCAGTTCCCAAGTGTCATTCTTAATGATCTGATCAAGTTCTTCTTTCATAGCATCATGCTAATCTGAATCTTTACATGCATCTTCAACACTTAAGGGTTCAATTTGAGATAATAAACATACTGCATCATTCCTAGCTGAGTTCTTTGCTTGTGATCTTGTCAAGACTTTGCCACTCTGATCTTCAATGATGTCTTTCTTGGAATGATTTCTTGACGTAAACTTTGGAACTATAGGTGATGCTGACTAATCAGCCTTAGGAGTACCTTCTTCACTTATCTCGGGGTCATTGAACATCACATCAATGATGTCAAACATTTCCTCAATAACTATCTCACTAGTGGAGGGTATAGGTTCTTCTTCAATCATGGGTGAGTAATCATGATATATTTCTTGAATCATAAACTTTTCATCAATCTTTATATGAGCACTTTCAATGATCTTTTTCAATCTTAAATTGAAACATCTATAAGATTTACTTTTAGTAGAGTAACCAAGAAACATACCTTCATCACTTCTTGCATCAAACTTGTCTACTGCTTCATCCCTCTTGATGTAGCACTTGCTTCCAAAGATTTTGAAGTATTTTATAGTGGGAACATTACCAAACCATAGCTCATAAGGAGTTTTGTCAGTGTCAGGTCTTAACTAAATTCTATTGATTGTATAGACTATTGTATTGACCGCATCTCTCCAATAGGTGTGTGCAACTTTTCCTTCTATCATAATGGTGTGCATTGTATCAAGAATGATCATATTCCTTCTCTCTACAATTCCATTTTGCTGAGGTGTTCTAGGTGCACTTAAATGTCTCTTTATGCCATGTTCTTCATAGTACTCATAGAATCTATCAGAGGTGAATTCTCCTCCTCTATCCCATCTCAAACATTTTATCTTTAATCCAGATTCATTCTCAACTTTAGCTTTGAATATTTTGAACTTATCAAATGCTTCTGACTTATCTTTCAAGAATGCAACCCACATCATCCTAGTATAATCATCAACAAATAAAATGAAATACCTTTCACCATAGTATGATCTTGTTTGAGTTGGTACACATAGGTCTGTATGGATCAGATCCAACTTGTTTTCTATTGAATTGTGCTTGCTCCTGAATGAATTCCTCACATTCTTTCCCATCACACATTCCCTCCATATAGTATCAATTGGCTTTTCTATGCTAGGTAGATCTCTTACTGCCTTAACATTTCTTATCTTCACTATGTTATCAAAGTTGATATCACATAGTTCTTTATGCCACAACCAACTACTTTAGCAACAAAACAACTTGCTTCTGAATTCAGTTGAAAAACATTACCTCTTGTCTTTGTTCCTGATGTAATCATAACACCATCTTTGTTGTTAATGATGCATTTTTCATCTTTGAACTCCTACTAATAGCCTTTACCAGGTAACTATCCAACACTGAGAAGGTTATGTTTCAAACCATCAACATAAAGAACATCATCAGTACTGTTCTTTCCATCCAAAGTGATGGATCCTCTACCAACTATAGGTTTAGGAGTGTTGTCTCCAAATCTGACCATACCTCCATTGTATTTGTCCAAATGAACAAATTTGCCTTTATCACCTGTCATGTGATGTGAACAACCACTATCTATAATCCAGTCCATCATTATGTCTTCTTGGGAAATAAATGCTAGCTCTTGATTCACTTTCTCATTTTTAGGAACCGACTTACTATTCATTTTGTCTACAATAGAAATGAATCCAATTTCTTCTTCACTTGATTCATCATCTGAAACTCCATCTCTAGCAAAGTAACATTCCTTAGAGTACTTAGGCTTGTAATCCTTTTTGAACTTTCTAACTCTAGTAGGACACTTAGATACAAACTAACCTATCTTATTACATGAAAAGCACTTGAAAGGCAATTGACCTTCATATTTTCCTTTTCCTTTCTTTTCTCTTTTAGCAACCATAGCAATAAAATCATCTAAATTTTTCTCTTCATCATCATCATCAAAATTACTAGAAGTGTTTGCAGATTTCTTACCATGAACTGTTGCTTTGAAGGTTGTCTCACTTTTAGGTTATGTCTTCAATCTTGAAATCTCAAAAGCTAAGATTTTGCTGACCAAGGTCTCTCTCTTGAAATTAGATGTAAGCTGCATGGTCTCATCAAGGATATTGATCTTTCTTTCATATTCTGGAGTGAGAGTAGTCATCAACTTGTCCATAATATCTTCTTCTGAGATCTCTCCACCATTGTTCCTGATTCCAACAACTGCTTCATTGACCCTTTGATTATAAGCTCTAATGTTTTCTTTAGGCAGCAACTCTAATGCATTGAATCTTTTCTTCCATGTCTTTCTGTGCACATCATTTTCTTGCTTGTCTCCTTCAAATATGTCTGCAAGGTACTTCCATATCTTGTGGGCAGTGTCTACCTTCTTTAACTTTGAAAACTCACTATCAGATACTGCACTGATAAGGTCTTCTTTAGCTATAGCATTATGATGAAACAATTCCTTTTGAGTGTCAGTATCATCATCCTGTTCAAGTTCATCTAAAGTAGGAATCTTGGCTGCTTTGATAGTTACATTGAAAACTTCATAAGCAATACATTGAAAATGGGTCATCATCTTGTTCTTCCAATCAAGATAATTTTCTCCATCAAACTTAGGACTATCTTTCTTGAAGTATGCCATCTGATCAACCTCAAGCTATTAAACTTCTCTCCGAGGCACTTGGCTCTGATACCAATTGTTAGGAATAGTCTCAAGAGATAAATAAGAGGGGGGGGTGAATCAGTTATCTACAAGTTTCAATTATTTATCTAGTTAAGTATACTTAAACATAAAGCATAAACACAATGAAAGAACACATGAACACAACACCAATATTTTGGTTACGGGGAAACCCAAATAGGTAAAAACCCTGGTGGGACTTGATACCCACTAATATTTTGTACTAGTGTATGATGATCCTTGCTAGAAGATCCTTTACCCTGTTAGGAGTAGCTTTACAATATATTAAGTACAGTAGACCTGGTTAAGGGTTAGACCCTATTATGAGTCTTTTACAATTTTCCCTGTTAGGGGAGAGGACACATTGTCTGAGAGCTCACTGCTCAAATGGGCGAAGGCTACAACCTTCTGAATAAAAGATACACACTATATTTGGATCTTGGTGAATTGCACTTTGACCTACTATCTAGATCAGTTCTAATGAATAGCACACATTCTCTACTTGTTCACATAGACCTTCTTCTGATGGTTCAACACTTTGCACACTCTGCTCTGCTCTGCTTAGTCAACCATGAACTACACTCAAGCAATCACAAATGACTGCCTATAAATATCTTTCCTCCAAATGATATAATCAAGTTGGCCTATTAGAACCACCTTGAAATCATATTAGAGAAACCATAATAAACTCCAACAAACATTCTGTAGGCTCTATTATGCACGCAACTCATTTTGGGAATTGTCTAATAAAATAATTGTAGATGCATGCCACACATTGTCAACTCTACCAAAACAACTAGAACTTTCTCTGTAAGTTGAATTAACTTATGCACTCTTAACCAAACATCAATAACACTTCTCCAAGTTTAACTCCAAGGGTGCATATCCTCAAGATAGGTGCAACTCAAGAAATAATAAAATCTTTGTCGGCTCTTCTGAACAAACACAGGAAACTGCTACTGGTGAATAGCAACTACATAACTTCACTTGCATTCATCATTAGACTATGTGTTCATAATTGAAACATCACTAACATGTCTTCAACATATATCCTAGGTCACATGCCCATAAGACAATTGTATGGACAACAATACACAGAACACTGCCTGTAACTCTATCAGGAACACTATTGACACAAGCTGTTGTATAACTGTTTGTACTCACATTCAACCTCTATGCCCATGATATCATGTCCATGCAACATGTACTGAAGTCTTAGTGAATAAGACTTCCACGCATGCTACTTTCCATATGTTGTCATCAATGACAAACATACAATCAGTACTGGCCTCCTGGAAAATCTCCAACATAGATTTCATGACCAATTCTTTTGGTTGGGAAGAAATCCTATAATGATCACTAAAAATTTAATTCATGCAATTATACGGTTACTTACTGGAGGTAATTTGTTAATCTTCACAAAGAATACCAAGAATAAGGTATAAACCCTAACTGGATGCAAGTAGAATAGAAGAGACATGGGGTGGCTGCAAGAAGTTGAGTCCCACATTTGGGCAAAAAGTGGAAGTGTTTTCCCTATTTTTCAAAATTTATGTCAATTGATGTCAAAATTTGAGGCACTTAAAGATTGAATCTTGAAAAACTTCACTAATATAAAATTTAGTGCTCGGAGTCTAGTTTTAAAATATGTAATTTATTTCAATACCCACATGGTATAAATTGAATTTTAGTATGAATGTTTAAAAACCACTTTTTCAAAATACCTGTTCTAGGACCACACCTCACACATGTACGACCACCCTTTTTTGAAGTAAATGAATGTAATTTTAAGAATCCTTTTGGGAAAAGGTACCTAACAAAGTGAAGATTGATGAGAATATTTTATCTTATTTTTTTATTGAATATTTTTTTTATTAATTTTTAATTGACTATAAAGTACATTTTTTAAACCTCTCGTGTACGGCCACCATAATTGGATGATAACTTCACTTTTTTCAAATTTGTTTTTTAAATTTGAAGAAAATTCTATGTAGATTGATGTCATATAACTCATTTTTCAAAAAATGTAAAATTAAAAAAGTTATTAAAGTTTTCGTTAGCCTTACTATTTCAAGTTTAGGTACCACGTTGGCTTAATAAATATTGTAAAAATGTTAAAATTTATCATATCACTATAAGATTTATATTTTTATAATTTGCACAATAAGAGCTAAAATGGGTTTTTGTTTTATCAAAAAATTCATTTGGGGAGGTGTTGAAAAAATTATGGCAAGGCAGAAATTTTATACTGAAATGCCTTAGCCATATTTTTGTAGGGCCAAGCATAGGCTTGGTCCCACCAATCCTGTCCTGAACCAAAAACCAAACCAGTGGGTACAGTTCCTGCTCATAGTTTTACAAAATGAGCACCAATTTTTTTTAACTCAAAAAATGGGTGCCCATTTTTTGAAAATCAAAAAATGGGTGCCCATTTTTTGAAATTACAAAACGAGCATCCATTTCATTTAAATATCGGGTGCATATTTCATTTAAATATTGGGTGTCTATTTCATAAAGAGTTGTTGCAATCAAAAAATAGGACTGTGGGCCTGATCTCAATGATTGACAAATTTTCAATCATTTTTTTTATAATCTGTACTAGGAAAACAAAATATTTGGATCAACATTCTCTTCCTTTGTCTTGTTTTGAATCTGACATTCAAAAATAATTATTTGAACTCAAATCTTGGTGAACAAATGGGATCAAACGAATACAGAAAGAGGCTAAGGAAGGTTCTAACAGTTGAGGAGGTTGCAGCAAATAGAGAGGAGGTAAAATGACAACGAGAAAGAAAGAAAGACTTCCTTTACAAAATAATGTTGGAGGATCGAGTTCAACAATTGTTTCAAAAGAGGAGGACAATGAAGACACCATAATGGATGCAGAAGTTGAAGAAAAAAATTCAGGTGCATCTTCTGTTAGGAATGGGAACACTGAGAGGAGGGGGTGAATCAATGTTCACTAAATATTTATCTTTTTACTTAATCTTTAAACTGAACTTAAATTCTTAAGTACTGAAATGAACATCCACATAAACATGAAACATGAAATCAACACATAACACCAATATGGTTATGGGGAAACCCAAATAGGTAAAAACCCTGGTGGGAATTGACACCCACTAAAATTTTGTACTAGTGTTTTGTGATCCTTGTTTGAAGATCCTTAACCCTGTTAGGAGTTTCTTTACAATGCATTAAGTATAGTAGACCTTGTTAAGGGTCAGACCCTATTAGGAGTCTTTTACAATAGTCCCTATTAGGGGAGTGGATGCATTTTCCTAGAGCTCACTGCTCAAGTGGTGAAGGCTATCTGTTGGATGAACTGTCACTTTGACACTGCTTGTCAGATCAGTTCCTTTGATGCGCTGATGCTTTGTTTTCTTACAAAGATCTAATACATCTTAGAGTCCCTTTTCACACTTCTTCTCTACTTATTACAACTCTATATCAACTTCCACACCAATTACAATGGGCGCATCTCATATTTATATGCGCATACAAAATAAACAACTAGGTCAGCCCTTAAACCTATTACATACAATGCTTCCAAATGAATTGTCTCAAGAGTGTTTACAAACAAACATATATAAATTTTGACAACCTAATTAGAATAGGTGCATAGCCTTTACATCATTAGAATATAACCGCAACTCGAAATGATAACAGTCGGCTTCTTACTCTATTCTTCATTGGAACATTCTGGCTATGTAACTTCAATTGTCTGTATCTTTCTCATACTTGCATATCTGATCATGCCCTCATAGACTAAGCATGAATATAGTCTAACCAACTTAACTTCCAAGGTGCACACCATAACTCAGTCATACGCACGTACGCTAATGCTCTGAACTTCAGGAACTTTGTACAGTGTCCAGTCTTCAACACTTAACCGATTTCTGATCTTTAAATCAAGTGCACTCACTCCAAACTTCTATATGACTTTGTTTCCATAATGAAAACACTATATTAAGCCATATACACTAGTATATCCAACTTTCCAACAATCTCCCCCTTTTTCATTGATGGCAACAAAGGAATATGGCCAAGTTGCTAACTATCCTTCATACAAAAAAAATTTGTCTCCCTATACATATCTTTTTATCTTATATCTCCTTATACATATCTATTATCCATATTCTATACATACTCCCTCTTTGACATTAATGACAAAGGTGTGTAAAAAACTAAATCTTCAAAAACTTACTGTGATAGTACATCCAGATATGCAATCTGCAAATTTTGGATCTCCTTCCAAAATGTGATCAGAGAATTGACAATCTATAGATGGGCGCTTAAAGCATACTAAAGCTTCTCCATCTTCTCCAAATTAGTGCTAGGACCTTTATCATATGTCACCATAGTGGCATCAATCTCCTTGATATTCTGATTTAGTATGTCTAATGAGGGCGCAAGAGCATTCCTTAGCTAAGTCTGCCTTCGCCTTATCTTAGTCATCTCTTTTTCTGCCTTTTCAATTTTATCAATCTGACCTTGGTAGACATTTTTGAACATGTTCACATCCACTGATGCATCTTCCACTAATTTTCTTATGCTATCTATCATAGCTTCAGCCTCTTTAATCTTTTTGTACAGATCACTAGTCAACTTGTCTTGGTTCATGCATTCAGCAAGGATCTTTCTTCCCTTTGCTGCAAATTCCTTCAAGGATGCTTGACCAGCCTTTAGTGAGCTTAGGTCAAGTGCATATTTTCTAACCAATTCATTGAGCCTTTTCTTCATATACTTCTCCTCTACAACTAAGGATGTATATTCTTCCAGGCTAGTGAAGTTTCCCTTGAACTATGAAATCACTAAACTGACATCATTAACTGAGTGTACTTTGGACACTTTCTTGTCTACAGGTAACAAACTGTTCAAGATGTTCACTGACTCTACAAGGAGGGGATTCCTCATCACTTGTTTCTCCTTGGCCTTCTCCATTGCTAGGACGTTGAACTTAATCAAGTCCTCTTCTCCCCATGAGTCCAAACAAGTTGTGTCAAGTGTCAAACTTGACAACAATGTTGTTGGAGTGATGGGAGTGCTATCCATGACTTCTTGTTTCACCTTAATTAGTTCTACTGATGTTTCATCTTTTTTCTCACTTTCTTTTACCTCTTCTTCTTCCTTTTATTTTTCAGCTTCTTTTCCTTTTTCTTCTTCTTTCTTTTCTTCCATCTTTTCTTCTTCTTTCTCATTTGTTATATCCTTAATCAATATTTCTTCTTGATGAGTAGGAGTGTTACTACATAAGTTTTCTGCATCTTGAGTGCTTACAAATGCACCTTCAAAGTTATCCAATTCAACATCAGTGGCCACCATGGCTATCTATACATTGTTAATGATAAAGGTGCTACCCTTTAGTGACTCTGTAATGGGTGCAAACTTATCTGCCTCTGTTTGAGTTTCCACTATAGCTGTTGAATCCTGAGGATCTATCACTGATGCATTAGTGGGCTCTGCCACCTTGACTTATTCTATGGGTACTTTTTCTATGAGCATAGTAGCTGGATACATGTGCTTATTCATGAATACTTTCTCGAATGCCTTCTCTGTTTCCTTAGCCACCAGATCATAGTTCTTGTCCATTATATGCAAAGTTCTTGACTTTGTTCTAAGATGTGGCTTCACCAGATCTAACAATAGAGATTTCTCTTCTAGGGAACATACTGGAAGAGTGTCATCTAGAATCTTTTCCCTTATCCTTAAATCCTCTTCAATTGCTTGTCCCTTTTGGAATTCTAGGATGTTCCATACGTTGTTAGGAATCATAGTCTTAAGTTCCAAGACTATCTTCTTGAACTTCAGCATGTGTTTGACTATCATTACATGTATCTCAGATTTGTCTATTTCACTATAGTTTTCATAAAACTTCCCTACTTGATCAATTCTTCCCTCGTCAATTATTCTTGCACTTAGCACACTTAGATTGGGTTTTAATGTTACTTCAGGAGGTGCTTGTGAGTTCTTTCTATTCCTTGTGACTCTTGAGGATGGATGACTAGTGCTGATCTCTTTCTTCCTCTTCGGCATTGCCTTATACTCAGGAGGAGTAGTAAGGTCAATGGTTTCCTTGGGTGTAGAAGGAGTAACATCAGTTTTACCCTTCTGTTCATTAGATATTTCTATCTTCACCTTCTTTAGCTTGGGATCATCTAATTCTTCCTTTGTTGTATCTGCACTCTCTAATTCCAAAGCAATCTTTTGTTCCCTTGCTTTGTCTAGGTCTTCTTGAGACACTCCATGTATTCTCAAGATTTCTAAGGTAACTTTAGCAACCTTTCTTTTTGTTGTTTTGTTTTTTAATACTGCATCAACTTCTCTAGTTTTCTCCTCATAGGTTCCTTATCTTGGCTCATTAGGGTCCTTAGGTGTTGTTAATAGAACTTGAGCATAAGCTTCTAAAACTTTTTCATCTACCTCCTATCCAAGTGGATGAATCCACTTTGTTCTAGGTTCAACTGCCTCCATGCATGTTATATCTATTTCAACCATAAAACAGATAGTATCCTTATACTTTTCAACTATCTTCTCTGGTATCATATACCTCACCTGCATCTTAGTCCTAAATGTCTTTAGCTCCAATTTCATGTAATCCTTCAAGGTTCTTTCAGTACATGCCTTGAGAGATATCTGAGGCATTGTGGGAATGGATTTGTCTACATAAAAATCAAATACTTTTCCAACAATGTGAAAGTACCTATAGATGATCAAAGACCCAAATCTGAATATTTTGGTCTTATCATGCTTGATTGCCTTAATTTTATAAATCAACTATGCGTGCAAGATTTCACACAGGTTGAACTCTCCATTTTCATTAATAATTCTTATGGCTGCAAGAATTGTGGCTGTAGACACACTGTTCACCCTGCTGGTGTGTTGAAACCTATATCCAAGTATCATAGACATCAATTTGATGTCATTTTTCTCAATAGGCTCTATGGTCATTTCGCACCTATCACTCCTTCACTTGCAAGTCTGTTCAACAATCTTCCTCACATCTTTACCCACTAGAAGGACGACACCTATCCTTGAGAGCCCTGTCATTTCATGAATTAGGTCACTAGTAATTCTAACTAGCACTTCACCTATCCAAAATAGGTCATCATGAATCCTGCTCAAAATAATCTTGATCCATTTTGATTTATAGAACTCATATGTCATATCATACTCCACTATAGGATGATTATCCCACCGCACATACTCATCCAAGAAGGTTTTGTCTAGTTTTAACATGGTTTCCATGTGCACCCTTAATCTATCTAATCCTACTGGTTCTTTCTTATAGTAGATGTACGCCCTAATGTCCTCGACATGCATAACGCCCATAGGCGTGTAGGAGAATACCTCTTCTAGGTCATCTAGTGTAGACTGAAATGGATGCCTCTTAAATACATATCTTTTCTTCTCTACAACATCAAATACTATGGGAGTAGCCATCACTTACTTTTATATCGCTTTCACAAAGGTTTCCAAGAGATTCTGAATCGACGCGATGAACTAGGGTTTTCGCAACTGATCAAATGCACAGCAAATCACTTGATGAATCAAACTACAATCCTTCTTAATCAACTGCTAAGACTCTTCTACTCTTCAATCGCTCTTAATTTGAGTGCAATGAGAGATCTTCTAACTTTTGTGTACTTTAAAGTAGAATTTTTGCCATTAATGCGTAAACCAGGTTGTCACTTGGAAATTTCTATCTTTCATTCTACAAAGAATCAGCTAGTGTGCTCTTACATGAAGGTTTCTCTAGTCTCCAAAACCTTAAGTCCAAAGGTGCATACTCTGAGAGTGAGTATACCAGCCACGCAGGGGTCTAGCACTAAATTAGCTCCCCCTATGACCCTGAGGGCCATTCATCCAGATGTAGAGGGTGCATCCACTATGGAAGCATCCAATAAATACTCATCAACCTTATCCTTCTTTGCTTCTGACCAAATCATGCTCGCATTCTCTGAGGCTTTCACAAACTTGACTTCTCCTTCAGGATCCAATACTGGTTCTTCAGTCTTTTTAGGGCTTTCCTAACCTTGCATCCTTGATCTATAGAACTTTGAGATGTGTCCAGCCTTGTTACAAGAGTGACAAATGACTGGAGGCCTTATATTCCTTGGTGCACTGACATGAGTCACCATCTTACATTGTTTAGCTGAGTGACCATTATAGTTACATATCTGACATGTAACATTCTGAGAGCTTCTTACATTTGATTGATTCTGATTTCTTTGATTATGAGTCATGTTCTTTTGGCTTGTCTTGTAATTCATAGCTCTATGACCAAATTTATTGCATGAATAATAGTAACCATTGAAGGGTCTTACCTCTGTATTGTTCCTTGCTATATGTCCATGCTTGTTACATGCATAACAAGTGTGGTCTATAGGCTTTCACTCATTCTTAGGTGGTTCACCATTACCTTTGGTTTGATCTTCAGTCTTCTTAGTATTAGTAGAGTCTTTTTATGCATTCATTCTTGCTTGTATCTTGTCAATCTAATTGTGTGCTTCATTGTATCCAATGCAGCTAGTATCTCCTTTAGCTCTTCTTGCATACAACTAAGATTCTATTAAATCAAAACTGGTGTGTAATTTATCAATGTGATTCTTAGCCTCTTTCAATTCATATTCCAATCTTTCATTGTTGTTTCTTAGCTCTAGGATTTCCATGTTTTCTTGCCTCAATTCTTCATTCAATTGAAGGTTCTCTTTGACCTGTTCATCATAGACTTCTTGATTGTTAGTTAGCTTATCATAAAATTCAAGCTGTTCTTTTAAGGATTTATTTTCTTCATTCAGATTTTTCACCATTGTCCCTAGATCACTAGTAGAGCATTCTTTCAAATCTTTCCTTAGCTTTTTGATGACTAATTGAGCATCACTGAGATTTTTCCTTAGTTCTTCAGTTTCTCTTTCAGATTTGTCCAGGTCTTCAAGAGCAGCTTCCAGATTTCTTTTCAGATGTTTCATTTCTACTTTGCCCATGACCTCCTCAAGTGGTTAAACTTCTTTGCTA
Source organism: Chamaecyparis obtusa (assembly GCA_027943335.1). Taxonomy (NCBI): domain Eukaryota; kingdom Viridiplantae; phylum Streptophyta; class Pinopsida; order Cupressales; family Cupressaceae; genus Chamaecyparis; species Chamaecyparis obtusa. Next base: position 358,412 of record BSBK01000023.1, on the reverse strand, counting down.
AGGACCAGAGCTCTAATACCAATTGTTAGGAATGGGAACACTGAGAGGGGGGGGTGAATCAATGTTCACTGAATATTTATCTTTTCACTTAATCTTTAAACTAAACTTAAATGCTTAAGTACTGAAATGAACATCCACATAAACATGAAACATTAAATCAACACATAACACCAATATGGTTACGGGGAAACCCAAATAGGTAAAAACCCTGGTGGGAATTGACACCCACTAATATTCTATACTAGTGTTTTGTGATCCTTGTTAGAAGATCCTTAACCCTGATAGGAGTTTCTTTACAATGTATTAAGTACAGTAGACCTTGTTAAGGGTAGGACCCTATTAGGATTCTTTTACAATAATCCCTGTTAGGGGAGTGGACACACTATCCTAGAGCTCACTGCTCAAGTGGTGAAGGCTACAACCTTTTGATCTCAGATACACACTATATCTGTTGGATGAACTGTCACTGTGACACTGCTTGTCAAATTAGTTCCTTTGATGCATTGATGCTTTGACCTCTTGAAAAGCTCTAATACATCTTATAGTCTCTTTGCACACTTCTTCTCTGCTTATTACAATTCTATATCAACTTCCATACCAATTACAATGGGCACATCTCATATTTATATGCGCATACAAAATAAACAACTAGGTCGGCCCTTAAACCTATTACATACAATGCTTCCAAATGAATTGGCTCAAGCATGTTTACAAAAAAACACATATACATGTCAACAACCTAATTACAATAGGTGCATAGCCTTTACATCATTAGAATATAACTGCAACTCGAAATGATAATAGTCAGCTTCTTACTCTGTTCTTCACTGGCACATACTGGCTGTCTAACTTCAACTGTCTGTATCTTCCTCATACTTGCATATCTGATCATGCGCTCATAGACTAAGCATGAATATAGTCTAACCAACTTAACTTCCAGGGCGCACACCATAACTTGGTCGTACGCACCTGTGCTGATGCTCTAAGCTTTAGGAACTCTATACTCTATCAAGTCTTCAACACTTAACTGATTTCTGATCTTTACATCAAGTGAGCTCACTCCAAACTTCTATATGACTTTGTTTCCATAATGACAACACTATATTAAGCCATATACACCAATATAGCCAACTTGCCAACATCTTCTAATCTAGTATTGGATATAGGTATGTCTTCACATCCAAATGTAACTTATTTTGATAGTGAAGTTCATGAATTGCTAGTAGCAGGTTACAATTTAAATTATTTAAATTGTATTCCTAAAAATAGATTAACAAATTTAATTACACATGAAATTCTACAAATTAGTAATGTTAATCATAGTGATAAAGCAACTGAAAGACAAACCCCGATTGAAACTGAAAATGAAACAACAATTGAAATTGAAATCAACAATGTGGATGTAGACATAGAAACACTGATTGAGAAAGAAACTTATTTGAATGATAATGAAATAAATGAACAATTTCAAATAAAAAATGATGTGCTAGACAATCTACGTGGTTTTGTTTCATGGAGATAGATTAGGAAACACGCGAGCATATAGTTTAGACAATTTTTATAATAAGAAATTTGGATTTCAATGTCAATTAATGTTACAATTAATTAAAATGTATAAAATGTGAAAAGTGATGAAGAGGTTAGGCATTTTTGTGAAATCCAAGAAGAAGGATGAGTCTCTAAAACAAGCTATATCAGTTGTTGCTAGTGCCTTTAACACAATTGGAAAGAAAATTCATTCTAAAGATAGTAATGCGGCACGACGAGCAATAAGAACAACTTTAGTAAACAAAAATACTACTGATAAATGAATGATTTCAAAGATAAGTGGATATCTTAATATTGATCCTAAAAATTTAACAAGAGCTATAAATAGAAGAGTTAACTTTGAAAGTGATCCGGCAAACCATTTATGGACCTTTAGTGGAAGACTCCTGAGGTCTAACATGAAACTTACTAGTGAAGTTAAAACTTTGATTGAAAATTTTTGTCACGATAATACAAGAGTATCCCCTAATGCCAAAGATGTTCATAAATTAAGAGTCGGTTCAACAGTTCATGATCCACATCCAAAACACCTTTTAGATATGACTCAAATAGAATTGTATAAAAAATTTGTGGATGATAAGGTGTTAACTATTAGTATTAGTCAAAGATCTTTTAAAAAATGTATACCACGGTATGTAAGGATTAACAAAGAAAGAATCACCTATTGTTGCAAAACTCATGTTCAATTTCATTATCATTATGATGTTTTTTGATCTATACATTCTACTATGCATACTAATGAAATGTTGCAGGAATGTGGTATAAATATACCACCTCAAACTGTAAAGGAGTTTATATCAAATTTGTTTTGTAACCCACCTAATGAGAAATTTTATCTTTTGAATGCATGTGTTTCTGGTGTATGTGATGTATGTGACAATCTTACATTATTATATGAATGTTTGCATGAAAATATTTCATTTTATTTTGGACAATAATTATTTGATGTACAAAGATTTAAAACTATTGAGTGTCCATTGAAGGATGGAAAAGTTGGAAAACGGTGAGACCTAATAACTGAAAAACTTAGTGTTAATGCTTTTATGAATGAATTCAAGAGTAAGGTCGTACCTAAATATGTGAAACACTCTCAAAATTCTAGATGGCTTGATGGACAATTTCACATATGCAAGAATACATTTCCAATTGGTAGTAAACTTTTAGTCATTGACTTTGTAGAGAACTACATGCTTGCACCACAAGATGAGATCCAACCACAATATTATAATTTAGTGCAAGTAACAATTTTTGTTCATATTGTCTATAGGCATGCACCTGATAGTACATAAGAGGATCGGAAAATATTGAGAGAGTACCATTTCTATATGAGTGATAATAAGTTACACTCATCAGAGTTTGTCCAGTATTGCTTTAAGACATTTTATGAAAATTTAAGGGAGAGAGAAATTCATATAACACAACATCTAATATATTCAGATAATTGTACAGGGCAATTTTCAAGAATGCTAGAATATTTTATTGGTTGATTAGGACACATAAGAAAATAAATATCCAACATATCTAGAGTTTTTTTGAGGTTGGACATAGAAAGGGAGAACATGATGGTGCTAGTGCGTGTGTTAAGAGAGCTTTTATAGAGAGCAACTCAAATTTGAGGAAAAATCAAAATTTAAAGATGCATGTGCAATTGTTGAATGGTGTAAAACAAGTTTGTCTACAGGATCAAGACAAAACTCTACAATCAGATGTTTTTTTTGGCTAGTTGAAGAGAAGAATATCCTTTCAAGATATGATTGTAATACAATCAATGGATCAGATAAATGGCATTCATTTAGGAGTTCTAATTCTAACACTTGGACTATATGGACTAGGGAGATTGCATGTTTTTGTCAATTTTGTGTTGTAGGTGAATGGGAAGAATGCAAGAATACAAAATGGTTTGAAGAATGGAAACAAAAATCCTTAACACCTAGTGAGACACAAGATGAAGATGATATAATAAATGAAGACTTGGATCATGCATTTGCATCACAAGATTATGATCGTGTTTCAGACCTCATACAACCTGGTAATTTATTTCAATTTATTGTAAAACTTTAAATTATATTCGTTACATGTGTATGTCATATAATTTATGATTATATTTGAATTATAAACCTTTAAACAAGTTTTATTTGTGCATGTACTTAATTTTCTTTTGCAGGACAAGCGTATATTGTTGTTGCACCTGAGGATAATGAAGAGCAGAAAGAGTATTGGTTAGCTCGATGTGTAGAACCTAAGAAAAAGTTGATATGTGATGAATTCCAATATCCAATTGGGTCTGTTATGGTAGTTGGTACATGCATATGCAAATACCTAACAAGAAGGAATGGTTTACCCTCTTTTGAAGACTACCAATCAGAAAAGAAGATTATGCACTATTCCCATTTGGTCATGGCAACAAATATCAAATTGGAAAGATACAAAGGGAGACCTACTAATAAAATATTATGGACACTTTCAATGGAAGACCATGAGGCAATCATAGACACATTGCAGAAAAGAGAGGATGTTGATGGTACATTAGGTTGAATCAAATTTATACATGTAAGTTTTTGTTCAATTTGTCATGTATTTTTATATATGTTTTTCTAAATATAAATATCTATGTCTTCTTTGAAGTGTCATAATTTATAATTTAGAGATATAGATTTGAAATAAATTAAAATTGACTTTAAATGAACTTGTATAAATTCTAAGATTTCAACATTTATTTTTATGATGCAAGATGTCTGGAAGAACATAGACGTGAACTATTTAAGCAATACAATGCACTCTTGTATTCGTCCAATTTTGGCTTTTTAATTTAAGTTCATGAACTCACTTTTATGAATGTATACAATTTTGTTTTAAATATTTAAGTTAAATTCATAGTTACATATTTACCTAATTTTGTTCTAAATATTAAACTATGCATATTGGTAAGATTATGTTCACTTAATAGATTATAATGGATTTATTTGTGCATCCATAAATTACTTGTAACATTGATATTTTTCTTGTCAGTTACATGAAATAATCTAGATCTCATTGAACTATTTATGGATGGCTTTTAATATAGTTAATTATCAAAGTCAATATTAAGTTTGTAACATCCATATTGTTCTTGTGTTTGTAACTAGATAGATGGCTTTTTTTTTAGTTAATCAAAGTGTTCATATTACTTGTAATGTATCTAGATATTGTTCTTCTCAATTACACATGAATTACTAGATCTCATCATTAGATAGATTACATGTAAGCTCATATATATCTACATTCAAACCACTATTTGAAAAAATCATGAAATAGGATTAAAAGTCCATGAATAAGCTAAATAACATAACAAGTCCTAAAATAATTTACATGTATCAGAATATCCATCATATCAAATCATGATATGTATACAATCACAAAACAAATTCCTACTCTTAAAACAAGTTTAATTACAATATATGATAACAAGTGGACTAGTATGTAATGCAAGTCCTACTCTAACAACAAGTAAAAATAATATGACAAGAAGTCATCATAACACAAGTCCAAATAGTCATCATAATCTAACTCTACTCATCTAGCTGATCTGCAGTCCTCTTCACTCCACATGAAGAGGACTGTGATGCATCGACATGCTCTGTCTGGTCCTGAGTACCCTCATCATGTTGTGTCTGGTCTTGATTAACCTCAGTGGGACATGAAGGTCCTCCCTTAGCTACATCAAAAGTAGATGCAGCCAAGTCCTATAAAAACATTTAAAGTACAAATTTTTAATAATTAGGTGTAAAATATCTAGCTACACAATGGACATTGAAAAATTACTTTTAATCATGACCTCAAAGGATAGTGTCAATGGCTGCATTTGGCTTAATCCTATAGCCATGGAAAGACTCATGGTGGTGTCGACCTAAACAACATGTATATAAAGCATGAATAAAACTTATAGTACATATACATAAATTATAAAGTATATATAACTTGACTATAAATTTATGTAATATAAAAACATGTACATTACCTGTGTGTGACACATAGCTAATGTCACCAATGACTCAGGACGTAAATGTGATTGTGCAACATGAGACAATCCAAAAGCCTACAATTGCAAAAACATAAGTGCGAATCAAAGTTGTACATAAATTAGTAAGATATAAACACTTAAAATTAATAGAAAGTTAAACATATTATAGGTATATGCAGCTGACTCTTGGTGACTGATGGGGCAGAGAATGAAGGACTGCCAATCTCACTGGTACATGAGAGACCCTACAAAATCAACAAAAATATGTCAAACACATTATGAGTTAAAGTTTATTTTTTTTTAAGTTTAAATGTATCAAGATCAAAGTGCATACCATGAATGGAGCATTGAGATGTCGAGGTGTCGATGTCATATGATGATGACTAATGAATGATGGAGGGTCAAACCTCCTTTGTTCACCAAAAATTCCACATGTTATGGTTCATAATTGTATAAATATAAAATTTAATATTGCACTATATAAACTATAATTAAATTTACTTGTGTGGGATGATCATCGTCTACATTGATAAAATCAACATATGATGAGATATCATCTCTGACATCACCATGTGCGCCACCATCATCATCAACATATCCACCATGGGTAGCATGGGCAGCATCAGGATCAGTCTGGGGACCCCTACATATACCCCCACAACTCGTGCAAACATGTACTATGCTGGGGGTAGCCCTCACCTGGGTCAACTACTATAACAAATTGCGCAGAAGGGCACTCAAAGAACCAAGAGATGACTGCACTGCTCGATGATGCATGGGTGCAGGAACTACAGGATAAGGAAGAGGAACAAGGGGCTCATTGTGCACATGATTCTCTACTTCTACCACTCAATTTGGACCCTTGCCTATCCTGTGGCATGCCCCGACCAACCCCCTAGAATGCTCTCATGTCAAAATAATTGGGTTTCCTACCCAATTCAAATTCAGCCCATAATTTTTTCAAAAAATAAAGTGGGACCTCATGATTAGCGTGTGGTGAATGGTAAAATACCATCCACCCCGTCTCCCAAAAATGCTCTGCTATACCAGGGTGTCTACACCATCTAATGGAAATACGTGGCTTCTTACCAAGTATCTGCTCACCCATTGTAGGGTTCAAAAAATAGCGTGCCATATCAATTTTTGTAATGTTTAAATTATTAACATCTTTATAAGAGAGTTCGTCAGCATAATATACACGCATACTCTCCCTCCATGACTCAAAACTATCAATCTCAGAGTATAATGTGTGTACGAAATCTACTATGCCTTGCATGTTATCTGCAAGGCGTAGTAGCTAGGCCAATGGATAGGGATAATTCCTAATAATATATATCTCTCTCATTATTGCCTCTACATTTCTCCTAATATTATCTCTTAACTCTATAGGTGGAGGTGGAGGTGGAGGTGGAGATGGTGGTGGTGGTTCATGCTGACCTATAAGCTCATCAATATGAAAATCATCCATATTTCCAATCTGTGTACATATAAAAACATGATAATTTACAATTAACATACTGTAAATTACATTTTACCTTACAAAAAATGACTTAAATAATTAAAACATAAAAGATAGAGAGATAGAGATAGAGAGAGACAGAGAGACAGAGACAAACAAAGAGACAGAGACAGAGACAGAGAGACGAAGAGAGATAGAGACAGAGAGACAAAGAGAGGAGAGAGGGAGAGAGAGAGATAGACTTAAATAAAAATTTAATTACATGTCATAATTTCAAAATTAACATATAAGTTATTTACAATTTACAGGTTACAAAGATAATCAAGACAAATGTTTAAATGTTTTTTTTAAAGAATGTACACCTACTTGGTTGAAAAAACATTCCAAGGTTTTTGATGTTTTTAAAACTCTATGTTTCAAAAGGTTTTGAATCAAGGAACATGTTTTAACATTTTTAAGAGAGCTCAATAGGGGAGAGAGACAGAGAGACAAAGACAGAGACAAAGATAGAGGGGGGAGAGAGAAAGAGAGGAGAGATAAAAGAGAGAGAAAGAGGAGAGAGAGAGAGAAAGAGATAGTTTTATTTAAAAATATATTTTTTTCTAACTATGGTTTGTTATTTTACTTACACATGTATAAATTTATGTTTTAGTTTTCTACTTCTAGGGTTTCACAATTTAATTTTGTCTAGGTTAACATTTTTGTTTTACTACATAGGGTTAAATTAAAAGTTTTAACAATTTTCTACTTTGGTACACTAATTTACAAAATAAATTAAAATTAAAAGGAACTACTTGAAACATAAAATATAATTAAATTTATACAATAATTTTGAAAAGAACATTAAACTACATTTTTTAATTAAAAATAACTTGAAATTACAATAATAAAAAAATGATAAAAAACAATAGTACGTACTTGGAACACAAAAAAATGGCAAACGTGGTCAGTGGGAGAAGGTAAAACGGGCACCCAAGCTCTACCAAATGTGATCCCGTTCTTGATAGTGAAAATGACAAACAAAATGGTAAAAAAATAAAAAAATATATAGATTTTTGAAACGGGCGCCCGATTTCTACAAATCGGGCACCCGTGTTTCTTTGGGTGCCCGATCCAAAATAGGCGTCCTATTTTTAAACGAGCTCTCAATTTTTTAATATGGATAGGGCTCCCGAACCTAAACAGGTGCCCGATTTGTAAAAATTGGTTGCCTATTTCTTATTGCAATTTTTTTCCCAAGAGGACTTCCGCAGAATTGGCACCCAACTTCTTGCAGCGACCCCACAATAGTAAATGATGTATCAAAAAAAAATGTAAGAGTCATTTTTATGATTCTTGGCTACAAATGTAGTATAGAAGTAGATTGAACTCACTTTCTGTAGGTTTCATTGGCATGACATCAAATTGTTAAAGAAGGTGAACAATATGATGTATGTGAGATATTGGGACAATAGTTGATGGAAAATACTAGAGAGATAAAGAGGAACATAACATCTACCTCATTCAGATTCAGATTATTGATCCTTTACATTTTATTTCATATAAACCAAAATTTTCCTGGATTATACCTATAGAAGAGAAATGTTTCAACAATAAAGCAGATCAATGAATTTAATAGAAAACAAGATGAGATGTAGAGGTATAGAAATCTTTCAAGAATATTCAAGGGATTTCAAAGGCAGATGAATGAGAGGGAAAGAATTCATAGAATACTTATAGAGAAATAAAAGGATATCATTTACTTTATGGTTCAGACAAATAAAACTTTCTTTGAGGTTGTAGAGCCTAGGACCAATTGGAGTACACCTATGGGATATGAGATTGATAAGAGCTTCTTGACAATTTATATTAAACATATGCTTGTCGCACCTAGGGACCCTAATGCAGAAAGATGGGGAACAAACTCTGAGAAATCCCAATTAGTATAAGAAGATCTCACAAAGAGGAAAAGAGAAAAGAAAGTTGAAACCTTTATTGACAAACTAGTTAGACAATAGGGCATAAAAAAGGAAGAGATGGAAAAATTAAGGATGAAGATAGTTGAGCTAAAGGCTATGATTAATACTTCTGGCAGCAAAATTGAACCATAGAAGGAAAGACCTTCAACATCACTTGTACTAGTGGTAACAGTAGAAGAATCCTCTCCTACCCCTCCTAGGAGAACATCATTGAGGAAAGCAATAGTAGAAACAACAAAGAAGGAATCATCCAATTCAGTAAAGAAAAAGTAATTTTAGGTAAAGGAAAAGGAACTCAAGACATCGAGCAAGAAGTTTTAAGCACTGAGAGAAGTTAATCAAAATTTAGAGTTATCCACTGAGCAAGGAACATAAATTAAATACAAGGATTAGAATATCATTTAATGGTTAGTTATGATGAACTGGAAGGTTATGATGATAAGGAAAGTTAGTTAGGGAGATCTAAGACCAAGAAAATTTAGGATGATGATCTATGGCTTAAATCTAAACAGTTAAAATAGAAGGAACAAGTTTCAAGAAAGTTCAAGTTCTGAGGTGAAGGTAAAACGTAGTACTGAGATCCAGATACATTGAATAATTTTGTGAAATGAATTGAATGACTAAGATTGATCAAAGTAAAATGTAATAAAGGAGATTAAGAAGGCAAAAAAATTTATATAAAAAATGAATTTGTATGAAAAAATGGCTGGCAAACTGAAGGGTTGATAAGTCACCAACTAATGTAGTGAAGAAGGAAAAGATAGATTATGAGTCAGAAAGAAGAATTTGATGAAGTGTTGAAGCCAATGGAAAGTGAAGGATTAAAGTGAAGATAGAGAGTGCACAAAGGATCTGATTATGAAAAGGATAGTTGCAAATCTACAAGTCAATTTATTTACTATTGCTTATTAGCATTTATAATAGAGAAATATCTTAGTCGAGTGGACATAACAGTCTTATTGTAAAATCCTTGCAAAAGGTAACATTCTAAAGAGTGTTCAAAGTCCTTTTACCAAGCCACTCCTAATAGAGTGAAGATCCTAATAGATCTGAGGTAAATCCCTTGACCAGGTCACACCTAATAGTGTATATTGTAACCTTTAACTAGATTGGCTCTTAATCGAGTGCACTTCAAAAGATTATTTTCTTTAGTGGATGAAAATTCCCATAGTGTTTTTTCCCAAAGATGGGTTTCCATGTTAAATATTGGTGTTACATGTAATGAATGATTTATGTTAATGTTATTGTTGATTGTTAAAATTAATTGACTGTTGTTGGTAAATAGTGAATTGTGTCTAACCGAGTTGACACTGAGTTAGTCAAAGAAATTTTTTTGAGGTACTTAGAATTAGGGATTATTGATTTACCCCCCCCCCCCCCCCCCCCCCCCCCCCACCCCCTCTCCATAATCCAACAAGTGAATCTCCTCCAAAACAAACTTCGCATAAAAATAAGAAGGGGGATGGAGATAAGATGAAAGAAGAAGAGGAAAAGAAGGAAGAAAATAAACCAGAAAACAAGTGGAAGCCAGACCTTCCCATGCTAGAGAAAAGAATACTTGGTGAAGGTAAGTTAGTCTCAGTTGACAAATATTATGAAAGATATAATGAAAGAGATAAGGTTGGCATAGAAGAAATGATGATTGAGTACATGTTGGATTTCAAGAAGAGCCTAATTCAAATGGAAGGAAGTACTCCTAAGGAGCTATTTTAAAAATTAGAGGCTAGGAAAAGAAGAGCCATAGATGAAGATTCTAAGATAAGGAAAGATTCCTTAAGTAGAGAAAATCCAATGATGACAATGGAAGAAAATTAGAGGCTACTTGAAAAGATTAAGCCTCATTTAAGAGCTAAACTACGAATAGTCTTGAGATAATGGTTAGAATGTATGAGGAGGTTATTGAAGAAACACATCAGGTAATTAACAAGGTGTTATTGTTGGACAGATCTACTGTGAATAAGCTACAACCTATTCGCACTAAGACTAAAGACATTGGAATTGGATAATCTTCAAAGACAATAGATACACAAACTGAAGACAAAGCAACAAAGGTAATGGAAGAGAAAGAAGATAGCTCTGTGCAAAGCCTTGCACCTGATTTCTTTATTGATGATATTGGAATTTCTCTGAAATCATCATTGGATGAAAAATATCCTTTTGATAAATTGGCCAAGGTCATAGACCTTGTTGGCAATCTAAATGTAGAAGAACCCAAGAATGAAAATCAAGCCATGAAAGTAGAAGAAAACGTGGAGACTCCTAAGAAGGAGGATATTTTTTATAATAATGAAGTTGAGGCAATAGAGGAAGAGTAGGAATCTAAAGAGGAACCTCATAGTGATGAGGCCACTATGGTTGGTAAGGAACAAACTCTTGTCCTTACTCCACTATTGTTGGCAAGTGGGTCTAGGCCACTTTCATCAAACATTGAAGTCATGGAGGTAGAGGACCTAATGAAATTATCAATTTTGGCCTTTGAGAAGGAAAAAGAAAGGTTAGTGCAAATATAGGATAAGAGAACCAAGGTAATCAACAAGGCAGTGTCTGTTTTGAGTGGGGTTCTGACTTCACAACCTAGCATTAATGGAGGCAGGTCGGTAGATCAGTTGGATCTAATTTTGGACAGTTTTGATGCTAGTTTCAAATCTCTTGAGGAAGCAACAAAGAAAAAGGTAGTAATGGAATTTGAGGTCAAGATTCTTCCAGAGCTTCAAGAGAAACATAAATATGATATGAAGACCCTAGAGCCAATCGATAAAGTAGTAAAGGTATTATTGAAGGAAGGGAAATATCTATATAATACTTATATTAATTTTTTTAGGCATGTAAAGAATATTGTAGATATAATCAGGAAGGAGGAGGATACATTTTCCAAATTGTCAAAAGAGAGTGCAGACAGGAATGTTACTGATGTAAATAAGGAGGTCAGTCAGATTTTTGATAAAATTAGTGTTTTGGAGATGGAAAAGAGTGGAGTATTGAACAGGTTCAGTGTTCTTAGGAACCTACTTGTTCCTAAGATTTCTATTTTGGAGACTACTTCAGCAAACTTGGAGCGAGGTCTCAAGTCTTACATAGGTTTCACTATAGTTGATGTGTGAAGTGAAGAACTAGCTACACAAATAATAAATGGGCTTCCACATGTTGCAAAGATAGTCAAGAAGAATTGGGTAGCAGACCTTCAAGCCCTAAAAGTGAACTTAAGAGATGTACTTCAGACCGTAAGTACATAGTTTTGGAATCACAATTTTGCTTGTAAATAAATTTTTTGGCACCTTTGTCATTGATGTCAAAGGGGGATTGTAGGAAGTGAAAAATATTCATTGTATTGAATAGATGAAGTTTAGGCAAATGAAAGGAGTCGATCAATTTTGAACTTTTTAGTTTGGGTTGATGTTCTACACTTAAGTCATTTTTTACTAAGTTTTTCCATCAATGCCAAATGGGGATATTGTTGGAAAGTGGCTAACATATGTGCACATGGATGTTGTCATTATTGGCAACACTTATCCCTCAAATCATCACAAGGCATTTTGATACTATTTTGATAATCAATGATGTGAAAAATTCCTAAGTCCACAATCGATTCCTCATAGACAGTCTCAATATTTTGGTTAGTGAACATGCTACAAATAGAGCTAAGCTATGAAAATTTATATTTGAGTAAACAGATGTATGGAGGATACTCAAGCAATATTTCAAGTGTTTTGGATGCGAGATGACAGAGATACAATTCTCTGACTGCATGCAAAGACAAAAAATAGTGCAACATGGCAAGAAAATAAGTATAAGTCTTGGCCGACTTATGTTCTGATATTTATTGTATTTCTTAAGGGCCCAATGATATTTTAACATGGGAAAAGCCATGCAATGTAATTTGCATTTTGTAAATTTCTAAGGACATGATGGAAGGATGAACCTAGGGACTATACTCTTAATTGAGTATAAGTATGTAATGCTATTGTGTATTTTTTGTTTGATAGTGGATGCGAACACAATCAATGAAGTGTAGGATGAGAAAATAGTGAGAATAGTGATTGCATGATATGCAGAGGTGAAGTTCTCATGTATTTATTATAGTATCTTTGTAATACTTGACAAGAAGTCCTATTTTATAAGTGTAGTGTGCACAACTTTTGTATACCCCTAAGAGGGTTTATTAGTCCTATAACAAGGACCTTCCTATTATAATACTTATCTCCTAACAGGGCTAACACTCCTAATAGGGTCTCTATATTATAGTGCAAATTTTTGTGGGTCCATCCCCACCGGAGTTTTCCCTTGGCCAAGTTTTCCTTGAAAATAAAATTATGGTGTTATGAGTTATCTTATGTGTGTCCCTATTGTGGATTATTGGATTTACTTTTTTATTTGTTAATTGGTTAAGAAAGAATACAAATTATTGTGATATTGATTCGCCCCCCTCTCAATATCACTTAATCCTAACATGCTCCCCCTAAGCCACATGAAGGCTTGGTTTAATGAATAATTCTCCACACCTAATGGAGATGTGGACCCCTCTGATGTCTTACTATCTTCCTTCTTCTTCCTTCTTCTTGTTCATCTCTTTCCTAGTCTCTTCTACATTCACAATCTTCCTTCCTTTCCGATTGCTTGATTGGTTTACTAATTGGTTCCTTAACATGGAGTTCCTTGCTAGATGTCTAATATTGTGATAATGAAAACATGTCATACCAGTTGATCTCCATGGTCCAGTATTACCTCTTGCAAACCCCATTCCGCAATTCACATCCATGTGTCCATAGTTACTATAGATTGAGCACATGACATTTAATTTCCTCTCCCTTTGGTAAGGTCTTTCCTGATTCACAGGTAATCTTTGATTCTCCACTCTTAACCTGCACTCATCAGCTTTTTGACCATTATTTTTGTAGTTATAAAAATGACAATAAAAGCTACTAGATCATCTACTGGATCTAGATCTATGTAATCATGAGCAATATGTCCATACTTATTACAATTGTAGCAATATCCATCAAAATTTCTAGCTCTATTTGCAAACATACTTCTACATACATTTGCAGTATGACACACCTTATGAAAATTGAAACATACAGGCTTGTAAGCTTTCTTACTAGAATTTTTTGTGTTACCTTCGGTGGAGACTTTCCTTCTTACTTGATCTCCTTTGTTCTAGAAGATTCACCAAGTTCAAAAGTAGTGTTACCGGTATATCCTAGGCCTGTGGTCTCTTTACTTCTTTTATTTCTGAGTTTCTCATCAAGTTTTGTAGTAATATCATTAAGTTTCTTCAACAGATCATTAGCAGTATTCAATTCTCTTTTTAATTTCTCATTCTCATTTCTCAAATTCTTCCTTAGGAATTTTTTATTTTCTTCATTTGTATCATGCATATGTTCATGAAATGTGCCAGCTTCTTATCTTGACTTGAAAAGTTCATCCTCTACAACTTTTAGTGCTTCATCCTTGGCCTTTAGGGCATCTTCTACAATTTTTATTCCATTCTCTATAGATCTCCTTGCTTCCAACTCTTCACACATTCTGATTGATTGACCTTTAATCTCTCTCTTATTTATTTTTCTTATCTTTGTGCAATTGTTCATTCTCCATAGCCATGGCTTCTAGGGCTTCTTATAATTCCTCAGATGCACTTTGTTCAGACAATTTCTCAATGTAGTCTTGACTCTCATTCAATTTTTCAACAAGCTCTTATCATTTGGCTATTGATTTCTTCAACTGATCTTTTAACTCTTTGATAAACCTTTTAGATTCATCAAGTTGCCTCTTGTACCTCAAACCCTCCATATTTTCCTTAAGGATCCTTCCTAAGCTATTAGACCTTTTAAGGGAACCAATGCTCTGATACCAATTGTTAGTATTATAAGGCACTAAGAGGGGGGGTGAATTAGTGCATCCACAAGTCTAAAATTTTTAGCAATAATCTACTACAAGATCTAATATGCAAATGATAATATAACATAGAAGCATAGAAAATAAAACATTCACACACAATGAACTCAAGACATAATATTTTTCCCATGGAAACCCTTGTTAGAGGGAGAAAACCATGTGTGGGTATGATACCCACAAATTTCACTAGTGCACCACTGAAATCTTCCCTATTAGGAGCAATTATAAAATCCTTATGAGGTTATACCCGATTAAAAATATTTATAGCCTTGTTAGAAGCTACAAAAGTCATATTAAAGACTACCTAATTAAGGGACTTCAAACTCCTTCTTAGAGTCATCTTGTTAGAGGATTATACTTCAGATCCTAGATTAGAGATCCTTATCACCCTATTAGGAGTGACCTTGTTAAAAGATTTTATGTACAAACCTGTTAGGGCTTGCCTTGAGATAGACCCAAGAAAGAATGATCTAATTAATTTGACACTTCATGTCTGATAGATCCGCTTCAATTCTGATCACAGTGCCACCTAAACATCCAAATCTCCTTTCTTGAGCTTTTCACGATCATAACCACCTATTGCATCATCATATCTACCCTAAAACTTGATTTCAACCTTATTTTATAAAACAGTTTTTCCAAGTCAGCATTTTGCCAAAAAAAAAATTACCCACTGACATAAAAATCAAATTCGATTGCGCCAAAATGCATTGGTCAACTCAATAAAGTCAACACGACATTAACCAAGTCATAAATAAAACATTTACTGACTCTAAATTGACCGGTTGGCTGATCTAGCCAAACTCACTTTGCCTGTCTCATGTTCTTACTATCAATGTTGCTTCAATCCTCAATAACTCATTGTATTCTTCAATCTAGTTGATGTGGTCCTAGATATAGTTAAATATGCCTTTGTAGATGATATATGTCTAACCACACATCTTAACTCGATCTCCAACTCCAAATCCGGTCATATGTACATTGCATACTGTCTTCTTTCCAGTTGACTAAACACTTAGTTGATTCTTCAATTTAATCCTTCAACACCATTGGTAAAACTGATCTCATGTCTTCAATAGATCCTGTTGCCAACAATGACAACACCACAATACAATCATATGATCAAAACTCATATCACCTTCATCAAATGCCAACAGGACCCATAGTCTATGAGTCTATTCTACAAACTAGAGCTAGTGGAGCATTGAGATTTTCTAATACAGTTCAGTTTAGACTTTAGATTGCAAATTATTTTATACATACTTTTTGTAAACATATATAATATTATTCTATTGTACCAAAAATATAAAGACTTCACCAAAAAATTCAATTGAAAATAAATAAAACAAAAATTATATAACACTCAATAACATAACCACTCCATAGACACAATCGATATAAAAGTCATTTTGATTAAAATGGTCACAAGATATAAAAGAAAATAAATAATTAAAATGATCCCAAAAGATTAAAAAAAGGAAATAGGCGTGCAATTTTCAACATTACTTAGAGAGATATTACACCCCTTAAAGGGTAGAGTATTGAGATGGGCATCTTTGAGGGAACATGTAAAAGTGATGGTTTTGTCATGTAGTATCACACCTGGCGTGCTCCTTTATCAATTAGTCTTCTCACACCTCATTAAATCATGTTACATAAGATTATTATTATCAATTGATATGGTCCCATTGTCATGTAGTATCACGCCTGACGTGCTCCTTTATCAATTAGTCTTCTCACACCTCATTAAATCATGTTACATAAGATTATTATTGTCAATTGATATGGTCCCAAAACCTAAACGAAAAGAAATGAGTATACAATTTTCAACATTACTTATATATATTACATTCCTTAAAAGGTGGATGGAATATTAAGGACATCTTTGAAGGAACTTATCATGTTACATAAGATTATTATCAATCCCAAAACTAAAAAGAGATATAATCATATTAATACTATCATGTTAATCAGAATATAATTATACTCTGAAATTTAATTTAATTATTTTATTAAATTTATAAAAATATCTTTTCAAGATCTTTTGATGCCCATATAGACAATCCCTTCTTTTTTTTTTAATAGACAATGCGCTTGTCAATCACTCTACTGACACCTGATTCTCATCTTGCAAGGCATAATTCTGGCCGGTCATCCATTTTTCAATTCTATTCTCTCTCTTCAAACGTCATTTCTTGCCTTGTACCAAAAAACCTAAAATGAAGCCTAGCGAGTCAACAGATTCCTCATTTAATATCGACGGCACACTCAGACTGGCAAAGCAATCTCAGTCACATTTTATACAGAGAGCAGCAGAGTTTATAGTTCCGCTTAAACATGAAAGGTAGATGGGAAGGATTGTTCCACCATAAATTTCGATGCTTCATGATTATCAAAGAGCTCACGTGTAAAGTTAGACATCAAATCTCATCAATGTCGGCGACATTTGCTTTTTATCCTGTCAAGACAGGAGCGGATGAATCTTTAAAATCTAAATTGCAGACAAGTTGATTAGAAATCAAAGACTATCCAGACCAATTTGAGTTGACGTCAAAACTTAATCAGCAGAAATCAAAATGCACTCAACTCAAAATCAAATCAAATCAACCCGGACGCATTATATTAAAGTTGCTTGCTGCAACTGGATTAGACCATTAGTATTTTTTAAACAAATAGTAAATAAAACTGAGAAATGATAGATGAGACGTCAGAAGCTTAAGTTTCAAGGTTTGATTTTCAAAGAATTGCACGGTCTAAATCCGGGAATTCACGACTGCGGTGAGAAATGGGAAATGGCCCGTGAAGACCAAAGCTCTAAAGTTGATACACCTTTTTTAATCAATTCCACGTTGATCAAGCCTTAGTCTTTAGGGCAACGATTGAGTAAGTTAAGTGTGTTTAATTTTAGAGGAAATTTTATAATTAAGGGCATATGAGTTGGGCAGTGTCTATGCAGCTGATTATTTCTATTTGATAATTTATTACATTTATTAATTAAATTAAAAATTACAAAATCATTATTTTTTATTTATTAAATGATTAATAAATGTTAACAAACTGTTATGTCAGGTAGAACTAATTGGTTGCATAGCCATTTCTTATAAGTTGGAGTAATATTCAGATGGGTGACTCTTTGGGAAGTCCCATCCAATGCTTCATTAAGCATCACCTAAATGCAATGAGTGCACCATTAATTCTCATGAGAGATGGGTTCTTGACAAGGATCAATAAGTTTGACTCAAAAGCTATATCTAGTTGAATCCTTATAGCAATATCAAAATTTGACTTGCTATGGAAAATATCACCTAGGGATCAATTTAAAATCATGTTGTATCCCAAATTTAACTTAATTATTGAATTAGGTGAAATATGCATCAAAAGTGTTGGATAGAAGTAAATAGGTTTAGTAACATGGAGATTTTGCACATAAAAGAACTCTCATGATCAATGAGATCTCTCTATGGGTTTTCATTATTTGGTATGTTTGCAAATCAATCAAAAATCCATTTGAGTGAGGTGTACTAACAAGTTGATATGAGTATTGTTTCATTTTTAATTTTTTGATAGATGATTTTTATATCGTCCACAAAGAACTTTTAGCTACCTGATAAGAGAGCATGAGTCTTTAGGCTTAAGCCTCTTTCATAAAGAGCTAAAGATTGAGGGCTATTCATTTAGCCAAATTCACCCAATGCACAATATCAATCTTATCATGTATGGTGTTGGGACATTGCACTGAGCAAGATTGATCCATAGTGGGCTCATGCACAACTATTATAGTTTGTCCAACTATTCATTTTGCATTGGTACTTAATAACATGCATTTGAGAATGTAAACATCATCAAGCAATCTTACATTGATCGTAATATAAAGAGTATTCATTCATAAGAACAAATTTTATTTTGGAGCAATAGAATGAATCAAGATTACATCATAATCATAATCTTACATTGTAATATAAAGATTATTCATTCATAAGAACAAGGATTGAATCAAGATTTACATCATAATCATTTATAGCATTAATTGGAAGCTCGAGTCTATTGTTTAAGATCACGCGCTAAAGATCATAAAGCTAATAAAAATATAGATCAATTGAATAGAATCTTCATTCTCATGATTAAATAACCCCCCTTAGGTGTTTTTTAATACCTTCGATCCTCATATTTTCATATAGATAATATAAAGTAAAATGAACTAAGTTGTGAAAATGCATAGACATCCATCTCAATTTCATAACTTTTAAAAAAAAATTGTTCATCCAAAATTCAACAATACATGAAGTTGATTGTGGGACCCCATATGCATTGTTCTTGTTGACTATGTTTTTTTTGCTATGGATGACGAAACTATTGCATTATTTTTTGAGTTTTCTTGGATATTTATTTAACTCTCATGCATTGATGATGTTTTGTTATATGCTTGATTATTGATATTAATGTATTTCTTGATTATGTTCTATTGTGGGTGTATTATTATCGGTGATGGATATTATTGTATTTTCTATTTTTTTACTTATATGTTGATGTATTATTTTTCTTATCACTTGCATAATCAATTTCATGATGTGGTAATGCTTGTAATGCTTGTAATGTTGCATTGTTTAAGAAATTAAATTTTGTATACTAATTCACCCCCTCTCAGTATATCTATGTGTTTAACAAAATGATACTAAAGAAGCATGGATGAGCTAGGTAAGAAGGTTTTGAAAGAGGTCAATTTTGATATCTCTTAGATCACCATTAATGGAGGAAGAGAGATTGTAAAGAAAAGTGATTGCTTACTATAAAAGGGTTGGGATATTACGTCAGCTATTTTCTTAGACACAATAAGGAAAGATACAGATGAACCAACATTGGCATCAAAAGTGTAGGCTGGTGACCTCTATTTTGGGTGCACAATATGTAATACTTTCAATTTGGTCAATGTACCTTAAAAATGAAAAGACATAAGTTGTCAATATTGTGGGTAGTCTTACTATAACTATTATTGTCCAAAGATTTGGGGATATAGGTGCTCCATAGGCAGTAGCCATAGCAATAAATACTACACTATTCAAGGTGGCACTAGTCAAGATGCTACAATAAAATTTTGGTAAAGCTCAATACAAAATTTTGAAGTTTCTACAAGAGCATAATAAGATTATGGAATTTTTTTCCTTATCTCGAAGATTTCACTCATGTTCTAGTCTCTCAACAAATTTTAATTGATATATCCATTCGAGATAGGGATACCCTTAACTTGAGAATTAATGAGTTGAAAGTTAGGAGAAATAAAATAGTAAAAATGTAAAAAATGATGCAAAGGAGGAAGCTAATGAGAAGATATTTGATATGGTAAATAATCTACTAGACATATATTATCACGCATCCTACACCATGTAGAAGAAGCATGAAGTTTCTACAACACTTTGAGGAACACATATAACAACCATGTTCAAGAAACTAATATTTTTAAGCATATTCAAGATGTATGGACTCCACGAATATTAAAAATAAGGGTTATTTCAAGTCATGCAAGTCTTGACATATTTCATCCTAATGATTTATCAAATATTCTTAATAAATGTGATTTATTAAATAAAAGTAATAGCCTATCATCCCATTAAATATTCCAAGATGTTTTAAAGATAATTAGATTATTTTGAGGCAATGGAGGGAGACCAAATGCCTAAAATTTTAACTAATGAGGGTGAGATTAAGACATGCACTTTGTAGAGATTTTATTTCAACAAAATATTGCCTACCCTTTTCTACTCCATTTGTGCTAATATAAGGTAGACATTGATATATAAGCCTCTAGCTTGGATGAATTTGTAAGGAAACTCAGGTGCGGAAACAGCTTCCTACACTAATCTCTAAAGGAAAGTATTGTGCAAATTCTTTTAAATCATTACAATTTCAGATTCGTTAACTACTTTAATAATGATATTGCAACCATATACCATGCATACAAAAAATAGAGAATGACACAATGATTTACCCTAGGGAAACCTTTCGGTAAAAACCCCAGCACTCCAAAACTTGCACAGTGTATTAATCAAAACTATTACAGTTTACAATACACTTGCAATGCAAGTTCTTTCAGAAGATTTTCCCTAACCCTTGAAGACAAATCACGGCAGCATAAAACGTTCCAACAAATACACTTACTTCTCCTATCTTCACAACCCTAAAAATGCTTATATCATGCGCTTCCTCTTTTAGGGCAACCTCCAAAGATAACCGTATTAGGGTTTTACCATTCTCTAAGAAAATAGGAACCCGAAAAAAAATTTTGAGGTGATGCCCCGAACCCCACGATTTGGGAAGAGTGTACAGTACTCAATTTTATCACTTGCCACATGTCTTCACCTGTCATTGAATCTTCCAGATATAGCTCTTATGTGTCATAGGAATCCATCATAACCGTTTCAGCCATGATCTCCTTACACACAATTTAAGATGCCGACACATCAAGTGGAGTGACACATCAACATGCCAACTAGACATGTACACTCACACTTAATTACATTATTTGCAAGAAAAACATTTTACAAAACAAATAATAAGAATAGGAATTATCCAAGGTTGAGACACCTTATTCCTAACAGAATTGATGAAGCTAGAAGTGGGATTGATAATTTTTTCAAAGGTGGTAAAAAAATATTAAATAATTTGTATGCAACTCAAATGGATAATATATAAATTAGTTTGTTTCTCATCAACGACCTTCAAATGAAGTATTTGTTGCTTGTTCATAAAAGTACAAATGAAAAGGGACCTATATCTACAACAACATTTTGTCCCCATCAAAAATCTATTGTTATCTATCTAGCAACTTCATCAACGACAAATTTTCCTCTGAGTTCAAAGGGTTTTTTTTTAATCTTAAATGAGGCATTTTTTTCCTATTTTATAACTGTATGTAAAAGTAGTTGTGAAATTAAAAATTGACAAATGTAAAATGCTCTAAGATTGTTTGCTCCCTTGTTCCTCTAAAGAGAAATTTCAATTCTTATTTTTAATCTTGGGAATTACAATTTTAGGTGCATTATCTTATCTTTTTTAGAGAGCTTAGAAGTTTGAAGTTAATTTTTGTATTCATCATCTCAAATTATAGCTCTATCCAATTGAGACAAATATGAATAGCATATCTCAACAATTTTGTCTCCTCTAATGTAATCCAATGTTTTATTGAATAATATAATCAAATATTATGAAGTTATCCATTATAGATTTGTTGTCAATGTTCAAGGAATAAATCAATTTCTTTCAATTAGATGTTTAAAATATTTTGAATGGATTATAACTATGTTGTTGGTTGTTAGAAGGTTACAAATTTAACCATTGGAGAAGTGTTTATGTTTTTTTATGTTACAACTAGATGTTGTTTTTTAGCCAAAAGATCGACCTATTAATTCTCGATACAACCACTAGATTTATAGAAGATACAAGAGGTTGTTAAACCATGTCACGAATCTAGAAGGGAGATGTTGGCAATTAGTCCAACAATCCCCCCCTTAGCGTCACCCAAGGGGATTCGAACCTATAACCAAGCACTAATACCACTTGTTACAACTAGCAGTTGTCGTTGCACCAAAAGATCGACCTGTTAATACTCGATACAACCACTAGACTTATAGAAGACACAAGAGACTATTAAACCATGTCATGAATCTCGAAGGGAGATGTTGGTGGTTAGTCCAATATTTTATTAGGAAGGGATTACACCTTTGAAACTCTATAATGGATAAGGCACCAATCTAATTGAGTTTCAATTAAAACAAGGAAATCTAACCATAAATCTAGAAATTTTAAAATTAATTTCATTTTTATTTTTATGTTTTATTTATTTTACACCAAAATATAAGCATAGTCTATGATGATATTGGATTATTTAAGCATTATAATTTATCCTTCATTATCAAGTGTGAGATTTCTTTATGCTTAGAAACCATTTTTTGTTCGAATACCCTAAATTGGTCTTGTGTAAAGGGAAACCCACCTCATTATTAGAGAGCCTAAAGTATAGAGATAATTAATTTCTTTCAAATGAGTCCTCTGATAGTTTTCCATTAATCTAATTTTCTTAATCTTAATCAATTATCTGCCTTTTAGATAATATTAGTTAATTCTAGTTGGAAACACCAACATATCTATCCAACTATCTAATTCTTTTGTTTTCTTCTTCATGGCTTGTAAGCTATCCACTTCACCATATATCATCAAAATTGAGACATCTAAAAAAGAATTCAACACTAAAATCACTAGAGTAACTAGGCTTAACAAAATTTTGAAGCTCTTGCAATTATCACTTATCATTTTTCGTTGCAATCTAATTTTTTTCCTTCTCCAAATTTATAATATCTACCATTGTATTTAATGGATCCCATATTTCCTCTCTTGTATCTTTTCCCAAATTGATTTTTGTAATCAACAAATCTTGGCAATTCATATATACAACTTATTTATCTACTATGGGTGTTATAATTTATACAATTCTAAATCCCTATTCTAATTTATGTTAGAAAGTAAAGTTGACCAAGATAACTGAGAGGGGGGGGTGAATCAGTTATCAGATAATTAAAACTTTTATCATCTTCAACAGCATTAAACCATATAAGCAATATAATTACCAACCATAGAAAGATATTCATACACAATAACACAATGACATAAGATATGTTGACTAGGGAACCTCTTGATCAAAGAGTAAACCCCGGTGGGAATGATGCCCATAAAAGATGCACTAATATGAATATTCCTTGTGAAAGGATGGACTCTGTTAGGAGTCTTATGAAATACATTCAGTACATATGAATCCCTGTTAGGAGATTTTGAATCCCTCTTAAAAGATTCTAACCCTGTTAAGAGTTGTGGAAGACAGGACCCACTGCCCAAACAGCTTCAGGGTAAGATCATTGAACACACTGTCCAAATAATCTTTGCATTACTCAACAGAATAATATGTTACCTTTTCTCTAACTATGCCAAACCGCACTCGTTGTTACATCTGATCTCAATTTCAGATCTTTGTACTTCGCATGTCTTCCTTCACAAATTCACTATCATACTTAGCTCTTTTCTTCACTTCATGCATACAGCATCACAACCACTGCTACCATATCATAATTGCACACTTTCACATTACAACTTCAT
Source organism: Chamaecyparis obtusa (assembly GCA_027943335.1). NCBI lineage: Eukaryota > Viridiplantae > Streptophyta > Pinopsida > Cupressales > Cupressaceae > Chamaecyparis > Chamaecyparis obtusa. The sequence continues at coordinate 334,414 of BSBK01000023.1, read as the reverse complement.
CACAACTACATTACAACAAGGAAATACCTTCCTTCCTTTATACCACACTCAAATAATTACAAATGAGTTAGCATACAATTACAAAATAAAAGTTTCCACATGCTACACCAAAATTACACAAAACTGTCGACTTCCAAATACAATAAATCTTCACTCGTGTGACCTCGAAGTCTGCACTATCATCCACATCACTATCAATGTGTCTTCAACTTCCCTTTAACTGCACAAAACCAAATTCCATCTCGATTAGGAGATATCATCCGATTTTCACAAACTGTTACTCAGTTTCACTGCCTAAATAGTGCTTACACCAAAATGATCATAACTTCCATGAATAAATGAATCACTATATGTGCTCTTAACCATAGACATATAACATATCAAAGAGTATAACCTCAACATCGCATAGCTCCAACTGTAATAACCCATGTGCGCTAATCCAAACTCTTTCTGCTTCTCTGTAATTCTTCAATAAATCACTGTGTTGACATCAATGACAATCATAGTCATGAATGCAACAACAACTGCTACAGAATGGCTGCCAAACATTTAGCATTCATTCCTAACAATCTCCCCCATTGGCATTGATGGCAACATAGATGAAAAACATCCAAAAATATAATACTGCAACACTGCTTCTTCAAATCCTCTTCATCAATCAAATCTTGCTTCGTTATCCTATTCAGTTCTCTCCAACAGATGTCTCAAATTTTTTTTCTTGTATACTTCTCCCCCATTGACATCAATGATAAAAATTTCATCACTATGTCAACAACAACTCAATGTCAAAAGACACTTTTCATACAATACATTTACTACAGTCCTCATGACTCAGCTCAGATACGCATACTCCCCCATAGAGGAAGTACCAACATCCAGTCTAGAAGAAAGATAAGGCTCATATACCACTTGACGGATGCAACCTGTATGCACCTTAAAATGGTTGCCTAGACTTTGGGCCCCTATTCAACAATTTATCAAATCCCTGAATCAATATTTTCAAATACCAACAAAATCAATTATATCAATTTCATTGATCAAATCATAGTCAATTCAATATTTCCTAAGGTTTGAGCCTTATTTAATTTAAAAGAGAAAAAAAATAAAAATCTTATTTAATTAAGAGAACATGCTCCTTTTAATTAATTAAAAATCTCTTTTAATTAAATAATAAAATCACTTTATCCTAAGTCTTTATTTAATTAAAAGGAATTTCCTCCCCTTTTATTTAAATAAAAAATCCCCACTTTTTTTTTTATCCTATGTTGCACAAATAAAGCATTGATCTTATTTTATAAAAAGAGAAAAAGCATTTTTTGTCTCATATAGACATAAAATCAACTCCTATTTTCCTATTGGAAGATATTTGTGCACAAGGATCAAGCTTCTATTTTTCTCCACCGTTGATTAAGTCTTTTGCCTCTTAATCTCAATGGTCCATTTTCATTTCATTCTCTATAAAAGAAGAGCTCTCTTCCTCATTTTCATATCTTAAGTTTTTATGTTATTGTTATGCTACAGGTTTTCTAAGTCATCTTGAAGCTTTTGGAAACATTCTTGCATCAAGTTTTGAAGATTTGGAGCATCATTGACAATCATCTTGCATCTAAATCACATCCTAGCTTGCATCATAGTTGAATAATCATGGTATCATTTCCTTTCATGTTTTAGATTAATCTCACATAGTCTAATTAGAGGGTTTGTAACTCTTTCATTTCCATTTTCATAACCTAATTTACATACTTGCATGCTCATCTTAGATTAATTTTGCATTGCATTGCATTCATATTGATTTCATTGAAGACATTGGCATTCTTGCCCTTGTTTTCATTATGAATCTCTCATTGAATGGTTGACTAGCAAGGTCATGAGTTTATAGCTCTAACTGAGAGCAATTTTACAAATCTTGCAACTCCATGCATAGAGAGCTATGGATCAATTTGTGGGCTCATTATTGAATTTTCTTGCATGTAAAGATTTATAGAAGTGTGGTCACATTTTCACCATATATTTTTGGTGCCCACCATGGGGCAACCCACCTCTTGTATGCTGGTTTTGATTATTTTTGGAGCTAACCCTTGTGCAGATTTGTTTGGAGATGAAAAACTTTAGATTTGAAAGATTTGATCATATCTCCCAAATGACTTGGTGTTTTGGTCTGAAATTTTTTTTCAAGTTGGTGACATATCAGAGAAACTTCAAAAAAAAATTCAGAATTTTCGGAGGTGATTTGTATTTTTTATGATTTTTTCTTCATTTTTCATAAAAAATCAATTTTTAGCGCAAATCAGTGTATTTTTTAGAAATTTTTACATTTCTGGAAAGGTCTTGGAATTCTATAGGGGGTCCATTCACTATGTTTTTAATTAAGAAATCATATCATAGCTCATTTGGTCAATTTATAAAAACTGGTTTGTTTTGGTAAAATGAGTCTCTAGGGCACAAATGAAGAGATTTTTCTAAAATTTTTACATTTTTGGAAAGCTCTCTATTTTTTGATAGAGGTCTCTTTTATGAATTTTGGGTTTAGGGTCCAAATTCATGTGGTAAAAATCAGATCTTGTTGATTAGGTCAAATGCAAAAAAAATAAAATTTTGTGATGGGTATGCACTTATTTTTCATTGTTCATTGCATGATATGAGTTATCATTTGGATTATTTGCTAGTTATCATTTCTCCTAACAATTGATTTTCAGATCTAACCCTAGGGTTTTCATAAGTTGGATATACATTGCATATCTTGTTTGCTTGTTTGCTTGTTTTCTTGTCTTGTTCATTTGAAGGTGCTCTTGCTTTCATGAAAAATGTTTAAAACAAAGCGTTGGACTTGAGGTACTTTGTTCCATCTCTACAACATTTGGATTTTGGGATTAAAATTAAACCTCTCATGTGTTTGGCTTGAGTGTTTTACATACTTTCATAGAACACATTTCAATTGATGCTCTTAATGGGAAATGAATGAACATAGATTTGCTTTCATACAAGTTTGTGTAAGTGAATGCTTGTGTTTAAACCTTAAGTAATTCTTGGTTCCAATATCAAACATCTCATTGAGTGATTGAGGGCATGGATTCATTCCTTTTTTACATAGGGAGTTAAATGCACCACTTTGTGGGCTCACTCTATGTTTACTTGGAAAGTTAAATATTCCATTGTTCAACCCTTTTTTCATTTGTGAGTAGTATTGATAAGAAACTTTAGATTACTTGTGATTGATCTAGATTTCTATCTTGGGTTATTAGACTCGCTAATCTGTCGGCCCCTCATTTTTGCCCCGTGGTTGCAAGATCAACGCCACATTAAAGGGGAGGGGTCTACAGGAAAGAAGCGTTAATTGCTCCACTAGGCAACTCTTTTGTGCTTTTTAGAACTCACGTGTTTTCTAAGGTGTGGACTCACTTTGAGTTGATGTGAGGAGTTAAATGTTCCACTTTTGGGCTCACTTTGAGTTGGTGTGAAGAGTTAAATGTTCCACTTTTGGACTCACTTTGAGTTGGTGTGAAGAGTTAAATATTCCACTTTTGGACTCACTTTGAGTTGGTGTGAAGAGTTAAATGTTCCACTTTTGGACTCACTTTGAGTTGGTGTGAAGGGTTAAGTGTTCCACTTTTTGGACTCGCTTCACATTATCTTAAAGGGTTAAATGTTCCACTTTTGGAGTCGCTTCACATTCTCTTGAAGGGTTAAATGTTCCACTTTTGGACTCACTTCACATTATCTTAAAGGGTTAAATATTCCACTTTTGGGCTCACTTCGCATTCACTTGAAGGGTTAAGTGTCCCACTTTTGGACTCACTTCACATTTACTTGAAGAGTTAAGTGTTCCTTTTGATAGTGAATTACTTAGTTTTTATTTCTAGAAGGCCTGCTTGGGGACACACCACCTCAAGGGATGACCTTAACTCCTGTGTTCTGACGGAGTATAAATAGCGAGTGGTGAATCGAAAGACACCTCTCTTGAGAATTGAGTTTGATATCACTCTTGGCTAAGCCTCAAAGAACTTTATACCTTTGAGAAGTGAAGGAGGAGATTTGGGTTACCGTCTCCCCCCGGCTGTGTGATTTTGGATTCTTCTCATCTATGGATTTGGGCCTCACGTACCTTGCGTATATCGAGGACTCCTTTTAGAAAGCCACATATATCCTTGTAGATAGCTTGATAAGGTGTTGTTCTATTCTAAGTGCCTGCTAAAACATTGTCAAGAACATACACAAGTAGAACCTTTAAGGAGTAGAAATACTAAGTCACTATACTTGTTCATGTGCAAGGTTGCTTTGCCCCTTGCTCATTGTTTGAAGACAATTGCTTGCTTGAACTCCTTGATTGTTGTCTTATGTGCTTGATAAAATGTTGGAAATCTATTAATGTGTCTGATTAAACCACAAAACAACTGAATTCTTGAGTTGAAACACCCAACTTTTTACAGCTTGCTCAATTTTCTATCCTGTCATTAGAGACTTGTTTTGACTTTAAATCTCTAGTTTTTGCCCTCTAGGAATAACATCAATTGGTTCACAAGGCCACTTTGGAAATAGTTGTCAGGTTAGAAGGTTATTCTTGGTGAGAAAGCTTATCTCTAGAATTGTTAGCTACATTCTTGGAGAATTTTAGTGCTCTTATTGTCCAAATCACTTTCATTTAATCAATTTCAATTATATTTTGGCCTAGTCCAACCTCCTGATTCAAAAGTGAAAGGATATTCATCCTTTGATTTTAGCACCTCTTTGACAGTGTTGGTAAAGCTCCTTTATTTCTATCTTTTCATTTCATTTTGGACAATAGAGAACTTTGATTATCCTAGCTTGGTGTTGACACTTTGCGAGGTCACCCTATCATTAAGAATCTTTTTCTTTCATGTCAGTTACAACAAGGTACCAAGTCAATCAAGGGAAGTGACCCCCTGTTGTCTTTAGCCAGTTACCACCAATTAAGACTCGTCAACAACATAAGGGAAAAGGACCCCTTTTTGATCAATCTCCTAAGAATGAATCTGAGATTTGTTCTAATCTGAAAGGTAATCTTAGTGAAGTGAGTACCTCTTTAGCACCCATTTCATCAAGTATGGACATGAGTTACACCTTCACTCGACAACAAAGAGAAGCAATGAACCATACTCTTGATAACATATTTCAACGACATAGGGGTAACATAATGTCTGTTGGGTCTGCATATGCTAGTCCACCTGGATCACCCCCAATCAACACAAGGTATCTTGATGCTCACCAATGAGCTGAGAGACATCACCAACAAACTCACTCAGATTCAGGGTCACAACATGAAGACCAAAGCAATGAGTCTAGTGACCACCACATCAATGTAGCCAATGCAATCAGATAGTCAAGGCAACCTTCTCCACTTAGAGATACCTCTCGATATGCAAATACGAGATTGAAGAGAATTGAAAGGGAGAAGCAAGCCTATTTAGATGAACAAGTTGCTAAAAAGGAGAAATTTAGACAACTAGAGGAAGAGGAACGTGCATTATTAGACATAAGGAAAAAAGTTGCTCAAGAAGAAGAAGATAGACTCTATGCACAAAAACTCCAAAACCGATTCAATGGGAGGGGTACTAATAGTGGGACCCACTCACCCCCATCTACTCCCTCACCAAGTCCTAGAAGAAGGTCAAGGATGCCCTCAAGATCCCCAAGTCCTAGAGGTAGAAGGACTTCAAGATATGATCACCATAGGAGACAGTCACCTCCTAGACTTTCAAAGCAACCCTCCCAACGAGCACATCATGGCTCACAACATGGAGGAAGTTATGCCAACTTTGATCATATAGACTTCATGGCTATTCAACAATAACCTTCATTTCAAGCCTACGTCGAAAGGTATGTGGAACAGAATAAAGATCAATTCTTAGAAAGTCTAACTAATAAGGGTGCAAGAGTTCCCTTTGATTTTGATGTGGATAGAAAGGTAAAGAAGAAAGACCCATCCACAAATGAACTGATCAAGCAATTGCAAAGAGATGTGGACAACATGAGGGCTCCTAAGAGTACTTTCAACTTGGATTCTATTTGTCCCAATCCTATTGACAAGAGTGTGGTGTTGGTTGAGTTTCCTAACAAAGTTGAGTTTCCAACCTATGACAAATATGATGGCGTTGGTGACCCTCACGACCATGTTAAATAGTTCTACATAATGAGCTTTTCTTTTCACCATGAAGACTCCTACTTGATGAGATTATTCCCAAGGAGTCTCAAGGGTCAAGCCATGGAGTGGTTTACTAATCTTACTCCTCCAGTTAAGACATTTAGAGAGCTTGTGGAAAGATTTGTTCAACATTTTGCTTACAACTTATCAAGGTCGGTCACCATGCTTGATTTCTGCAAACTCAAACAAAATCAAGGAGAACCTTTTGTCACCTTCTTGCAAAGATGGAGATGGTTGTGCTTGAAGTATCCTAGGACAATTCCTAAGGAGGAAAGAATAGACATCATTGTGAGCAACTTGGTACCGGAATTAAGGTATGAAGGAAGATCCCATTTAATTCTTTTGATACCATGGTAGAAGTGGTGTGTCGCATAGAGGATGTCCTAAAAGAACAAGGAATTTTGGCCAAAACAACTAATAACAAAAACGGCCAAAACAATAATAATAATGGTAATAAGGACAAAAAGAACTCATCACAACCTAAGAATGAAGGATTTCTTAATCTCTCTAATGCAGTCCAAGCCATGAAGTTGCAAACATCTTCAGCACAACAAGAAAATAAACCCAAGTATCAAGGGAGACCTAAAATAGAAAAGAGACAATTTACCAAACTTAGGGAATCCTATGCAGACATTTTCAAGACATTAATTGCTCATAATTTGGCACAACCTCAGGATCCTACAAAGTTCCGCATACCGGATCCTAAACCTCATTGGTGGGATGAGAAGGCTTTCTATGTCTTTCACAATGGAATTGGACATGATATAGAAAATTGTTTTAAACTTAAGCATCTTGTCCAAGATCTTATTGAAAGCGGAAGATTACAAGTTGATGGTTTAACCACTAATGCGGATCACAAAGCTTTTAAAGAACCCATGCCCAAATATGATAAAGGAGAGAATTCTAACAACAAGAACGGCAAGGCTACTATCAACTACACTTACACAAATGCTGAAAATGTTATTAATATGCTTGAAGTTGTTGATGATAATGTCAACATGATGAGAAGGAAAGACCCTTATGGATATGATGTGGATTCAACTCCTATGCCTGATGAAGAACCTGTTGTGGTACTAAGAGGTCCTCACTCATGAAGGATGTCTCAACCCCTCAATGTAATCACTAGGAGTCAGTCTCAAGCTCCCATTATTATTAGAGGTCCTAACTCTAGTAAGTCTAAGCAGCCAGTGTCAAAAGGTGTTCTTCCTAAATCTGTTGTTGGTCGTGAGTTGAATTATAATCTTGTTGACCAATTACAACGTACACCGGTGCAGATTTCAATCTTTGAACTTTTGGAATTGTCCCCTAAGCATAAGCGTGTCCTTGAGGATGCCTTGCGAGTGGCTAATGTCCCTAATGATATAGATGTAGATCAATTCTAGAATATGGTCAACCACTTAGCTAGCCCTCACTACCTTACATTCTTAGAAGAAGATGACAAGTCATTAAGCCACCCACACAATTTGGCCCTTCATATAGAGGTTATGATCCACAAGACCCGTGTCAGCCATGTGTTGATAGATGGGGGTGTTGGGCTTAATATTTGTTCTTTGAGCTTATTGAAGGCCTTGGGTTATTCAAAAGAAGTCATTGACACAAGGAAGAAGATAACTATCAAGGCTTATGATGAAGTAGAACGTAGTTCTAAAGGATTGGTTGTTCTTCCTATCCAAATTGGTCCTATAGAGAAATATATTTTGTTTCAGATTGTTGATGCCGGTCCTTTGGCTTACAATATTTTTTTGGGTAGACCTTGGATACATGAGATGCAAGTAGTCCCATCTACTTATCATCAGTGTGTGAAGTTCCCTTACAATGGAGTAGAAGTTTGCATACCCAGGGATAGCACATTGTCAGTCAACACAATTTCAGCAGGGTCTCACATTCCTTTGAATAGGGAGGCTGACACTTTTGATACTACATTTGAACAATGCAAAGACAAATTCAAAGCCATGGATCTTGGCATGGGGGATTACAAAATTGATTCATTCACAAAATTGCCAATTTCCCCTAGGTCTTATGGCAAACCTTCTCAAGATATGAAACCCACATCTTTAGCCATGACATTGTTCGACAAGTTTGTAGAATCCTCAGTTCTGATTCAAGAGGAAAAAGAAGAGGTTTCCGTTAGCGACTAGATTTACCGAGAGGAGAAATACTGACATAATGAGGATTTTGCACCTTCCCCTCGAGCTTATGGGAGAGGGTAAACATTGGTCAAGAATATGGGTTATCCAGGACATGGTCCCCTTAGTCATCAGTTGGATGCCAAAGCTGAACCTCTTAACCATGCCCTTTTTGGATGAAGGAATAAGTCAACAGTTGGCTTAGGTTTTGAAAATAAGAAGAAGAAAGGTGTCCCTGTCCCAGCTACGACAGATAGTGACAGTGACTCAGACTACACACCTAATCTCTCTAATCAACAAGACATGTCTGATGATTGGATGCCTTCAACAAATCTCCTTTGGGGAGATTCAAAAGATTTGACAATTGATAGTCCTACTATCCCAACTGCGACAGATAGTGACTATATGAATGCTAGATTGACAATGGAAAGTGTTGCTATCCTAGCTGTGACAAATAGTAACAATGCTAGTGCTAGAGAAAGGGAAACCTTTCCTAACCTTGAGGCTTCTACATCATGAGGCCCAAATAATGATTCAGAGACAGACTCACATGAGTTCGAATGGGACTCACTTTCAGATGCAACAGTTGATTTGGACATGGATGTTGTCCATACTTATAGTACTCAACCCGATGTGACCAACGAGCCTAGTGTAGGACTAGAGGATTGGACTCCTAAAATTCCCTTAGTGGATGACGCTTTGCTTGGTAGGACAAAACCTGATTCAGGTATCTTAGAAGGAGACTTGATGAATCCAAATTGTATGGTCACCAAAGATAACACCTTCCACATACACAATGTTGAACCAGTCATTGACCTACCTCTTATTCATTTCCACCTAATTGATTGGTCTCAACATTACCAAGAGCCTCAGCTCTTAAAATTTTAGAATGACTATGAAATTGTCTGTTATCTAAATGCTCTTGAACCCATAGTCTCTTCCACTAGTCAACCAACAACAAGTATGACGGAGCCTGATATTAAGTACCTCAATCTAAAAATAAAAGAAAAAGAAAAAAAAGTCTGATGGCGAAAACCACTTTGTGGCGATGTCAGAACCCAAAATAGTAAAAATAAATGACATATCTGAGGGTGAAAACCTCTTTGAGGTGCCTAAGGATGGGGTACTTAATAACTTGCCAAGTTACTTCCAAGACAGGTCATCAGTTCTCATTGAGCCCACACAACTAGTGAATTTGAATACAGAAGAGGCTCCCCAAATAGTGCACCTAGCTCAGTCTCTATCAGTTGAAGAAAAAGAGGCATATACAAAGTTTTTGCAAAAGAAGAAAATCAACTTTGCTTGGACATATTCTGATACGCCGGGGCTTGACACTGATCTTATTATGCATCATCTATCTATAGCTCCAGGAATAAAACCGATCAAACAAAGGTTGAGGAAAATGCACCCTCACATAGCTCTTCTTGTTAAAGCTGAATTAGAAAAGCTCTTACGCGCATGATTCATTCGAGCTATTGGCTATGCTGAGCAGATCTCCAATATTGTTCCAGTTTCAAAACATGATGGATCCATTCGAATTTGCATAGACTTCAGAGACATCAACAAAGCATGCCCAAAGGATGACTTTCCACTCCCAAACATAGACATGATAGTGGATATGACGGCGGGTTATGAGATATACTCCTTAATGGATGGGTTTTTTGGATATAACCAAATAAAAATAGCTCCTGAAGATCAAGAGAAAATAGCTTTCACATGTGTATGGGGAACCTATTGTTGGAACGTCATGCCATTTGGCCTAAAGAATGTAGGAGCTGTTAGTGTTTGAACCTGCAGATTAATCAATTACTCAAATAATCCCAATGGCTGTAACCTAGCAAGTTACAAACTACTAAGGTATTAAGGTTAAAACCTTCTTCACTTTGAGTAATATATACTCAGGCAGGTGTACCTCTGTCAATTCAACATTCAACTGAGCTCTGAATTGAGAACTTGCTCCTTCACTGCTTTGCTACTGCCTTCAAAATCCAACTCAATAAGTTGCTAAAACTCTAAGTATAACCCAAATCATCCTGATACACAACATCATGATATAGACTATAAAAATAGCAACACAATACAATGGCTTAAGGATATTCATCGTTCTTCCTTTTAGAGTTAAACTCAGGGAAGGGTTAACCTCGTTTATTGCTTCTTCAAAGCACTGAAATACATGTTTATGAACTTGTCATAATATGACTCAAATCTAGAAATTATGCATATAAAGTAAAATTTCAATCAATTATATATTGGATGGTAAACCAATGTAAGTGGATCTAAAACTAGTCCCTTATCCATTGGGCATCAGAGTCAAACTCTACCTTCACATATATTTATTAAATCGAATACAATGAAACTCAAATAACATGCCTAACATATCATTGTTTCCATTCCTACACCTGTCATCAAATCCACATATAGATATTCAATTCCCAGAGACATCCCCTAAGATTTTACTCTTTCCTTGAAAGATACTTAAGCTCAACCACTACATTCACCTTGTGAAAGATGTATTTAAACTGTCTTACAATTTAAATGCATAAAGAAACTAAAACACTCCACATGTAAAGACAATCAAATGATAGTAACAGAACTCCAGTGTATTTGTATTAATTGATAAAATGCATTCGTACAATCTTCCTTGATTTCATAGAAAATTAGGTTCTATATTTCAGACCTCTCCTTTACAAAATATTTTCCAACCCCGATCATCAATAGGAACTGACTATTTATACTAATCAACCATCCTGGAATCCTCGAAAGGATGCAACAAGCTTCAGATGGCTGATAGAAAATTGCGCTAGAAAACAAAAGAAAATACAAACAGAAAGATATTAATAAAGACAGCAAGGCGTATTTTCAATTCTGAACAGCTTCCGCAGCTGGCACCTTTGTTTGTAGATATTTTCAGAGTAGTTACCAAGTTTGTCATATGAATGATGACCGCCATTACAAGCTAATTTACATCATTCTCTGTTTGAACACGCTCTCCCTCAAATTCTGGATCAGGTGCCAAGTGCGATCTATTCTTCTTCCTCCTCTGTCAGCTGGATAACGGGTTTCTTCTTCTTCTTTGTGATTAGCTTTTCCCAAGCTGCCACATCATCATCAGATGGCCAGTCGTAACTCTGCAGCTCCTGTAGCAAGTTGACTTGCCGTTCCCATGTAGAATCAGTCACATTTTTAACTTCTGATATAAACTTGATACAGTCACTTTCAACTTTGAATAAACTATCAATTATATTGTTAGTTCCTTCCATGTCCAAAGCCTTATTATCTTTTAGGAAGGCATCTTGATTGATGACCAACTGACCCATTGACAACTTCCAATCTTCCAGCTTAACCACATTTCCATTGTCATCATATATCGGGGGCAAATACTTGGTGTAATCTTTATCAAACATGGCTAACTTAGCCTTTATTTGGTTTGACTTTCCTTTGAAAAACTTTGACGCTGCACTTATTAGGCCAATCCTTTCAAATACATCAGTTACTACTTTTGGGATATCAGGCCTGTGTTCTTGTAAACTGTCAAGCTTATCAAACAATAAATTCCTCCTAGACCAAATGCTATATAGTGGCTCCAAGGTGGCTAAATAGTCATTCACCTTTTGATTGGTCTGATGTAATAGGCTGACTGATTTATGAACTGCATCCATCCTGTCCTTTATTTTGTCCTGCCTGTACTGCACTATTTTGGCTATAGTGTCCAGGGATGCATCCAGTTTCACCTTTTCCAAGTCTTCAACAGGTCCCTCAGGTGCTTCCAAGTTTATCTGAACAGGTACCTCAACTTGCAAAGGAGGAGGAGGAATTATTTTTGAGGCTTCCTCAAGTTTGACCTTTATTTCTGCCAGTTCATCTTCCAACTGTTTGATCTTCATCATTTTCAAATCTCTGTCCTTGGCTACCATGCTTGAACTCTCAAACAATTTGGCATATCTTTCTGACAGCTGAGCTGTCTTGGCTTCATTCAGATTAGCCCAATGAGTTACTGCCTTGGAGACTTCAAGGTCTGTTGTATTTTGTACAGTCCATATAATCTTATTCCCCTCCATCTTATCCTCTATACTCAATAGAGATGGCTTTTGAGTTTTGGGAGCCATGGACCACATTGCAACAGCTTGGGACTTAGGGTCATAGCCACTTCCTCCTATCATGTCACCAATGTGAACTTCATATGATAGGCTACCCTCTGGTTTCTTTCTCAATTCATCAATGAGGAATGCAGAAGTCAGATCCCATCCTGGGGTTAACAACATTCCAGCTGATTTAACCAAATCTCTAGCTTCGTCCACTGTTATAGGATCAAGGCTAGAATCATATGAAGCAAGAGCTCTCAGAGTTTCTTCACTTGGCTCCATACCTTCAAGCAGAGCTTTCTTTACTTCTTGCTGCTTGTTCCAAATGAGAAAACTCTTGAACTCATCAGTCTTGATGAACTGATCATCACTCAAGAATTCCTCTTGATAAACCTCTCTGATATCCTTCTCTAACCATAAGGACTCTTCTCTGCCTTCTTGCTCAATGGCTATCTTCTTGCCTGCTCTTATTGCTTTCCTCAATTGATGATGATATGGCCTATCACCTGGTACAAGAGCAGATGCTCTGTCAATTTCCCTTCTTTGTCTCACATGCCTTGAAGGTTCACCTTCCTCAAGCCTCTGTCTCTTCAATGGTGGCTCTGAGATATCCCTTATTTCTGGTTGATCTTGAGTAAGATCAACAACTGGTGGTCTCTCAACCTGTGGAGGACTATCTTCTTCTTGTGACTCATCAGTGAATTCTTCCTCATTAGAAGATGAATAATCTTTCTTTTTCTTCTTCTCTGGCTCATTCTGATCAATCAAACCTTCCAATTGATTTTCCAAGGTATCATACTTTTCAATCATCCCATCAATCCTCTTCAAATAAGGAAGATCAGGGAAAAAACCCTCAAAAGGAATCTGAGATGCTTTCAACTGGTTGGACAAATCTACTAAATCAAAGAATCTGTACCATCTCCTCTTAACCTCATCTTCATCTAAGATGTTTCTAATCACATCTTCTTCATCCAAACCTTCATGCTCCTTGATCACACCAATGTTTGGGATGTAAGTCATCCTGGCAATCTTGATGAAGTCCTCAGGATCTATGTGCCTACAAGCACCAGTAACCATTTTGAATTGTTGTAGCCATGCACTGATTTGAGGAAAAGCCCTCTTTCCTATCAGGAAGTCACCTACCCTGAATTGCCTGGGTGTGAATGTACCCTTTCTGTGAGGGGCCAGAAGCTCTTTATCTGTACACATTAGTTGCCAAACAAATTCCAAACAAGCCAACCTCGGAGGCACATACTTTGGTAATAAATGTGGGGGCTGGGGACAACCATAAACTCTGATAATGGTGGAATTATCTCCTAAGTAGAAATCACCCCAATTATGATTTCCATCCCACTTATCCACATACTGCAGTGGTCTTAAAAGCCTGAGGACTCTAGGAGATAGCCTGGTGACATTTATGCCTAGCATCTTGATAATTGGATAGACAATGAAATTCTAAAAAATACAAAAATCTGCTTCATTAGAAGTAGAATTCCATATCCTCACCCACAACTGCACTGGGTTGTGCTGATCCTTGAAAGTGAAACTTGGTTTTAACATGTTTGCATCAAAACTGTTGATGTTGAAAAACAGAATCAAATGCATTAATAGAGAATAATGCATGAACTCAATAGGACTTTTACTTTCTTTGACAGACATCAACCCCTGATGCATCCTATCGATCACATACTGAATGTAATCATAGTCAGTGTTTACCAAAGGATTTTGAATATCCAGGATGATCATCAACAAGTCAGCTGGTAAAAATTCTGCATTCCCATCCATTCCCAAAACTCTACATAATGCATAGCAAGTATATCTCATATAATGATGGAGGGATTTGAACTGGTATGGGGCATTCATGTTAGCAGGAAGGGGGGCTATGTATTTGTCCTATTTTGGCATATGCTTAACCAACTGGTCTTTTACTGACCCTACATTGCTTCTGTATCTTGCTTTTTCTTTGTTCAAATCAATCTCAGTGGAAAAGGACGTGTATAGACCAAAAGATTTCATAAAAGATCCCCTATCAAGAGTAACTAAGGGTGATTGGTCTTCTTTTCTAATTGTCCTTGAGATAGGGTCATACCTTCTGGCTAGGGCAACAATTAAATCAATATCTAGGAAAACGTCAGGGACAACCATTTTTCCTAATCCTAACACCCAACCATTACAGACAGGAACATGCTTATTTCTATTGATGTAAAAGAAGTTGAAAATGGTGTAACCTATGAATTTCGGAGTGATTGGGTCTCTACACCATTCCAAAAGATCTTCAAACACATCATCAGCAGCCCTCTTGTTCTGACTGGAGCCCGACAAAAGTTTCAAGAATTCATCTGAAAAATTAGGCTTATTCTTGTCTTCACCAATTTTGGACTTGGCCTCACTACTGGAAGACGCTGCACTCTTCTCAGGTTGACTCATCCTTGCTACAGAAACACCTTGAATTCTCTGTATCTCAAATGCTTTATGCTCGAAAATGCTCTGGACAGACAGAAACTCTTAACAACTGAAACTTGAACAAATAAACAATGAGCTTAAACTTATTTATCGATATGAATCCGAGATGTGCAACCACCAGAGTTAATGCAAATCTCCTTAATGGATCCCATATTCAATTTCATGTACCCTCAGATTTCAAATTTTGAGCTCGCCATGTCCAGATGTTGACAGATAGATTAAACTGCTTGAAAACAAGGTGAAGAGGGAATGATCATGATTCTGTACTTGAAAACTATTTGCGTCATGCAATCTTTCTTCTTGAAGCTGATTTGATAGCTTACTGGTTTTATGTCCATATCGACAAAGTACTTTATCTATGTGGCAACGGTCCCTTTTCTTTTCCCTTTATGACCTTTTCCATTTGAGCCCATTTAGTGAACCAGCGACTAATGGCTTCTCTTAATCGCTGAATAAAATGCTAACCCTAGCTAGCAATTGGAGAACTGGTGACCACTGGCTTCGCTAGTTCTCTGAATCCTTGTTTGACCCAGGTTCAAATCTGGAGAACTAGCGACTATTAGCTTCGCAGGTTCTCGGAATCCTATCCTTAACCATCCATGCATTTCGCGAATCAGCGAACAAAGGGCTCCCACTTACACAGTTAACCTGCAATTACCATTTGGCAAACTAGCGAACAAAGCCACCTCCCATTCTCTTAATGTTATGACTGACGATCAATTTTCCTTGAGATCTAGCGAACAAAGGGTTCGCGCATTCGCTTAAAGATATACTTAACCGCTTGACTATCTGGAGAACTGGCGAACTCCTTTAATCTCTAATTCGCTGAATCTTTCCTTAACCATCACTTTATACCAGGATTCCAAATTGACCGTTGATCATCATCAATCGATGGCTATCGCTAGTTCTCTGAATATCAAAACCCTTAACCATTTAATTCTAAGAATCAGTGAACAAAGAGCATTCGCTAGTTCTCTGAATCCTTGATATCATTGAAAATTTCATTTCGAGAATAAGCGACTGAGACCTTAAAACTTATCATCCATTGATTCGCTTATTCGCCAAATTATTTTAACCTTTACCTTTTTATTAAGAGAACTGGCGACCAAAGGCTTCGCTGAATCGCTAAATGGTTTAGCATGTCACCAACTTATTCCGAGAATAAGCGAATGTGAGAAAACTTATCTCTGCTGAAATCTTTTTGGGCAAACCATCAGAACCGCCAAATTTAGAGGATAGCATTATTTTCATTTAGTCGCTCATTCGCCAGATCAAATATGCAGGACCCACAGATATTTTGAGATTAAAACAGGGCCGTTGATCTTGAAAGCAATCCACGGTATTCGCTAATTCTCTAGTTGAAACGACCCTTGACCGCCAGATTCTGAGAACAAGCGAACACAGAGCATTCGCTGAATCGCCAGATTGTTTCAAAAGACCACCAAATATTGCGAGAACTGGAGATAACCGCCATTTGCTAGTTCTCGGAAAGGAACATGAAACCGCCGAAACACTTGGAGACTTAGCGAACAAAGGGTTAAAAAGCTTGGCTTTAATGCATTCACCAATTCGCTGGATATTTGAGATAACCGCTGGAGGATCTAGAGAACTGGCGACTGATATTAATAGTGAACATGAACATGACTCATTCGCTAAATCGCCAGATTGTTTTGACCTTTGATAATACATTTCCCGATTCAGCGAACACTAGGGGCAAATACACATGTGCACAAATAGTGACTTAAGTGATTAAAAGGTAACCAAGAAAAAGAAACAAGAAGGCCACATGAAGTTTGGAAACAAATTGGAAATATTTTGGAAGACAAGACCTAGGGTAAGGGTTTTCCTGAACATGTCAAGACCATTTTCACGACACTTTACAAACCCTAGTTCAGGAAAAACACTCACATGGAGACTTAAACCAAGAATTGGACTTCAAACCTTGAAAAATTTTAGGATACCCAACAGTGGCTCCATCTGAGGATGCTTGATTGTAAGATCAAGGCAAGAAACCATGAATCTCTGGGAGGCAGACCACAAAACCTGAACCTAAAACAAGAAGCAAACACACCTATACATATAATACAAGCCTACTGTGCATGGAAAAAGAACTTTCAACTGAAGAAAAATTTCAAGAATTGTCCATGCACTGGAAATTCTTGCTCTTCACCATCCATACCTTGCAAAAAATAGGAATCTTTGCCATGAATTTGACAAATAATGAAGGGACCCATCCATAAGGACTCAAATTTTTTATGCTTCCCTTTGTCTTCAAATCTAGCATTCCATTGAAGAACCATGTCACCAGGCTGAAATTTTCTCACAGTAGCCCTTTTATCGAAAAGATATTTCATTTTTTGCTGCAGTTTGATGTTATTTTTCTGCCCTTCCCTTCTTATCTCATCCAACTCAATCAGCTGAACCATCCTATCTTGCAGTGGGTTGCTGATTTCAATATCTTCCTCTTGCATAAACTTGTAGATGGAAAGGAAATTATTAATTGGCAATCTTGTCTTTGCACCATATACCATTTCAAAGGGGGATTTCCCTGTGGCCTTTTTCTCAGAAATTCTATCAGCCCATAGTGCTAACTTTAACTTCTCATGCCAACCTCTTTTGTTCTTTTCCAAGGTCTTCTTCAAAATTTGCAAAATGCTCTTATTGCTAGACTCAGCTTGTCCATTGGCCTATGGGTGATATGGGCTTGAATAAGACAAGATAACTCCCATTTCATCACAAAAATTAGTAATTTCCTGAGACCTAAAACTCATTGCATTGTCTACAACCAATTTGATTGGGACACCAAATCTTGTGATTATGTTGTTCATCAGGAAATCAATCACCACAGCACTTGTTGCTCCTCTAGTGGGAATAGCTTCTATCCACTTGGTGAAGTAATCAGTAGCCACCAAAATGTGACTATGTCTTCCACTAGACTTTTCAGAGAACTCTCCAATAAAATCCATACCCCACATTGCAAAAGGGGCTTCTGCAACAACTGGATTTAATAACAATGCACCTGAAAATTTTAGTTTCTTTGAGAACCTTTGACAAGGTTCACACTTTCTAACATAAGAGTGGGTGTCTTTAAACAATACAGGCCAATAATATCCTGCCCTCAAAATTTTATGAGCTGTTGACCGAGCAGAATAATGCCCTCCACACATTCCAGAATGCATTTCTTTTAGCACCTTCTCTGATTGATGTTCATCCAAACAAAAGAGTAAAATGCCATCATTGTCTTTCCAGTACAAATCACCTTGAATGAGGACATATCTTTGAGCCTGTAATCTCAAGCTTCTTCTCTGATTATCATTCAATTCAGGTGGACACTTAGCATTTTTAATAAAATAAACAAGATCCTTGTACCAGGGTTGCATCTCAATACTAGTAACTGTATCAACATTAGCAGCAACATTATTTATCTGGACAAGGTCCATGTTTTCCTCAGTCATTAACTTGGCAAGTCCCAATCCTCTCACCAATTTGGTAATATGAATCTCAAGGTCAAACTCTTGAATCCTATTTATCCATTTACATCTCTTCCCTGTGACTTCACTCTGTATCAAGATATCCTTTACTGCAGCATGGGGTACATAAGCATTAACCTTTGCACAAACTAAATACGGTCTGAAAGCCTTGACTGCTTTCACAAGTGCATAAGCTTGCTTTTCCATTATTTCATAATTTAATTCAGCAGATTGCAAAGACTTGCTGAAAAAAGCTATAGGATGTTCATATCCTTCTTGATCTTTCTGCAGAAGGACAGCTGCAATAGTATGAAAAGATGCAAAAGAAAACGGGGAAAAAGGTTTCAAATAGTCAGGTGATACCAAAACAGGAGCTTCTTGAATTGTTTGTTTAATTTTTTCAAAAGCTTGCTGAGCTTCCAGGTTCCATTCAAATTTCATTCCCTTTTTAAGGAACTTAACTATTGGCTTGACCAACTCAGCAAAGTTGGCAATGAATCTTCTCACAAAATTTATTTGCCCCAAAAATGATTGCACACCCTTTATATTCTTTGGTGGAGGGACCCTTTTGATGGCTTCCACTCTTTCAGGATCAATCCTGACTCCTTCTTTTGATACTATGTGTCCCAGTAGCTTTCCTTCTGTCACTGCAAATTGACATTTCCTGGGATTCAAGGACACACCAAACTCTAAGGCCTTGAGAAAAATCCTTTCTAAATGAGAACAATGATCATCAGCCCTTTTGGAAAAAGAAATGAGATCATCTTGATACACTACCATTAAGACATTGATCATTTCTTTGAAAGCAACATCCATGGCTCTCTGAAAAGTTGCCCCAGCATTTTTTAGACCAAAAGGCATGCGAACATATACATAAGTTCCCCAAGGAGTTGTAAAGGTTGTCTTGAATTGCTCTGATTCCTTGACTAGCACTTGGTTATACCCTGAGAAACCATCCATCATTGACAGGAGTTCACATCCAGTCACCCTATGCAGCATGGCCTCCATATTAGGCAATCCATAATTATCCTTGAGTGATGCCACATTTAGGTTCCTAAAATCAACACAAAGCCGGATGTCACCATTCTTCTTCCTCACTGGTACAAGGTTTGAAACCCAAGTTGAGTGCCTAATTGGTTCAATAATACCAGCATCTCTCAGTTTTGTCAACTCAACTTGCATTTTGGTAGCCAGTAAAGGATTAATGGGTCTCTGCTTTTGTCTAAAGGGTGTGGTTTCCTCCTTTAGAGGAACTTCATGCTGGAATAAATCAGCCCTATAAGCTTTGAGGTCATCATATGACCAGGCAAACACATGTTTGTACTTTTTCAAAAGTCTGATCAAGTTGCCTCTGATCTCCCTACTCAGTTTCTTTCCAATGTATACCATTTGTGGGGAATTTTCTGATCCTAGGTTTATCTCCTCTAAGTCTTCCAATTTCGTATTAGACTTTTGGGACAGACAACCATCATTTATTTTAAACATTTCCTCCAGTTCTACCAATCCTTTGGGTATATGATTAGAAGGCAATTGAACTATTTCATTTCCCATGATGCATTCTTTTCCTTCAATACATTCCTGTACCTCATTGAAATCTATTTGTTGACCATCATATTGATCCAGGCCTTGAAGGAATCTAAGGATATCAAGATCATCCTCAAAAACTTGCCAATTGTACACATTGTCAGGAACTGCAGGCCTAGTTTTAGTTTCCAACATGGAAACACCAGAGAGGGTGATATCATTGTTTTTCAAAGCAACATTAGCAAGAAAGTCTGCCATGATGTTATTTGACCTCT
Source organism: Chamaecyparis obtusa (assembly GCA_027943335.1). Classification (NCBI taxonomy): domain Eukaryota; kingdom Viridiplantae; phylum Streptophyta; class Pinopsida; order Cupressales; family Cupressaceae; genus Chamaecyparis; species Chamaecyparis obtusa. Next base: position 314,314 of record BSBK01000023.1, on the reverse strand, counting down.
CTACCCAGAGCAGATTAAAAGCTTCAAAAAATTCTAATCTATCCCAGACAGCATGCTTATACAACTTGAGTTTCTCATCCTTAGAAGCATATTGGGATCTTACTTGGGCTACAATCAATTGGGAATCACCATGAACTTTTAAACATTTAATACCATGCTTTATGGCTACATCTAATCCCAAGATCAGGGCCTCATATTCAGCAGTATTATTTGTACAACTGAAAGTCAACAAGAAGGAATACTTGAAAGTATTACCTGATGGGGAAATGAAAACAACACCAGCTCCTGATCCTTCTTTGGAGCATCCACCATCAAAAAACATTTTCCACAAGCTATCTTGTTGCATCATCAATTCTTCCACAATCGGGTCTGTGTTCTTCAATTGAGGTAACACTTCTTCAATTACAAAATTGTTCATGTCAATATCTACAAAACAATTAAGGGCTTCCGGAGCAACCATTTCCACCATAACTGAGGAACGGGGCTCCCTGTACAACTTTACTTCAGTCCCATTCACTGGAATAGTGGCATAAGATAAATCTAGTTCCAGCTTTCCACCCACTGCTGCAGCCCATTGTCTTGACAATAACATGCCATAGTGAGGCTCTATATCCACAACAACCACATCCATTTTGTATGTAGCTTCTGGGAATGCAGCAATTTTTACCTCAATTCCAATCAAAGTCCCCACAACAGGCACTGCCCTATTATCCATTGCATAACACCTACCATTAGAAGTGTCAACTTGCAATCCTAATTCTTTCATTACATGATATGGCATCACAGTTGTGGCAGCACCAGAGTCTATCATACAATTTTTTAACAATAAATCATTCACAATTAAAGTGACATAAAATGGATTGATGGAAGAAGGTTCTTGTGTTACAATTGTCCCAACACATACATCTGAGATGGGAATAGGCCTTTTTATAGAACTCCCTTCCTCTTGTTTGGTAGGGACAAATCTCTGCTCATTTATAAGAGCCAAGGCTGCTGTCTTGTGCTCTTCTATTTTCAACATTTCAAGCAAAGGGATGGACACTTTCATCTGAGACAACGCATGTCTCATATCAAATGCAGGGGAATCAGCAGGAGAATCAGATTGATCCTTTGTCCTACCAGTTTTCTTCTTTATCTTGTCAACACTAACTTCCTCCCCTTTCTTCTTTTCACCCACAAGTTCTTGATCCTTGCCATCTATAACATTGGGCTTTGGGAAACCCTTGTCCTGAGGACTACCTTTGATGAATACTGATCTAGGAATTCCCTATTCATTATCCACCTTTCTGTTCCTCAAATTGTATGAGGATCTTGCTTGTGTTATGGCAGCCACAGTTAAGTTTTTGATTTCCTCTTCACTGGGCTTCCTCCATTGCTTCTCATCTGATCTAGATCCCACCATATGAGTTTTATAATCATTATTATCAAATTCTTCAGGATTAGATTGAGTAAATATTTGTTGCTCATAATCAGAGAAAATCTTTCTCTTATGATCAACATCTGGACAGCTTGCTTCATCATCTGAGGACACAAAATCCTCTATTGGATCTGTAGTAAACATGTTAATGGCAGGCTTTTCAGATTCTTCATAATCTCCTGCACATGAGTTATTAGCCTCTTCTCCTAAGGCTTGGGCCACAGCACACTGGAAGGGTGAATGAGGCATATTACAAGCTACACACCAAGGAGTGTTTTCTACATTGTGTGTAGTATTTTTCTTTAAGGGATCTGGGGTATCTCTCCCTTTTTGTACCTCATTACTATCGAGAACAGGTCTCCCATCCTTCCAATTAGTTTTGTAAGGCTGATAAGTTGTCCTGAAACGTGACACAACTTTGTGCTTTTACCCATAAGGGAGTCACATGTGTGTGGAACGAGGATTGCTAAAAGAGCCTTGATCAAATAAAATAGTATTTGGCTCATCCTCCAATTTTGATGCCTCCTATTCCAAGGAAACCATTGATTTTGTACATTTCAGCAACAGAGTCTTCCTTGGGGGCATTGTTGGCTCAATTAGATGACACTGGGAAAGAAAGGGCCATATACTACATTAGTCATACTCTAGTATCTTATGAGATCAATTATAATAACATTGAGAAGTCTTGTCTTGCAGTCATGTTTGCTTCCCAAAAGTTGCGACACTATATGCTTGCTCATACTATACATTTGGTTGCAAAAATTGATCCCCTTAAGTACTTTCTTAGTAAGGCTGCCCTCACGGGTAGACTTGCTAAGTGGATGATGGTTTTATCTGAGTTTGATATAGAGTACATTGAGAGAAAGGCCATAAAAGGGCAAGCTATTGCTGATCAGTTAGCTGATTTTCCAGTTAAGGATAGTGTGCCTATTCAGGTCGAGTTCCCAGATGAACATATTCTATACATGACCACTCACACTTGGAAGATGTTCTTTGATGGTTCCAACATGCAAAATGGATCAGGTGCGGGAGTATTTTTTATTTCTCCTCATGGGTATAATATACCAAAATCCTACAAACTTTTATTCCCATGTACAAACAATATTGCGGAATATGAAGCATTAACCAATGGATTGAAACTAGCTATAGAATGGAACATAACAGAGTTGCATGTCTTTGGGGATTCACAATTAATTATCAACTAAGTCAATAAGGAGTATCAAACCAAAGATGATAAATTGATACCTTACGAAAAGATGGTTGATTCATTGAGACGTTACTTTACCTTTGTGACATTTCAACAGATCCCTAGAGTAGAAAACAAAGCTACAGATGCTATGGCTACATTAGCTTCACTCCTACAGTTGGAACAACATGAATCCAGATTTGAATTCCTGGTGGAAGAGCTACACCACCCCATATTTGACTCATCTGAAAGCAATGTCATTTGTACCCTTGTCACACATGAGTCTTCCCGCTATGGTGCTATCTATTCATATCTACATGATGGCATCATCCCTGACACTTTCAACCATTCTGAACACCGAAACCTCATCTGTAACGCCTCTCGCCACACCCTTATCTCTGGTGATTTATATAGGAGGGGTTTAGATGGGACACTTCTTAGGTGCTTGGAAAAGGAGGAATCCGACCAAGCATTAGTTGACATTCACGAGGGCATTTGTGGTGGACACTCTAATGGTCTTGCCATGGCCCGAAGGTTGCTTAGGGCAGGGTATTACTGGCCCATAATGCAAACTGATGCAGTAGCTTTCTCTAATCCTTGTGAGAAATGTCAAAAACATGGAAACCTAATTCACACTCCAGGGAGGGAGCTAATTCCTTCTATTTCTCATTGGCCATTTCAGCGCTAGGCCTTTGACCTTGTTGGGAAAATTCACCCCAACTCATCAGGTGGACATAAGTTTATCATCACAGCTACTGATTATTTCACGAAATGGGTAGAGGCAGTCCCTCTTTCTGTTGCCTCAGGCAAAACAGTTTCCCTATTTATTCTGAATCATATTATTTGTCGATTTGGAGTGCCTTCTGAGATTATTACTGATAATGGAGGATAATTCAAGAACAAAGACCTAAAGCATTTATGCAAGAAGTTTAAAATTAAGCAACATTGGTCCTCCATCTATTTTCCATAGGGAAATGGATAGGCAGAAGCCTCTAATAAAACCATTCTTAAAATCCTTTATAGAACAGTACACAAGAATGGTAGAGATTGGCACTTACAAATCAATCTGGTACTATGGGCCTATAGAACTAGCATTCGTACACCTACAGGAGCTACTCCTTTTTCTCTTACCTATGGCACTGAAGTAGTGTTGCCTTTAGAAGTAGAGATATGTTCACTTAGAATCTCTCTCAAAGGTTTGATTATAGATGAGGATTACCATGCCATGAGGTTACAAGAACTAGAACTTCTAGATGAGAAGCATAAGGCTTCCTTTGATCACATGAGAGTATATCAGAAGCATATGTCCAAAGCATTCAACAAGAAGGTTCACCCTAGGGAATTTCAGATAGGTGATCATGTTTTGAGAGAGAACCCTAAGAATCAACAAAGCAGAGAACAAAAGGGCAAGTTCGAACCTAATTGGCTTGGACCATACATTATTACAGCAACTTTTGGTACAAGTGCATATTTACTATCGAATAAAGATGGAGAACAACTCCCTGAGCCCATTAACATTTTGCACCTAAAGAAGTTCTATCCTTGATGCCCATTCTATCTAGGGGCATCCTTTGTACATATCTTATCTGATCTTGAAAAAATACCAAAAAAATTGATATATGATGCTGAAAAAATCCTAAAAAACATAAAAAGTCCTGAAAAAATATAAAAAAATCAAAAAATTTAAAAATTCAAAAAAAAATAGAAAAAGTGCCTTGGTGAAAACTTGGTAACAAGCGCCTTGGTAGCAAAAATACAAAAAAATGAAAAAAGAAAAAAAATTGCAATAAATCCAAGTGGTGAAAACCTGGAAATAGGCGCTACTTGAGGCCTTTAAACCCCTATTTGTTAACATGCGTCCTTGACACTAAACCTTTCTCCATCATGCCTTGACCTTATTTGACTTGGTCTAGAATTGATCTTTGTCTTTGTCTAGGGGGCATACCTATTAGCATAGGTCCTTTAGGTGCGTTTGTCTCTTGGGGCATTTCACAACAGGTGTTTTTCAACACCACCCCAAATAGTGTTTCTCAACACTACCCTTGCGTCGAGCATTTCTTAACACTTATCAGATGTCTTACCCAACAATCTAGTATGATGTGACATCGCTCATTAGCAAATTTGATCCTCAAAGTTTGACTCTATGACCAACACACACACACTTAAACAATCAGCTTGTTGAGATATGTTGACTTTATTTTTCTTTGTGTGTTGTCTATGAGGATTTCTTTGATGAGTGGTCTCTCCATGAGAAGTTTTCATTGATGCACAACTAGAAGACTGAGGGTATGAGAACATGTTTTATTTCTTTATCTGCTTGTGGGTATATTTTGTTGATCCTAACTGTCATGAGCATTTATGCTGGTCTTACTTGACACTATGGATTGACAAGGTATTATCTTTGACTGTTTTGTGAGTGCATGCTTCTAGTTATCCTGACTTCCATGTGTCTTGATACAAGCATAATCTCACCATATCAAAATTTAGGTGATCTCACTGCATTAGTCATCTAGACCTACATGTCTTTGATGCCTAGGTGAGATTTCCACATTTCTATCTGATAAAGATCATATTCATATCCACATAGTTATGCTAGTGTGCATTGCATGATCTTACGATGCTACCAATAACGCTCGATGATGATAATTAGATGTCTATAACCGTTGTGACCTGCAAGTCAACCACTTTCATAGTAGCTTGCATTCTTAGGTTCATCATAGTTTAGTTTCTGCATCTTGCATATGGAGAGAGCTCTCCTTTTTATCATCTATGGACTAGTTGGTCAACTATGCTCATTTTCTGATTCTTCTTGATCATATCTTTCATTTCTAGTCTTTCATATCACATCATTTTCTATCCATTTTCAGACTTGAAATCAAAATTCGAGTCGCGTTTCCAAGCTTTCTCATTCTTCTACGCAGTTGATTGACCTTTTGAGGCATAATTCTTCGATCTTTGATGAAATTTTTTCCTTTCCATGTCTTCCAAACTTCTAGTCTTTCATTCACCCCTTTTGCTTCCTCTCTCTAAGGTTTGACTTAATTTTTATCCTATATCTTTTCCAATCAAACCTAGTCAACCTGGGGCATATCTTCACTATTTGATGGTTATCCTATCATGCTCCATCCTTCGATTATGATTTATTGTGACTTGATCAGGTTTATCAATTTGTTGTTCTCCTCTATCTGATTTCGATTTCAATTCTAAGGGGGCAGTACCTATCATCTTTAATCTTTGATTCAGCTTTATCATTCAACTCAGCTTGAGATTCTTATTTTTAGACTTGACTATCACCTAGCAGCGATGGTGGTGATTTTGTCTTTTGATTTTTATCTCCTATTTTTCAGACTTGATTATTGCCTAGCAGCGACGGTGATAGTTTTGTCTAAGGGTTGATTTGCACCTAGCAGCGACGGTGTTGGTCTTGTCTTTCAGCTTATGCTTATGCTTGTCCCGATGTGTTCTCAAAATGAACACACATCTGAGTTGTTTTGTGATCCCAAATTGATCTCACATTTCAACTTCATTCTTTGACTGCATGTGTTCCCGAAATGATCACACATTAGTGAAAGAGGGGTAAATGTATGCACCCTAAAATGGTCACCTAGACTTTAGGCCCCCATTCAACAATTTATCAAATCCCTGAATCAATATTTTCAAATATCAACAAAATCAATTATATCAATTTCCTTGATCAAATCATAGTCAATTCAATATTTCCTAAGGTTTGAGCCTTATTTAATTTAAAAGAGAAAAAAAATAAAAATCTTATTTAATTAAGAGAACATGCTCCTTTTAATTAATTAAAAATCTCTTTTAATTAAATAATAAAATCACTTTATCCTAAGCCTTTATTTAATTAAAAGGAATTTCCTCCCCTTTTATTTAAATAAAAAATCCCCACTTTTCTTCTTATCTTATGTTGTACAAATAAAGCATTATTTTTATTTTATAAAAAGAGAAAAAGCACTTTTTGTCTCATATGGACATAAAGTCAACTCCTATTTTCCTATTGGAGGATATTTGTGCACAAGGATCAAGCTTCTATTTTTCTCCACCGTTGATTAAGTCTTTTACCTCTTAATCTCAATGGTCCATTTTCATTTCATTCTCTATAAAAGAAGAGCTCTCTTCCTCATTTTCATATCTTAAGTTTTTATGCTATTATTATGCTACAGGTTTTCTAAGTCACCTTGAAGCTTTTGGAGACATTCTTGCATCAAGTTTTGAAAATTTGGAGCATCATTGACATTCATCTTGCATCTACATCACATCCTAGCTTGCATCATAGTTGAATAATCATGGTATCATTTCCTTTCATGTTTTAGATTAATCTCACATAATCTAATTAAAGGGTTTGTAACTCTTTCATTTCCATTTTTATAACCTAATTTGCATACTTTCATGCTCATCTTAGATTAATTTTGCATTGCATTGCATTCATATTGATTTCATTGGAGACATTGGCATTCTTGCCCTTGTTTTCATTATGAATCTCTCATTGTATGGTTGACTAGCAAGGTCATGAGTTTATAGCTCTAGCTAAGAGCAATTTTACAAATCTTGCAACTCCATGCATAGAGAGCTATGGATCGATTTGTGAGGGCTCATTGTTGAGTTTTCTTGCATGTAAAGATTCATAGAAGTGTGGTTACATTTTCACCATACACAACCAACTGCATCACTTCTCAAAAGTAGGTTGGGGCATAACCCCAAGCATACCTCTCAGATACTCAAATGTATCCTTAGGAAAAGGCTTTGTGAATATATCTACTATCTGCTCCTTTGTACTTATGTACTCAAGTCTGACTTCTTTCTCAGCAACTTTCTCTTTTACAATATGATACTTAATCTCTATATGCTTTGTCTTAGAATGTAATACAGGATTCTTAGACATACTAATTGTACTGGTGTTGTCACAATGTATGACAACAAGCTCAACAAATTTTATTCTAATATGCTTCAACATTTTCTTCATCCAAATTATCTGGCTACAATTATTTTCTATTGCTACATATTCTGCTTCTGTTGTGCTTTGTGAGATATAGTTATGCTTCTTGCTTAGCCAAGAAACTAATCTTCCTCCAAGGAAAAATGCTCCACCACTGGTGCTTTTCTTATCATCAACACTGCCTCCCCAATCAGCATCTATATATGCACATAGGGTAAAATAATCAGATTTTTCATACCATAGTCCATAGTCCATTGTGCCTCTTAAATATCTTAGTATCTTCTTTACTGCTGCATAATGTGATTCTTTAGGTTCAACTTGAAATCTTTCTACAATTTCAACTAAATGTGCTATAGATCAAGTCTTTTATGAGTCAAATACTATAATCCTCCAATCATAGATCTGTATTTCTTCTGTTCTACTACAGGAGTCTCATCTACGCTAGATAACTTATGTTCGGGCACCATAGGTGTTCCAACTGGTTTACAATCCTCCATTTCAAATCTTTTCAACAAGTCATTCAAGTACTTTGTCTGACTTACAAAGATATCATCATTATTTTGTGTTATCTGCAATCCCAAAAAGTATTTCATCTCACCAATCATACTCATTTCAAATTCAGTCTTCATTTCATTAGCAAATTTGTCACTAGCTTCATCTTCTCCTCCAAAGATAATGTCATCAACAAAAATAACTAGATAACTAACAAACCATTTTCAATTTGTTTTGTGTACAGATTGCTATCAGTTGTTCCTTTTGTAAATCCCAATTTTAACAAATACTTATTCAGTCTTGCATACCAAGTTCTAGGTGCTTGTTTAAGTCCATATAAAGATTTCTTCAATTTACATACCATGTCTCCTTCTTGAGTTAAAGGAAAACCTTCAGGCTACTCAATGTAGACTTCTTCTTCCAATTCTCCATTCAGAAATGTTGACTTCACATCCATCTGATATAATTTGAATTTCTTCAAAGAATATCCAAGAAATATACCTTCATCACTTCTAGGATGAAACTTTCCAATATCATCATCTCTCTTTATATAACATTTTCTTCCAAAAATTATAAAATACTTAACTAAGGGTGCATGTCTAAACCATAATTCATAAGGTGTATTATCTGTATCTGCTCTGATTTGTACTCTGTTTATTGTATACACTACTGTGTTCACTGCTTCTCTCCAGAATATCTTTGCTAAATAATTTTCAAACAACATAGCTCTTGCTACTTCAGTCACTGATCTGTTTCTTCTTTCTGCAATGTCATTTTGTTCAGGTGTTCTAGGGGCTGAATACTGTCTTTTAATGCCATTTTCTTCACAAAAGTTGTTAAACTCTCTAGAAGTAAATTCTCCACCTCTATCAAATCTCAAACATTTAATCTTCATTCCAGATTCATTCTCAACTTTATTCTTAACAATCTTAAACTTATCAAATGCTTCAGATTTTTCTTTAAGAAATGCAATCCACATCATTCTTGTAAAATCATCAACAAGAATCATAAAATATATTTCTCCATAGAATCCTCTAGTCCTGGTAGGACCGCTCAAATCTTTATGAACATTCTCCAGCTTCTGTGTAGATGTAAACTTCTTACTGGGAAAAGAACTTTTCTTTTATTTAACCATTACACATTCTTTGAAAATCATGTTAGTAGGCTTTATAATTTTAGGTAAATCTCTTACTGCAAGTGTAGTACTTACTTTCAAAATGTTATCAAAGTTTATATGACAAAACCTTCTATGCCATAACCAACTATCATCAATCTTTGTAATCAAACATGTCATCTCAGTAGGATTCAACTGAAATACATTACCTCTAGTTCTAGATCCAGTTCCAATCAGATTTCCATCTTTATCCTTTATCACACAAGTTTTCTGAGTAAACCAAACTTGATATCCCTTATCAACTAATTGTCCAACACTTAAAAGATTATGTTTCAATCCATCCACAAAATAAACATCATTAGTATTAGTCTTTCTATCAAGAGTAATAGATCCTATACCTTTAATCAAACAAGGTGCATTGTTTCCAACTCTAACAACTCCTCCATCATATTCATTCAACTTTATGAACTTTTTCATGTCTCCAGTCATATGATGTGAACAACCACTATCTATAATCCAATCAGCTTTCTTTTCAACTTGAGAAACTAAGGCTTTTTCTTCCTTAACATCAGTTTCAGGATTCTCTTCTTTAATTGCTACAAATCCTATGTCATCATTATTTTTAGTATCACTTTCACTTAAAGTTCTTTCTATACTAGCTTCAAGATCTTCATCATTAGCATAATAACATTCTTTAGATCTTCTAGGTTTGAAATTGCTTCTGTACTTTTTAATTCTCTTAAGACATTTAGATGCAAAATGACCATATTCTTGACAAGTCCAACATTTAAATATTTTCTTACCGTCTGGTTCTCTTTTCACAAGCAAGGCAATACCTTCTTCAATCTTCTTGTCTTCTTCATTTCTAGATCTGTTGCTGCCAGCATAATCTCCATTCACACTAATGCTTCTTGACAAAGTAGGGCAAACACTAAGAGCACTGAATGTTGTCTCCATTCTAGGTAAGTCTCCTGATAATCTCAGGTTCATTTTTGCTACTTCCAATCTTCCAAGAAGAATTTCTCTTGTAAAGTTTGTTGTACAAGGTAACACTTGTTCAATCATCTGTGTTGTCTGCTTAAATACAGGAGTCAATGTCCTCAGAATTTTCCATATCACTTCATTCTCTATCTTTGTTCCTCCACAAGATTTTATACCTGTAATGATTTCTGACATTCTACCAATATAACTTCTAATAGATTCATCTTCCAACATTCTTATATCTTCAAATGCACATATCCAATTATGTAATCTAACTTTTTTTTCATGTTCATCACCTTCAAAAGTAGAGTGTAAAGCATTCCAAATTTTATGAGATTTTTTCAAATATTTTACCTGACTGTACTCATTCTCTGGAAGTGTTGTCAAAAGTGCTTCTTTGCAAGTATGCTACACATGAATAGATCTCTCTCTTCTGCAGTACATGTTTCAAGATTGTCCTCTTCAATGATAGTCTTATTATTCTTTGTAATCAACCAATAACCTAGTCCTAAACATAATAGGTGTGTCTTCATCTTTTCTTTCTAGCTGTCAAAATTTACTCCATCAAACTTAGGGCTTTCTTTCCTAAAATTCACCATGGATCTCCTTAAGCTGTTAAACTTCTTTTTCAAGGACCTGTCGCTTTGATACCAATTGGTAGAAAGTAAAGTCCACCAAGATAACTGAAAGGGGGGGGGGCGTGAATCAATTATCAGATAATTACAACTTTTATCATCTTCAACAGCATTAAACCATATAAGCAATATAATTACCAACTATAGAAAGATATTCATACACAATAACACAATGACATAAGATATGTTGACTAGGGAACCTCTTGATCAAAGAGTAAACCCCGGTGGGAATGATGCCCACAAAAGATGCACTAATATGAATATTCCTTGTGAAAGGATGGACTCTGTTAGGAGTCTTATGAAATACATTCAGTACATATGAATCCCTGTTAGGAGATTTTGAATCCCTCTTAAAAGATTCTAACCCTGTTAAGAGTTATGGAAGACAGAAGGACCCACTGCCCAAACAGCTTCAGGGTAAGATCACTGAACACACTGTCCAAATAATCTTTGTATTACTCAACAGAATAATATGTTACCTTTTCTCAGACTGTGCCAAACCGCACTCACTGTTACATCAGATCTCAATTTCAGATCTCTGTACTTCGCATGTCTTCCTTCACAAATTCGCTTTCATACTTAGCTCTTTTTTTCACTTCATGCATACAGCATCACAACCGCTGCTACCATATCATAATTGCACACTTTCACATTACAACTTCATCACAACTACATTACAACAAGGAAATACATTCCTTCTTTTATGCCACACTCAAATAATTACAAATGAGTCGGCATACAATTACAAAATAAAAGTTTCTACACACTACACCAAAATTACACAAAACTGTCGACTTCCAAATACAATAAATCTTCACTTGTGTGACCTCGAAGTCTGCGCTGTCATCCACGTCACTATCAATGTGTCTTCAACTTCCCTTTAACTACGCAAAACCAAATTCCATCTCGATTAGGAGATATCATCCGATTTCCACAAACTGCTATTCAGGAACACTGCCTAAATACTGCTTCCACCAAAATGATCATAACTTCCATGAATAAATGAATTATTGTCTGCGCTCTTAACCATAGACATATAACATATCAAAGAGTATAACCTCAACATCGCATAGCTCCAACTGTAATAACCCACGTGCGCTAATCCAAACTCTTTCTGCTTCTCTGCAAGTCTTCGGTAAATCTTTGTGTTGACATCAATGACAATCATAGTCATGAATGCAACAACAACTACTACAGAATGGCTGCCAAACATTTAGCATTCATTCCTAACAATTTACTCTCAAAGTTTATATTACTCGAGTATTTTTCTATATTTACTCTTTACATACATAACCTATATTGCTACCAAGTCCAAGAGTTATGCCTATCTAGTTCTCCTAGATACAAAGTCCAACTTTCAATCAAGTTGGGCTAGTAGAGCTATTTTACAATTTTGAGTCTATGGTGCCCTATTGTTGCGGTGACGAAGAGCTAAGAGGATTTTGTACAAATAAATTATTCTTAGGAGGAGAGGGAGGAAGAGAATCTAAAAGAGAATATTGAGGAAAATGATGGGGTGTGGTGTTGGATATTGAAAAAGATAATACATAGGAGAATATTGAGAAGAATGCACATGAGAATGCTAGGAAAATTCTATGGATGAGGACTTTATGTGATACTTTATTTATCTCCTCTATTTTTTGAAGACTCGACACTATTTTTCTTGAACTCAAAGTCATTATGAGAATTAGCCTATTTATCCTCCATGATTGCTTGATATATTTAGTCTAGCATATAGAAATTATCGGTATTATTGTTTTGGTCATACACAACTCATTTATCCTATAGCCTTAATTCAAAAATGGAGGGTTCCTCTTTGAATGCTTTGGCATAGACTATATTATTGCATATGTAAAATCCCAAATCAAAAGGAAACTAGACCTTAAGCTTATGTTTCTTTATGAATTTTTCATGAATAGTGAATTCTAGAAATATGGACTTATCACAACAAAATCTTGGGAGTAAAAAGGGAGCTGCTAAAATAAATGATTTTGTTATTCTAATTTTGTCTTATCTCAATTTATGTGAATGTTTTGTATGACTTTCTTATAATTTTTTAAAACGTCTTATGTTTAAAAAATGATATATGAATATGATAAACATCTTTTAAATAAAATCGCAATGATTGTGAAAGTCTAAAGTTTTTCATTATTTCACAAATAAATTAACATAAAAACATATATGCACAAACATACGCCCTCCCCAATGATGTAGTGTCCCTCCCGAATGGTAAGAAACAAGTTTAGCCAAGTTCCAATTATCACTTCATATCGGTTTTATATGTTCATGTTCATGTTAAGCATTTCTTTTATATACCCGGGCTTTTGAATTTACTTGCAGGGAGAATGTCGTTGAAGAAAAGGATCAATACAGTCGTAAAAAAAGACCATGTATGTAAGGACGTTGGTTCTGTCAATAATGATTTTGTATATAATGGAGTAGAATATAATATTTATTAAGTCTCAGAGTTAAGATTCAAAATTCGAAAGGTCAAGATAAAATAATTAAGAAGTGAGGTGATAACACGAGTCTGTAAGGATGTTTACAATCATTGATAATAGATGATTGAGTAAGTTGAATAAGAGAGTTTTTATACAATTAAAATCCATAAAGAATTTCATATTGTCAATGTTTGTAATCATACAACGTTGAAAAGATGATCGCAGTTTTGAATACATAAACAATATAGTATTTTGTAGACTTACAACAATAGTAAGCAATGCCGTCAAAATCTCCAAAGGAAAATAGTTCTATGATTGAAGAACAGTACTTCACAGCGGTATTCGATGACGATGAGACTTGAGTAGAAATCATGGTAAAATCAATGTCAGTTGATGGTGACAGTCAAAGCTTGGGACCACCCTGGTCAATGTAGTCATGCTCAAAACACATTATATTTTATCCCTGCAATTAGATTCGAGTTAGATTACCAACTATCAAATTCAACGTAGAAATTCGCAATCTTGATACGCTAAAGGATAGACTCTACCTAGGTGCAGCGAATGTGAGAACTAAACTGTTGCATTTCCACCAAACAAGGTTTGAAATTTGGTGTGGAAGCGTTGGATTAAAGATTTGTGGTGAATGTCCAGAGGGAATGAACTCCCCACATTCTCAAAATGATATGCATCATGATACTAATCTGTAATATTCTATCACAGTTTCATGTAAATTTGAAAACATTATTCAATTTTAATTCTAAGTTCTACTGTATTTTATACATCATATATATGTGAGAGAGCTTTTGCACAAACATACAAATGTTTCCATAAACATTGAAGGTTATTTTCTACATAGTTAGATGGTCAACCAAAAAAAAAAAAATTTATCAATTAAACAGTGAGAATGATAATCTAATTAATCATAAAATATTTTTATAAAAAAACTTGAAGTAAATTCGGAGTATTCATAAAATATTTCTATAAAAAATCTTGAAGTAAATTCGGAGTATCAAATATAATTAAAAAGAAAAGTTTCTTTAAGTGACAATCACCGATTTTTATCTAAAAAATAGAGTTAAAAAGTTGACACAATGGTGGAAACTCTATTTCTATAAACTTCTTTAAATGTTCATCAACAAAAATAATCTTAGAATTTTTTTTAATTTCAGCACAAGTGGTGTTAAACTATTATCAAGCAAAGGTGGTGAAGGATCATCTGATTTGTCACCTTAGCTAGAGCCTCCAAGCGATGTTCCATTCCAAATAAGAGTTTCCATCCAACCCAAATGTTTGTTTGTGTATAATTATGTTTATTTTTTGTTTTCTTAAATGAGAAAGTGCAAGAGCTCAACAATGAAACTTATTGTAAGATATATCATTGCATTGAAAAGAAGGCCATCGCCAACACTACATCCATTATCATTGTCATAACCAAAAATATATCTATTGTCATCAATATCAATATTATCATGGCCATAATAAGCACTACCTCCACTAAAACTAAGAGTAATATTGCCTTGGGTATATCCAATGTTACCTTAAGTCCTAATGGAGCAAAATTTAATTTAATTTTTTTTTTGGAGCACACGATGATACTTACGATATATAAGACAATCAAAAATTTAAAATACTTAAAATTATCAATTGTTATTTGAGAAAATTGCCCTATATGGGCACTTATGGACATGAAAACTTACCTCAAGAAGAAAATTGAAAAATTTAGCAAACGATGAATTTGAATCATCTCAATATCCTATGTTGCTTGGGAGACATTAAGATTTGTGTCTTAAGACAATTTTTTTGTAGAATTTTAGGCTCAAATTTGAAGCCTTGAAGCCTTGTAAAAGCTCAAAAAGTGGATAAAATAATCTTTGAAAAAGTGGACAAAATAATCTTTACATTATTTTGATATTCTATTTTCTTATCTTTCCAATGATATATTATAATACCAAATCAAGTGCTTCACCGAAAGTTATCTTACCTAGAAGTCATGCTACCAAAAATTCAAATTTCAAATGAAAAATCTTCTTAGTGGGAAAAGGAATGGGTAGACATCTAGGCAACTAAAAAGGGAGTTAAACTCTCTAAAACATTTTAAAATGGTTATTGGTGTCAAATTAAAAGTTTGAAAAAGGTTATAAAAGGAGCTTCATTAGTGTAGATTATGACTTTGAATTATAGGATTTTTATTAGAGATTTGATTTAATTATTTTTAGTAAGTCCATGTGGTGTATCATCATAATTTCTAAATTTATAATTCTATATTATTGAAGAAATTGAAAGTGGGTTGTTTTCCTTGAACTTTTTTTCATCAAATGTATTAGAGTGGGAGTTCTTAAGTTTGTAAACATGTATTATTGAATTTCATCTAGTTTGCACAAAGACTTGTGGTTATAAGTTTGTGAGAAAGGTGATTAGAATGCCTCTATGAAGAAATTGTGGTGCTGGAAGAAATGTTATTATAATGGAAGAGGATTTTATATGAAAAATTCAAACACTACAAGAGGAGATACATAGAAAGTTTGAGTCAAGACGACAAGATGAAAGTGAAGATGAAATTGAAGGACAATACAAAGAAGAATGATAACTCAAAGAAGAACAAGATGCAATGAGAGGTCCTAAGAAAATCAAAAGTTAAAGGCCATATCCAAGATTGAAATAATAACAAAAATTGAAGTACCCACATTTAATATCTTATCCTAGAAGAATTGATACATTGGATAAATGATATATAGAAATACTTTGACTATGAGGAGTGGAAGAACTTGAGAAGGAAAAATCTAAAAATGCCAAGTTGAAAGGTGATGTTGGAGTATTTGGCAAAAGAAAGTACAACTTGAAAGAAGTAAAGAGGAAAATAAAAAATAATAATGTGATAGCAAAAGGTGAAAATTTTGAAGAGATAATTGACTCATGTTGATTATGAGTTAGATTTCTTGAAGAATCTATATAAGGTTTCAATAAGGCGGGTAAATCTATTAAAGAATATATAACATATTTATATATTAAAATTATTAGAAGAAATAATTATAAGGCCAACATGGAGAAGACAACATATTATATAACTAGGTTGAATTCAAGTACATTATAGTGGAGCTAAGTTTGGTAAAGATGATCACCATTGAGGATTCTTAATAATATGTCTTGAAGGTAGAGGAGAATCTAAATTGAATATTTAAAATAAATTAGAGAGGAAGGGGTCATGATGGAAGGACTTTCAAAAGATCATATAGAGTAAAAAATCAAGATGAAAAGAAGAATGAAGAAGATAGAAATAATCAAAACTGAAAAAGGAAATAATTCTTACTGGACTCATGTGACTAAAGTGGAATATCAAACTTTTGTGGAACCTATTACTAATGTGGAGGTTATCTAACATAATAGTGTCAACAAAGTCAAAGAATGAAAAATAGAAGATCTAAAGGAAATGAATGAGTTACACATGTAGATAAAGATGATAAATCTAAGCATTCTAAAGATGTCTCAAGGAAAGTCTTGCTAAGTGAGGAGAAAGATTCATTCTAGAGGAAGACTTTATTTCACAATGGAAAAATGTCAAGGTGAAGTTTGTAATGTTATAATTGATGGTGGTAACACTAATAATCTTATTTCAGAGGATAGTATGTCCAAGAACTTGAGTTTACTTTTTGGCCAAAAAGTGGAAGCATTTTTCCTTATTTTTAAAATTTGTCATAATTGGCCTAAAAATTTGAAGCACTTAAAGATTTAATCTTTTAAAAGTTAATAAATGAAATGTAATAATCAGAGTCTAGTTTTTAAATATGTAATTTATATTATTTCCTCATATGATACAAATTAATTTTCAATAGGCATGCCTAAAAACTAGTATTTAAAAGTCGCATTTTCAAGACCATACATTGCATATGTACAACAACTATATTTTGACCTAATTATTTTTAATCCTTTTGGGAAAAGATCTATAGTGTACTAAAGATTGATAAGTATATTTTTCTCTTATTCACAGGTATGTGCAAGATCATGGTATTTCAAACTAGGCCCTTCAATGGCAATGAAAATTTAGAAAATCAAGGTTAGGCAAGTTGACATAAAAATTTGAATGTCAGTTATCAATGTTATATCAAAAATATGTAACAAGAGAATTTGTAGAAAATTGAATTTAGTTTCTAAGCTACTACCCCTTTTTTCAAAAAACCATTATTCTATATGGTGAAATATTGAAATTTCAAAGTAGTAGTACAAAACTTTTAGGGAAAAAGATAAGTAGGTGTATGTATGGGTAACTTCACCAAGATGGTGAACAAAAAGGGGGGTATAAGTGGCCACTTTTTTTTTCCTGAAATCGGGGAAACCTCAACTTCACATAGATATTTGAGGGTCGTGCACTCAAAACTAGGAGTTGTGTAAAGAGTAATATTTGTAGTACTCTAAATCTAGTTTCTAAACTACTAAACTTTTTAAAAGATGGATAAGATTAAGATGGTCAAACCTCTCACGCATAAAAAAATGTTCTTGATTTTTTCAAAAAAATATAACATAGTTGTTTCCGTGCGCTTCAAAAAATCTATAGTTATATTTATCATTTTGCAAAACCCTTTGGTAGGATGATAGGTAAGAGTGAGATCTAGAAGTTGTGTATTTTTTTGTAATTTTTTGTTGAGTATTTTATTTTTATGATTTTTTGAAGTGACCGCATTCTGAAAATCTAGTACCTGTTCATGTGCTCGGCATAACTTGCATCAAAATAATCCAAATTGCAAACTTTTTTTTAAAGTGTATGTATATAGTCTAGTGTAGAACAATAATATATAATTTGTTTTGAATTTCGTTGAGTAGATCAAAAGTTATTAAAAAAATGGTAGAATTAAAGTTTACTATGCTAATTTTGTCCAAAAATAGAAAAATTTATATGGTCAAAAATCTTACAAGATGTGTGAGATGATGGTAGTAATTTTAGAGATACCCACTTGATCATTTGTAAAGTTGATGACGATGAAGTCGATAAATCATGTTGAAAGAAGGAAAAAAATGTCAATGGACAAAATTGGATGGAAAATGGGCTTGCAACCCTTAGGGTTGTATTCCACACCTTTTACCAAGCCATAACCCGTACGGGTTATGGTGTACAAAATAACCTGCTCGGGTTTTGAAAAGAAAAGTCACAATTTCAAGTTCTACAAAATACATACAAGTTTTGAAGACATAAAACAACATTTTCAGTTTCACATAATATGTTAGGAATAGTCCCAAGAGATAACTGAGAGGGAACGGGGTGAATTAGTTATCTACAAGTTTCAATTCTTTATCCAATTAAGTATACTTAAACATCAAGCATAAACATAATGAAAGAAAACTTGAACAGAATACCAATATTTTGGTTGCGGGGATACCCAAATAAGTAAAAGCCCCGGTGGGAATCGACACCCACTAATAAACTGCACTAGTGTATAATGATCCTTTTTAGAAGATCTTACAACCCTATTAGGAGTTTATCTTTACAATGCAATAAGTGCAGTGACCTGGTCAAAGTTCAGACCCTGTTAGGAGTCTTTTATGATTGACCTTGTTAGGGGTGAGGATGCACTATTTGAAAGCTCACTGCTCAAAGGGGTGAAGGCTGAAACCTTCTGAATAACATATACACACTATATTTGGATCTTGATGAACTGTGCTTAGACCTGATGTCTAGATCAGTTCCAATGAATAGCATATACTCTTTACTTGGTCACATAGACCTTCCACGGATGGCTCAACACTTCGCACACTCTGCTCTGCTCTTCACATTCAACTCTGAACCATGTCTTAGTAATCACAAATGATTGTCTATAAATATCTTCTCTCTAAATGATATAATCAAGTCAGCCTATTAGAACCACCTTGAAATCATAATAGAGAAACAATAACACTCTCCAATAATATTTATGTCCGCTCTACTAAGCACGCAACACAATCTGGGACCTATCCAATATTAATAAATGTAGATGCACGCTACACACTGTCAGCTCTACCCAATTAACTGAAACTTTCTCCTTAAGCTAAATTACATCATGTGCTCTTAGCCAAACCTTCTTAACTCTTCTCTCATTACTAATCTAAGTGCGCATACTGACATGATAGGTGCAACTCCTGTACCAATATAATCTATGTTGGCTCTTCTAAATAAACATAGGAAACTGCAACTGGTGAATGGCAACTACATATATTCACTTCTACTACATACCGGACTTTGCATCCATGAATGTAACATCACTAGCATGTCTTCATCATATATCCAAAGGCGCAAGGCTGTATGATAACTCTACGAACAATCACACATAGAATACTATCTGTAACTCTTTCAGGAACACTACTGACACAAGCTGCTATATAATTGTCTATATAAACAATTAACCTCTACATCCATGATATCATGTTCATAACATGTCCATTCTATATATACTTGAAGCTTAATGCATAAGTCTTCCGCGCATGCTACTTAACATATGTTGTCATCAATGACAAACATACAGTCAGGATTGGCTTGCTAGCAAATCTCCAACAATCTCCCCCTTTGGCATTGATGGCAACATATGGAATGAAAAACACCACCAATCCAAATGACCAGTTCTTTTATAACATTTTCCATTTCCTCATCAAAACTCCCCCAACGATGAATCCTCCATCTGCTCCAATATTCTTTAATATTCTCCATTTCCTTAACTGAACTGCTTCCATGACTGAATACTACTCCCTCTTGCTGCTATATATTACTCCTTAATTTTGTATGTGCTCCCCCTTTAATGTTGTTTTTCATGACTATATACTACTCCCCCTTTGACATCAATAGAAAAGGGTGCCAAATATTTGAGCTCCAGTAATACTCCTGAAGTAGGGTAGTCAACCATCCATCAGTCACTGAGGACTGATGCTCTTTCCACTCTTTCTAAGTAGAATCAGGGAAGGTAATTACTCCCAACTTCTCCTTGAGATACTCAAAAGTATCCTTTGGCAAGGGCTTTGTGAATATATCTGCTAGCTGATCCTTTGTGCTCACATAATCCAATTTGACTTCTTTCTCTTCCACTTTCTCTCTTAGGAAGTGATACTTAATCTCTATGTTCTTGCATGCATCATAGGATTCTTTGACATGTTCATAGTGCTAGTGTTATCACAATGAATAACAATAGGATAATCAATCTGAATTCCAAAATCCTTTATCATTTGTTTGATCCAAACAATTGTAGAACAATTCAAGGCTGTTGCAACATACTCTACTTCTATTGTTGACTGAGAAATAAAATTCTACTTCTTGCTTGTCCAAGTGACAAGTCTATCACCAAGAAATACTGCTCCTCCTAATGTACTCTATCTACCATCAATGCATCCTACCCAATCTGCATTTCTATATACATGAAGCTCAACATTCTCTGAATTAGGATACCATATACCATAATCTATAGTGCCCTACAAATATCTGAATATTCTCTTTACTGCCATGAGGTGACTTTGTTTAGGCTCTATTGCAAATCTTTCAACTATGCCAACTACATTAGAAATATTAGGTCTAGTTTGAGTAACATATATGATTTTACCAATCATAGACTTGTACAATGTTATATCTACTGCTAGAGAATCATCTTCTTTTGTAATCTTGCAACCTTTTATCATAGGTGTACCCATTGGCTTACATTCATCCATCTCAAACTTCTTCAATATCTCTTTCACATATTTAGACTAATTAATGAAAATACCTTTCTCTGTCTACTGCACATTTAATCCCAAAAAGTATTTGATAGGTCCAATCATGCTCATCTCAAACTCTCTCCGCATCTCCTTAGTGAATTCTACACTAAGTTTGTCATTACCCCCAAAGATAATGTCATAAAAAAAAATAGCTACAAGTAGTAAACCTTCAGATGTCTCTCTGATAAACAGATTACAATCTGCTGCTCCTTTCTTGAATCCAATTTTTGTTAGATATCCATCAAGTCACTCATACCAAGCTCTAGGGGCTTGCTTAAGTCTATAGAGGGCTTTCTTCAATCTACATACCATATTTGGTTTGTTTGATAAGGTGAATCCTTCTGGCTACTCAATGTATACTTCTTCTTTTAACTCTCCATTCAAGAATGCTGACTTACCATCGATCTGATAAACTTTGAACTTTTTGAATTTGGCAGAAGCTAAAAATAACTTAATAGCTTCTAATCTTCTCACAAGTGCAAATATGTCTGAATAATTAATACCTTCTCTTTGCACATATCCTTTACATACTAACATTTCTTTATTCCTTACTACTATACCATCTTCATTCATCTTGTTTTTGAATATCCACTTTGTTCCAATCACATTCTTATCAATAGGTCTTGGGACCAATTCCCAAGTATCATTTTTTATAATCTGATCTAGTTCTTATTTCATATCATCATGCCAATCTGAATCATTACATGCATCTTCAACACTTAAAGGTTCAATCTGAGATAGTAGACATACCACTTCATTGCTTGCTAAACTCTTTTTTTTATCTAGTTGTGACTTTACTGCTCTGATCTCCAATGATGTCATCCTTAGAGTGATATCTAGATGTATACTTTGGAACTTTAGGTGATACTGACTCATCTTCCTTATGAGTTTCTTCTTCACTTATTTTAGGTTCATTGAACATTACATTAATACTATCAAACATCTCTTCAACACCTATCTCACTAGTGGAAGGAATGGGTTCTTCTTCAATCATAGGTGCATAATCATGATATCTTTCTTAAACCATAAACTTTTCATCAATCTTAATGTGAGCACTTTTAATGATCTTCTTCAATCTCAAGTTAAAACATCTATAAGCTTTTCTTTTAGTAGAGTAACCAAGAAAAATACCTTCATCACTTTTTGCATCAAACTTGCCTATTGCTTCATCCCTCTTGATGTAGCACTTGCTTCCAAAGCTTCTAAAGTATTTCACCATGGGAACATTACCAAACCACAACTCATAAGGTGTCTTGTCCGCACCAGGACTCAATTGTATTCTATTGATCGTATAGACTATTGTATTGACCACATCTCTCCAATAGGTGTGTGCAACATTTCCTTCAATCATGATGGTGCACGTTGTATCAAGGATGATCCTATTTCTTCTCTCTGCAATCCCATTTTGTTGAGGGATTCTAGGTGCACTCAATTGTCTCTTTATGCCATGTTCTTCGCAGTACTCATAGAATCTATCAGAGGTGAATTCTCCTCCTCTATCCAATCTTAGACACTTTATCTTTAGTCCAAATCCATTCTCAACCTTAGATTTGAATATTTTTCAAACTTCTCAAATGCTTCTAACTTATCTTTCAAGAACACAACCAACATCATTCTAAAATAATCATCAACAAACAAAATGAAATACCTTTCACCATAGTATGATCTTGTTTGAGTTAGTCCACATAGGTCTATATGAATCAGATCCAACTTGTTTTCTACAGAATTATGCTTGCTCCTAAATGAGTTCCTCACATGCTTTCCCATCACATATTCCCTGCAAATAGTATCAACTAGCTTTGCTATGCTAGGTAGATATCTTACTATTGGCAATTTGACTATACTATTATATATGACTTAATATAGTGTTCTCATTATGGAAACAAATTCATATAGTGTTTTGGAGTTAGTGCACATCATCAGAAGATCAGAAATTGGCTAAGTATAGAAAACTGGACAATTAACAAAGCACCAGTAGATCAGAGCATCAGTGCATGTGCATATGACTGAGTTATGGTATGTGCCCTAGAAGATAATATCGTAAGAGTATATTTATGCTTAGTCTAAGAGCGCATGATCAGAAGATTTAGTATGACAAAGATATAGATAGTTGAAGTTACATAGATAGTGAATGCTACAATAGAATAATGTATGCAGTCGATTGTTGGTAATTTGATTAGCGACTATAATATTGTTTTGTAAAGGCTATGCGCCTATTGTAATTAGGTTGTAGACATGTAATTAACTTTGTTTGTAAACACGCTTGAGCCAATTCAATTGGAAGCGTTGTATGTAATCGGTTATAGGCCAACCTAGTTAATTATTTTGGTAGCGCATATAAATATGAGATGTGCCCTTTGTAATTTGAATGGAAGTTGAAATAGAGTGGAGATAAGCAGAGTAGAAGTGTTTGAAGAGTTGATAAGATGTATTAGAGCTTTGTAAGAGATCAAAGCATTAGCGCATCAAAGGAACTGATTAGACAAGCAATGTCACAGTGCCAGTTCATCTAATAGATATAGTGTGTATCTGAGATCTGAAGGTTGTAGCCTTCACCACTTGAGTAGTGAGCTCTAGGACAGTGTGCCCCCACCCCTAACTAGGTTAATTGTAAAAGACTCCTAACAGGGTCTGACCCGTGACAAGGTCACTGTACTAAATGCATTATAAAGACAAATCTTAACAGGGTTAAGGATCTTCTAACAAGGATCATAATACACTAGTACAGATTATTAGTGGGTATCAATTCCCACCGAGGTTTTTACCTATTTGAGTTTCCCCATAACCATATTGGTGTTATGAGTTGTGTTCATCTATCTTGTTTATGTTAATGTTCATTTCAGTACTTAAGCATTCAAGTTTAAAGAGTAAAGTAAAAAGATTAAATATAGTGAACACTGATTCACCCCCCCTCTCAGTGTTCCCATTCCTAAAAATTGGTATCAGAGCTCAGGTCCTCAGAAAAGAAGTTTAACCACTTGAGGAGATCATGGACAAGATAGAAATGAAACATTTGAAGAGAAATTTTGAAGTTGCTCTTGAAGACCTGGACAGATCTGAAAAAGAAATTGAAGAGCTAAAAGAAAAAGTCAGTGATGCTCAAGTAGTCATCAAAATACTAAGGAAAGATTTAAAAGAATGTTCTACCAGTGATCTAGGGATCATGGTCAAAAAGATAAATGAAGAAAACACATCTCTGAAAGATCAGATTAAAGAATTGGATGACAAACTAACTAACAATCATGAAGTCTATGATGAACAGATCAAAGAGAACCTTCAACTAAATGAAGAATTGAGGCAAGAAAACATGGAAATCTTGGAGCTAAGAGACAACAAAGAAAGCTTGGAATCTGAATTGAAAGAGGCTAAGAATCACATTGATAAATTACACACAAGCAAGGATTTGATTGAATCTCAACTGTATGCTCAAAAGCTTAAAGGAGATACCAGCGGCATTGGATTCAATGAAGCACAAAATCAGATTGATGACATGCGAGCAAGGATGAAAGCACTAGAAGACACCACAAATGCTAAGGAGACTGCAAGTCAAACTAAAGATAATGTTGAACCATCCAAAGATGAGCGCAAGCCAGTAGACCGAACTTGTTATGCATGTAACAAGCATGGACAAATAGCAAAGAATTGTAAAGAGATAAGACCTTTCAATGGTTGGGTATGTGTAGGATCATGGTATGCCAAACTAGGCCCTTAAGTGGCAATGAAAATTTAGAAAATCAGGTTTAGGTAAGTTGACATAAAAATTTGAACAAGTTATAAGTATTATATCAAAAATATGTAAGAAGAGAATCTGTAGAAAATTGAATTTAGTTTCTAAGATATTAGGCCTTTTTTGAAAAATAATTATTT
This sequence comes from Chamaecyparis obtusa, assembly GCA_027943335.1. NCBI lineage: Eukaryota > Viridiplantae > Streptophyta > Pinopsida > Cupressales > Cupressaceae > Chamaecyparis > Chamaecyparis obtusa. Next base: position 289,529 of record BSBK01000023.1, on the reverse strand, counting down.
TATATGTTGAAAATTTCAAATTTCAATGTAGCAGGTCAAAAAATTTAGGAAAAAATAAGAAGTAGGTGAATGTCTGACCACCTTAAATATAATCAAATGATTATTTTTTTTTACAATATTCTAGATATAAGTAGTAGATTCATGTCTGAATGTGACTCATTTTTTTTTAAATTTTTTTCCAAGTAAATAATTAATTATGATTTTTCTTCTACAACTTTTCCAAAATACAAAAATTCTCATGTCTGACCACGTTAACTTAGTCTAAACTTTATCAAATTGAAAAAAAAAATTATTTTTCTTGTAGTAGTAAAATCATAGAATGTGACACATATTTTGGATTTCAAAAATGTTATACAGTTTGAAATTTATAGCTATTTTTCAATAAGTTTATCAAACAGGACTAGAAAGATAACAAGTAGGTGTATGTCTGACCACATTGAACAAAATAAAATGACAATATTTTTTTATAAGATTCTAGATAGAAGCAGTAGACTCATGTCCTGATGTGATGTATATTTTTTTGTATTTTATTCCAAGTAAATAATTAATTATGATTTGTCTGCTACAAATTTTCCTAAATATAAAACCTCTCATGTCTAGCCACCTTAACTTAGTCTAAACTTCATCAAATTTATATAATTGTTTATTATTATTGTATTAGGTGAAGCATAGAATGTGATGTATATTTCAGATTTCAAAAATTTTATATTGTTTCAAAGTTATAGCTATTTTTCAAAGAGTTTATCAACCAAGACTTCTTTTTCACATCACCACTTTTTGGCATACCATGATCCTGCACATACCTGGTTACTGTTATTCATGCAATAAATTTTGCCATAGAGCTATGAATTGTAAGAAAAATTAGAAGAACAAGGCTCAGCATAATCAACCAAATGTAAGAATTTCTCATAATGTTACATGTCAGATATGTAACTATAATAGTCACTCAGGTAGACAATGCAAAATGGTAACCCATGTCAATGCGCCGAGGAATTTAAGGCCTCCAGTTATTTGTCACTCATGTAAAAAGGCTAGACACATCTCAAAGTTATGTAGATCAAGAATGCAAATTTAGGAAAGCCCTAAAAATCCAGAAGAATCAATAGTCAATGCTGAAGGAGAAGTCAAGTTTGTCAAAGCTTCAGAAGATGCGAGGTTTATTTGGTCAAAGGCAAAGAAGGATAAGGTTGATGAGCATGTATTGGATACATCCATAGTGGACACACCCTCTACATCTGGATGAATGGACCTCAGGGTCATAGGGGGAGCTAATTTAGCTCTAAACCCCTACACGGCCGGTATACTCACCCTCAGAGTATGCACCTTTGGATTTAACCTTTTGGAGACTAACAGAACCTATGTGCTAGAGCGCACTAGATAATTGATAGTAGAATGAAAGTTTGAGATTTTCAATGAAAGTCTGGTTTACGTGGCAAGCATTAATGGTGGAATTTTTACTTTAAAGTATATAGAAGCTTGTAGATCACTCATTGCATTTGAGTTCAGAGTGATTGAAGAGCACAAGATCCCTAGCAGTTGATTGTGAAGGATTGTAGATTGATTCACTAGCAAAGCGATGTGTTTGATTGGTTGTGGAAGCCCTAATCCATCGCGTTGATTCAGAAGTTATTAGAAACCATTAGGAAAGTGATATACAAGTAAGTGATGGATACTCCTATTGTATTTGATGTTACAGAGAAGAAAAGATATGTGTTTAAGAGGCACCCATTCAAATCTACATTGGATGACCCAGAAGGCGCATTCTCCCGCACTCCTATGGGTTTTATGTATGTCAAAGACATCCATGCATACATATATTGTAACAAGGAGCCAGTAGGACTTGACAAGATAAGAGCGCACTTAGAAACCATGATGAAACCAGATAAATCCTTCCTGGATGAGTATGCGTAGTTTGAAAACCACCCGATAATTGAGTATGCTACAGCATATGAGTTCTATGAGTCCAAATGGATAAAGATTATACTTAGCAGGATTCATGATGACCTATTCTAGATAGTTGAAGTGTCAGTCAGGATTACAGGAGAACTAATCCATGAGATGATAGGTCTCTCTAAGAAAGGCACCATCCTTCCAGTAGGCAAGGATGTTAGAAAACTTGTAGAACAGTCTTGCAAGTCAAGAAGTGATAGGCGCGGAATGACCATTGAGCCTATAAAGGAGAAAGACATCAAACTAATGTCTATGATATTAGGGTATAAGTTTCAACACACCAATAGGGTGAATAGTGTGTTTGCGGCCACTATTCTTGTAGCAATAAGGATTGTTAGAAAAAATGGAGAATTCAATTTGTGCAAGATCTTGCATGCACAACTGATAGACAACATTAAGGCCATCAAACATGACAAGACCAAAATATTCAAGTTTGGGTCTTTAATCATTTACATGTACTTCCATATACTTGGAAATGTTTCAGATTTATACCTAGACAAGGATATACCTACAATGCTTCAAATATCCCTTAAGGAATCTACTGATAGTTCATGGAGGATTACATGGAGCTAGAATTGAAAACATTCAGAATCAAGATGCAGATGAGATATAGGATACCTAAGAAAATAGTTGAAATATACAAGGAGAACATTTTCTTTATGGTGGAGACTGATACAACATATATGGAAGTAGTTGAACTAAGGACAAAGTGGATTCATCCACTTGGATATGAGGTTGAGGAGCCAATCCTAGAGGCATATGCTCAAGTACTGATATTAGCACCTAAGGACCCTAATGAGCCAACGTGGGGGACTTATGAAGAGAAAACAAGAGAAGTCGATGCAGTCTTAAACAATGCAACAACTAAAAGAAAAGTAGCCAAGGTTACTTCTAAAATACTAAAGATTCATGGAGTAACTCAAGCAGACTTGGACAAAGCAAGACAAGAAAAGATTGCTTTGGGAATTGAGAGTGCATCTACAGTGGAAGAAGAATCTAATGACCCAAAATTGAAGAAGGTAAAAGTGGAGAAGTCTAATGATATGAAGGTTAAAATAGATGTTTCCCCTCACATGCCCATAGAAAGAATTGACATTACTGCTCCTCCTGAGTATAAGGTAATGCCTAAGAGGAAGAAAGAAATAAGCACAAGTCATCCATCCTCATGAGCAACAAGAAGCACAAAGAATACTCAAGCACCTCCAGAAGTAAGTTTCAAACTTGGTTTTAGTGTGTTGAGTACAAGGATTATTGATGAAGGCAAGATAGATCAAGTAGGGAAGTTCTATGAGAAGTATAGTGAAATCGACAAATCAAAAATCCATAAAATGATTATCAAACACATGTTGAAGTTTAAAAGGATAGTACTAGAACTGAAGATAATGATTCCTGACAATGTGTGGAATATCTTAGAATTCCTAAAAAGATAGGTCATTAAAGAGGATCAAAGGATAAGATAAATGACTCTAGATGAAAGTCTCCCAGTATGTTCTCTAGAGGAGAAAACTTTATTGTTAGATTTTGTGAAACCGCACCTCCGAACTAAGATAAGAACACTACACATCATGGACAAGAATTATGAGTTGGTTGCAAAGGAAACAAAGAAGGCTTTTGAAAAGGTATTCTTGAACAGACACATGTATCCACCCACTGCGCCCTCAACACAAGTGCCCTATAAGGAAGTAAAAGTGGCAGAGCCCACTAATGTACCATTTATAGGTCCTCAAGATTCAGTGCCTGTAGTTGAAACTCCTATAGAGGAAGAAAAGTTTGCACCCATAACAGAGACACCAAAAGATAACACTATCATCATTGATAATGTAGAGATAGCCATGGTGGCCACAAATAAAGACTTGGATAAGTTTGAAGAATCTTTTGTGAGCACACAAGAAACTAAAATTCTATGTGGTGACAATTCACCCAAGTTATAACAAGAAGGAAAAGAATCAAAAAAAGAAAAAGAAAAAGAGGAAGAAAAGATAGAAGAAAAGAAAGCAGAAGAAGAGATAAAAGGAAATGAATCAACAGATGAGCCATCTATTGGAATGCAAATTAGAGTAAAGAAAGAAGTAATGGATGGCACCCCTATCACTCCTTTTGTATCATTGTTGTCAAGATTGACACCAGACACCACTAGTCTAGATTCTTGGGGAGAAGAAGACCTAATCAAGATCAGTGTCTTAGCTATGGAGAAGGCCAAAGAGAAACAATTAATGAGGAATCCCCTATTTGTTGAGTCAGTGAACATCTTGAACAACCTGCTACCTTAAGACAAGAAAGTGTCTAAGGTTCATTCAGTGGATGATGTGAGCACAATTATTTCAAATTTTAAGATAAACTTTTCTAGCTTGGAAGAATCTGCATCCCTAGTTGCAGAAGAAAAGTATATGAAGAAGAGGGTTAGTGAATTGGTTAGTAACTTTGCACTTGACCTAAGTTCACTCAAGGTTGGTCAAGCATCCTTAAAAGAGTTTGCAGCAAATGACAGGAAGATCATTGTAGATTGTATGGACCAAGATAAGATAGTTGATGATCATTTCAAGAAGATACAAGAGGTAGAAGCAATGATAGAACAAGTAAGGAAATCAGTAGAAGACCCCTCCACTAATGTAAATGTGTGCAATATTGTATGTCAAGGGAAGATTCACAAGATTGAAAGAGCAAAAAATGAAATGTCCAAGATAAGGGCAAGGCAAACACAGCTAAGAAATGCTCTTGCGCCCTCCCTAGATGTGCTTAATCAGAATATCAAGGAGATTGATGCCACCATGGTGACATATGATCAAGGTCGTAGCTCAAATTTGGAGAAGATGGAGAAGCTAAATTATGCATTATGCGCCCATCTCCAAATAGTCAATGCATTGATTGCATTTTGGAAGCAAGAGATCCACAAGTTGCAGATAGCATATCCAGATGTACTTTCCCTGTAAGTACTTGTAGAGATTTAGTTTTTAGTATCTTTGTCATTAATTTCAAAGGGGGAGTATGTCTAGAATATGGAGTTATAGATATGTAAAGAAGATGTATAGTAATAAGACTAAGGGAGATATAAGTTAAAGTTTTGGTATAAGAGGATAGATAGTAACTTTTCCATATTCCTTTGTTGCCATCAATGAAAAAGGTAGAGATTGTTGGAAAGTTGACTATACTATTGTATATGACTTAATATAGTGTTTTCATTATGGCAACAAAGTCATATAGTGTTTTGGAGTTAGCGCACATCATCAGAAGATCAGAAATTGGCTAAGTATAGAAGACTAGATAGTTAACAAAGCACCTCTAAATCAGAGCACCAGTGCACGTGCATATGACCACATTATGGTATGCACCCTAGAAGATAAGATGGTAAGAGTATATTCATGCTTAATCTAAGAGTGTGTGATCAGAAGATTCAGTATGACAAAGATACAAACAGTTGAAGTTACACAGATAGTGAATGCCAGAACAGAATAGTGTATGCAGCCAACTATTGGTAATTTGATTAGCGACTATAATATTGTTTTGTAAAGGCTATGTGCCTAATGTAATTAGGTTGTAGACATGTAATTAACTTTTTTTGTAAACACGCTTGAGCCAACTCAATTGGAAGCATTGTATGTAATTGGTTATAGGCCGACCTAGTTAATTATTTTGGTAGCGCATATAAATATGAGATGCACCCTTTGTAATTTGAATGGAAGTTGAAATAGAGTGGAGATAAGAAGAGAAAAAGTGTGCGAAGAGTTGATAAGATGTATTAGAGCTTTTCAAGAGGTTAAAGCATCACTGCATCAAAGGAACTATTCAGACAAGAAGTGTCACAGTGCCAGTTCATCCCGCAGATATAGTGTGTATCTGAGATCTGAAGGTTGTAGCCTTCACCACTTGAGCAGTGAGTTTTAGGATAGTGTTTCCCCATCCCTAATAGGGTTAATTATAAAAGACTCCTAACAAGTTCTGACCCTTGACAAGGTCACTATACTAAATGCATTGTAAAGACAACTCCTAATAGGGTTAAGGATCTTCTAACCAGGATCATAATACACTAGTGCATATTATTAGTGGGTATCAATCCCCACCAGGTTTTTTACCTATTTGGGTTTCCCCGTAACCATATTGGTGCTATGTGTTGTGTTCATCTATCTTGTTTATGTTAATGTTCATTTCAGTACTTAAGCATTCAAGTTAAGTTTAAAGAGTAAAGTAAAAAGATTAAATATACTGAACACTGTTTCACACCCCCCCCTCTCAATGTTCCTATTCCTAACACTTACTACCTTTACATTGCTTATCTTTACTATGTTGTCGAAATTGATATGACATAGTCTTTTATGCCATAGCCAACTATCATCTACTTTAGCAACAAAACAACTTGCTTCAGAATTAAGCTAGAAAACATTACCTTTAGTCTTTGAGCCTGATGCAATCATTACACCATCCTTGTTGTTAATGATGAATTTGTTATCTTTGAACTCCAATCTATAACCTTTTTCAAGAAACTATCCAACACTAAGAAGGTTATGCTACAAACCATCTACATAAGAACATCATCAGTGTTGTTCTTTCCATCCAATGTAATAGCTCCTCTACCAATGATAGGTTTAGGAGTGTTGTCTCCAAATCTAACCATACCACCATTGTATTTGTCTAGATGAAAAAATCTATCTTTATCACCTATCATGTGATGTGAACAACCACTATCTATAATCCAAACTGTCCTTATGTCTTCTTGTGAAATCAATGCTAGCTCTTGTTCCTTTTTCTTATCTTCATGATCCATAATAGCAATGAATCCAATTTCATCTTCAACTGAATCATCATCAGAAACTCCATCACCAACATACTAACATTCTTTTGTATACTTAGGCTTGTAGTTAGTTCTGAATTTCTTCACTCTTGTAGGACACTTGGATGCAAAAAGACCGATCTTATTACATGAGAAATATTTGAAAGTTAATTGACCTTCATACTTTCCTTTTCCTTTTCATTTTAACTGTTCTATTCAAGAAATGGGAAACCTAGAACTAGACATTGTGCGTGAGGAACTATGTGTGGATAATATTTTGAAACCCGAGCACAAACATCTGGAAGATAAGGGTTTAGTCCACATTGCACATCTTCCTCGAAACTTTCGAGATAAATGGGTTACGTACATTCTCAGCCGAGTACATGATGGCAAGATTTGGCTTGAGCAACCTATTGAGATCACAAGGAAAATGATTCATCAAGTTACCGGTCTTCCCATGTTAAACAAAGCGAAAACTACCAAAACCCTAGGTCGGACGGAACTAGAGAAGAAAACCCTAGCCGAGTGGGATGGTAGAGGTATGAAGGTTAGCAGCATTACCGACGCCGAACGGAAGTTTGGTACACATATCATTGCACACAAGATTTACAGTTCTAGTCGACAGAACAGTGTCTCATGTGAAGCTGTTGACCTAGCATACAAAGTGGTCAAAAACAACTTGACATTTGACCTAGCAGACTTATTGTTGAAACAGTTCAACAAGAACATGGAAAGCATCAAAACTTCCAAAAACAATCCATGTAAGTTTGGATCCTTGATAGTCTGTTTATTCTTCTATGTTCAGAAATTCTTCCCTTCTAAAGGAAAAGTTGTATGGAGAAAAGATGTGCCTGTACTTTATGAAATTAATGAATACATCGCAGAAATGGGTGAAAACTTTGAAAGCATCATGGATAATTATTTTGAGTCTTTCAAAGAGAAAATGAATGACAGATTCCGGATTCCACAGAAGTTGGTGGAAGATTACAAAGATGACATCTGTTTTATGGTAGATTGTGATAATGTGTATGTTCAAGCAGTTAAACCGAGAACTGTATATGTAAAACCTCTTCCCTATGAAGTAAATATTGATGAAACCAAGAACATTATTGAAGCACTTCTAAATCAGCCTGTCAATCCCAAAGCCCCATATTTTGGAACATATGATGAAGCTAAGATGAGAATTGAACTAAGCATAAAGCTTCCACAGGCGGTAAACAAAGGAAAGAAAAGGATAGCTAAAATGCAAATGATAACCGAGGAGAAAGAAGAAATAGGTGAAAAAGAAGAGGAAAAGGATGAGAAAACAGAGGAACCAGAACCTGCAAAGAAGAAAGGAAAAGTTTTTATCACTAAGGCATCTGAGCCTCCCACTGCTGTGTTCACAAGGAGAAATACAAGAGGAAAGGCAGACAAGGCAGAAAAGGTAGATAAAGACATAGTATTCAAAAGGCCTCCTCTAACCCTTCAAGAAAAGCTCAAACTCTTCAGAGATGGATCAGGATCTGGAGTAAGTAATATAAAATCCCTGAGATATGAAACCAGATCGGAAGCAGAATAGAAGGAAATAGAAGATGCTGTTGTTGAGAAGATGGGACAGTGGAAATACTCTCCTGAAGAAATTACCTCACAGGTTCCCGCAGTTCTATTGAATCCGATAAGAATGAGATGGAGCAATGCAAGGAAAACTGTAATAGACATATTTGATCAAAACCTGAGACAGTTGATGCCGAGCCTGAAAAATGATGAAGTAAAGAAGGCACTAAAAGAAAATGAAAACAAGATGACATTAAAGTTCAATACTTGTTTGATTTTGATCAACAATATTGAATCGGTTGTGAAGGCTGCAAAAGCCACATGGAAGAACATTTACCACCTTCACCAACCGAGCATTGAAACTGTAATAATAAAGGATATTGAAGATGACAGCGATGAGCAAGAAGAAGACACCGAGGTAGATGATACTGTAAGGATAGCAGCAGAAGTCATTGCATCCCTTCCTACCTCTCCAGTGAAAGTCTCTACATCCAGCCCAGAGACACCTTCAAGCATGGTTGTGACAACTTCTACATTTGTCCAATCATCCCTAGCAACATCAGAGGCAGCTACCATTTCTTCTACCGAGCTGCAGTCTCCTGTACCAGTAATTTTTCCAGCTTTTGAATCATCAAGTGTAAATATTTTAAGTTCTCCAGTAGAAAGTATACCAGTGTCAATAGCCAGCCCTACTTTATCTACTGTCACTACTACAAGAGCATTAAGTACAGATAAGCCTAAGGCTCTACCGAGTATAAAATTTTTGGGTAAAAATATAGTTGAGGATATAGACCTAGACGAAGAGATAGAGATTCCTACTTTAGATTTTGCAAATCTCTCAGCAGACCGGATGCAGAATATAGGTGAGATCCTCCAAAGGAAAGCAAAACAAAAGAAGCTTAAGGAGGAGAGAGACAAAGAGTATCAAATCATCAAGGATGCTAAGGACATTTTGTCTGATGCATTAGGCATTAAAGTAGACTCCTCCCAGCATGTTTTGTTACAATTGGCAGAAGCAGTTGAGAAATACAATGAGGACTCATCCCGGACAGAAAAGTTAGTTGAAAGAGCCGAGAAGAGATTCAACAATAAAGTGCTTGAGCACATTGCTCAGCACATAGCTATCAACCAAGTGGAATTGTCTTCAGTTTTGTCTAACACAGAGTCTATTTATTCGAATGCTACCTCTCTTTTGGCCAGACTATGCAATTTTGCCGAGTTCACAAAGGATGTCAAAGATAAAATGAATAAAATGGATGAGGATATGAAGATTAGCATACAGAAGCTGCAACTTGAACCAAGTTCAAGCTCTGCTCATCACATGAAAATTTCACATCTATCCAATATGAAGTCTGATCTATTGAAAGAAGACTCAAGGATCCGGTCCACACTGCTAGACATCCAACACATGATCCTTCCCATCTTGAATACAATGTATAAGCACATTGAACATTCTAGAACATTGATTCATGACAATCAGTTCTCCATAGCAGATCACATGATTGAACTCTCTGCAGAAGTTCAAATTGCTATACAAACATGTAAGATTCTGCAAGAAAGTTGGGACAGAACCCTGGCACTAATAATGAAGGTACATTCTGATTTCTTATCAAATTTTGGATTCTCTCTGTAAATAACTTGTATATGCACCTTTTGCATTATCATCAAAAAGGGGGAGATATGTATAGAAGGAGAGATATGTATACTGTATAGATTTGTATAAGAAACAGTTAGCACATTGAAAGGGGGAGACAATGTATAAAGCCCTATAACAAAGACAAATTTTGAAAAATCAAAATAAAACTCAGCATGATTCATGTATATAAATTTTTGGCCAATAAGTGTTTTTGTCACTAATGCCAAAGGGGGAGATTGTTGGCATTAAGCAGAATTGCCACTAGTGACAACACTTATTTGCATTCTGAGTGCAAACTGAGCAGACAGTGCAAACCGAGCAGACAGTGCAAACCGAGCAGACAGTGCAAACCAAGCAGACAGTGCAAACCGAGCAGACAGTGCAAACCGAGCAGACAGTGCAAACCGAGCAGACAGTGCAAACCGAGCAGACAGTGCAAACCGAGCAGACAGTGCAAACCGAGCAGACAATGGAAACCGAGCAAGTTAGTACAAACTGATCAGGACAATGTAAACCGAGTAACATCTTGTCTACCGAGTCACCAATGCTTACCGAGTTCAATACCTACCGAGTGATCAGTATGAACCGTGCCTTCACTTCTACCGAGTGCATGATGATGCCGAGTAATGCAGTGGACGCCGAGTATCAGAAAGTCACCGAGTCAGTGTGAAGGAACCGAGTAATCATATTTGGGCCGACTTAGTAGCACTTATGTTTATTTGTCAAGCCGACTGTATAATTGTAATTGTAATTAATTGTTTGAGACCTGTATATAAACAATGATGTAGAAGTAAAAGAAAAAAACACACAAGTAATAAAATATATGAAGTAGAAAATATGTGAAAGAAAAAAAAGGCAGAGATAAGCAAATTGCAGAAGGCTTCAGAAGTATAAGGTTCAGCAAAGACAAATTCATCACAGAAGGTGATCAGTACATCAGCGAATCTCATTCAGCAATCCAGTTGCAAAGCAGAGATCTACTGTTTCATTCTAACAGGTGAATCAGTACTAAATCCTTTAACCGGGTAGACTTAACAATCTTTGTATAAATCTCTTTACCGAGTGCATACTTCACTGTATGTTTGTAAATCCTTTAACAAGGTGGATTTAGTAATCCTTATTGCTCCTAACAGGGCAGATCATCAGAAGTGATCAAATTGTAAGCCTTAACCGGCCAACTTTATTCTGCAGTATTACAATTACAATTAAATGATGACTTCACATCCATTTGATAGACTTTGAATTTCTTATGTGCAGTATATGCAAGTAGCATTCTAACTCCTTCTAATCTAGCAATAGGTGCAAATGTCTCACCATAGTCAATGCCTTGTTCCTGTGCATATCCCTTGCATACTAATCTAGCTTTATTTCTTGTGACTTCACCATTTTCATTCAATTTTTTCCTGTATATCCACTTAGTACCAATAACATTCTTATCTTTTGGTCGGGGTACTAAGGACCAGGTTTTGATCTTTTCTATTTTTTCTATTTCCTCTTTCATTGCATTAACCCATTCTTCATTCTCTAATGTAACTTTCACAGTTTTAGGTTCAAATTCACAAATTAGGCATGTACCTTGTCTTGTTTTGCTTCTGGTTTGCATTCTAGCATGTCTGTCTCCAATGATTTGTGTTTCAGGATGATGTCTCCTAACAAAACTAGCTAAAACTTGATTTCTTCTTTCTTGTTCATCCTGCTCAGGGTCATTTTCTTGCTCAGCAGCCTCTTCATGTTCATCGATTTGTGGTGCCTCTTATACTGCATTGTTTCCCTGCTGACCGGTAGTTACAGCTTGTGGTGTCGGTAGATACTCTGGATATTCAATGTAAGTGAATCTACCATAGTCTTCTGGTTCCTTTGTATTTTCCTCTGTGTACTTGTCATCAAACTCATCAACACAAACATTAGTACTTTCAATAATCTTATTTTTAGCCTTATTCAAACATTTGTATGCTTTACTTGTAGTGAAACATCCAAGAAATATTCCTTCATCTCCTTTAGAATCAAATTTTCCATTTCTCTCATCTTTCAAGATATAGCATTTACTTCCAAAAAAATTTAAATAACTTACAGTAGGTTTGTGTCCAAACCATAGTTGATAAGGTGTTCAGTTGGAGTCCTTCTTCAGTTGTACTCGGTTAATAACATATACAACTATGCTGACAGCTTCCCTCCAATATGTCTAAGCAACATTCTTTTGTATCATCAATGTTCTAGCACAGTCAATTATAGACCTATTCCTTCTTTCAGCAATGCCATTTTCCTGAGGTGTCCTCGGTGCAGATAGTTGCCTCGTGATTCCATGCTCATTGCAAAATTTAGTAAATTCATCAAAGATAAATTCACCTCCTCTATCAGACCTTAAGCACTTTATTTCCTTACCGGTTTCTTTCTCTACCTTAGTTTTATACCACTTAAACATTTTGAAAGCTTCAAATTTCTCTTTTAAGAACATAACAGTCATCTGTCTAGTGTAATCATCAACAAAAAGAATAAAATATCTATAACCAAAACAACTCTGAGTTCTCATAGGTCCACATTGGTCGGTATGAACCAATTCAAGTATCTTCTTTGTTGAATAGTCTTTTCTTTTAAAACTAGACTTAGTCATCTTACCTTTCTGACATTCATGGCACATGGCATGATCAGGTTTTGTCAAGTTAGGCAATCCTCTAAATCTTTTCTTTCTACTAATCTTGATCATGTTGTCAAAGTTCACATGGCATAACCTTCGGTGCCACAACCAAGCATCTTCATCCTTAATTAACAAATAAGAAGACTGATCCATATCAAGATAGAATAGATTACCTCTGGATTGTGTACCAGTTCCAACAAGTCTTCCTCCATCATCATAAATCTTCAACTTTTTGCTCTCAAAAGCCAGTCGATGGCCTGAATTGTTTAGCTGAGCCACACTTATCAGATTATAGTTCAATCCATCTACCTAATATGCATTTTCACATTGTAATCTGTCATTGATCATCAGTGAGCCTTCACCTCTTACCATACAAGGTGCATCATTTCCCATTCTCACAGATCCTCCATTATATTCAATAAGATGATCAAACTTCTCTACATCACCGGTCATATGATGTGTGCAGCCACTGTCTATGATCCATGTATCATTTCTACTTACCTTAGAGATTAGTGTTGTCTCTTCATGTTTCTCTTCCTCTTCTAAGTCATCTTTCATAGCAACAAATACAACTTCTATATCATCATCAGAATCAGATTTAGTTTCAACATGTTTGGCTATGTAACATACCTTTTTTCCTTTTTCATCTTGGTTGTCTCTGTTGTTGTGTCGGTAACCTCTGTTGACTCTTCTTCCATAGCTTCCTTCAGATCGGTCTTTGGATCTATCATCATCTTTCTTCTGTGGACATCTAGCAGCGATGTGACGGACTTCTTTACAATTGAAGCATGCTAACGGTAGCTTACCTCTATACCTTCCTTTTCCTTTGGGAAATCTTCAGGCCATAAGTGCTTCATGCTCATCAAGTTCATCATCGGTATTGTCATCACTATCACAATTCTTACTATTCCTGATAGACTTTCCAATCTTCAGAGAAGACATGAAAGCAGATTCAACAGAAGGAACAACACTATTATCAAAATTGTTTAATTCAAAGGTTGTAAGTTTATCAATCAAAGTGTCAAGAGTGAGGTTGGATGTAGCTCTCATTTCATGAATTGCAGAAGGCCTGATTGCATATACTGGTAGCAAAGTTTAGAGAATTTTCCTTATTACCATTTCATCATCAACTACTCCATCAGATGCTCTAATAGCATGTACCACTTCTTTGAGTCTATTTGAATATTTGATGCAGGAGCATCTTGGGTGTAAGAGTAATCTTGCATCACCCAAAAATATTTCTATTTGCTTTTCAATAAGGGTTATCTTGTGCAGAGCTGCTATTTATGGAAACTTACTATTTTTTGAGTAAGTTGGTCATATGATCTCAGAATGTTTCGATTTCACAGTTGGAGGTTCATCCTAGTCATTTCAACCTACCAGTTGAGTTTCATTGCCACATCATCAGTATTGGTGAGGTTATTGAGATTTTTGGGTACAAAATATTTCAGGTCAATTTTGAAGGCCTTAGAGGCTCCAGATTGTGATCAACCCATGGCTGACTAGTGCTAGTGCATGTCAAGTGTTGTAGATCTCATCATGGCATTTCTGAAAACTGGTTACAATAGAAAAATGGAGTTACGGTTAAAAAGTTATGGCCTCCAAAAGTTGGGTTACCTAAAATTATATTTTGTATTTCTTTTGAGCCAACCCTATTGTAATAATTGTGAAAAATAAATAATTCTATGTCTAGTCGACCTAAAGGGCTAAATTTCTGGAACCTTCTCGAGCGGTGGAAATTGCCTATATAAGAAAGGTCTATAGTGTTGTCTTAGGTAGTTCGGGATAGTTCTGGGTAGCAGATCTGGGTATTGATTCGAGACTTTGTCCTACAGAATACTATAAGGGAATGCCCATGTGGCTTTGCATATTGTAATTCCACATTTGTGGAGATAATAAGAAGCCAATTTTTTGTTCTTGCATATTGTTGTTGTTTCTCTGTTTTTGTTATGTGTTTGTGGCATTAAGGGGAGCATCCTTCATCAATATTGGACAATGTTCTCACCTTCTTTCATTCTCATATCATCAAATCTACCTCTCAGAATTTCAGCTCAGGCTCTTTTGACATTCACATTTCCACTGTAGATTTGTGCTAATTTATCCCACATTCCTTTGGCAATTGTGCATGTCTTGATATCTTCAAATTCAGCATTGGTATAGGCAGCAGCAAGTTCCATCATAGTAACATTAAGTTCATGCTTATCCTTTAGTTGATCAACAGTTAGGGGACTAGTGGGTGGTTGCATGTAGCCATTTTGCATCAGATCTAGTGCAGCATTCCCAATTCTAGATATGTGCAGCTTCATTCTGCTTTTCCATACTATGAAGTTCTCTTTATTCAATGTCGATACTTCCCTCTTATACATCTTGAAACCTTTATGCTTAAGTCCTTAAAACTTTGTTCCAAGCAACACTACTGTGATACCAATTGTTAGAATAACTGAGAGGGGGGGGTGAATCAGTTATCCAGTGTCCCAAAACAAAATGTTTAATTCAAAACAATTTCTTTGGTTTTTGCTTGTCGATAAGTAATGATAACTCTTACTGTCTGTGCTTTTACCGATTACTGGTCTAATACTTATAACTATTTACTAATCAAATCTAACATGTAATATGCAAAGTATGATAACAAACAAATATCACAATCAACACATAGCACAAGAGATTTAAGGTGGAAACCCTATAAAGGGAAAAACCACCTAGGACTGGCAACCCAAAATTGTTCACTCTTCTGAAGTGAGGTTGGTTAAGACCCAACCTTGTTAAAAGTTATAAACACATTGTCAGGTGTGACCTTGTTAGAGGATTTTAGAGTAGAAGTTATCATCCAACCAGCCTTCACTATGGGGTTGACAGGATAACAATGTTCATTCTATGAATGATACATCATAAGACTTTCAGAGTCCACTCGGTTAAGAGATTTAGACTGTATACAATGGTTAAATATGTAACAGTAAAATGACCTGCCTTAATACAACTTCAATTGTAGATTATAGATCAATATTTAGTCCGTACAAATCCTTCTGATCAATAATTCACTTTAGATTCAATACTGTATCAACTTATTGTCCATCGGTAACTACTCTTTGTAGCTCGGTAATTGCTCTGCAACTCAGTTCTTACTAACCAATATGATCAGAATGCATGAAAACCTTATTCATGTCATAATCCTGCAGCTTATTCTTTTCGTCTTCATAAAGAAATTCTATTCTCTTATATAGATGAGTAAATCATTTTCTTCTCCACCATCAGATTTTGTCGCTCAATCACATTCATAGATTTTGCCACTTAAACTTTCTTGGTGCTTATGTCAATAACACGTTTCAATCTACTTCGTTAGATCTTTTTTGAATTTTGTCAGTCGTTGATCTGCGTAACAAACTTTATTCGTTACCTCGATGTTATACTCTTTCTAGCTCATCAATCTTATCGGCTAAACTAATCATTTAATTCATTCTGTTCCTCTCGGTTAACAAAGAATGCATCAGTGAACACTGCTTGGTTAATACTGCGGTCGGTATACACTACACTCCGTCGATGTATACTAGAAATGCTTCATTTACTGACAGCACTGCTTTGTGTCTTTCAGCTCTATACTTCATTATAGATGAATGCAACATAATAAAGTCAATATCATCAGGTCATAGACTCATCAACAAGTTACTCAGTGTGTTCCTTATCCTCATCTGTCATGTACATCTTTCCTCATGTAGATTTCTTTGTCCTTCATCTCTTTTCCATTTTTCTTCAGATGTCTCAGTGTAGTAACTTACAAGATAAGTGATGTCAAACTAGTTGACATCAATGACAACATAATACTGATTTAATCATATTACATATCTAATCAACAACTCCTCAGTGATCTTGCAATCACAGATCCTTCAATCAGATTCCAAATCAGTTGTAGTCCAACACTAGATCTATCAGCTCTTTCTTTGTATTTCTGATTGCTTTTCTCTAGCTTATGTTTCACATCGTCATGCAATGTCTTCATGTACTCAGCAAACTTTACTCCTTCAGCACTTCTCTTTCCTTCATTAGGAATATCCCTTAAGTTTAATATACGTCTCGATTGTATGCCACTTACAATATCAAAAGGTGTATTTCCAGTACTCCTATTCATGAAATTATTGTATGCAAACTCTACTTGTGCCAACATAGAATCCTAATTATTTGGTGTGTCTCCAACTAAACATCTCAAAAGATTACCCAAGCTTCTATTCACAACTTGTGTTTGTCCATCAGTCTGTGGGTGAAATGTAGAACTATATTTCAACTCAGTGCCAAACTTTCTCCAAAGGTTCTTCCAAAAGTACCCAACAAATTTATTGTCTCGGTCAGAGATGATACTCCTCGGTAATCCATGCAATCTGACAATTTCCTTAGAGAAAAGATCTACTATATGTACTGTGTCTAATGTATTTCTATAGGGAAATCTGTCATTTTAGAAAATCTATCCACAATAACAAATATACAATCATTACCTCTTACTTTCTTCGGTAAGCCAAGAAAAAAATCCATACTGATATCAATCCAAGGTTTCTCATGAACAAAATTCAGTGTATACAATCCAGTATTCTAACTTACTCCTTTTGCAACTTGACAAATTCTACAACTTTTCACAAATTTCTGAACATCCTTATACATCTGCGGCTAAAATTATTTCTCCTTAAGAAAATTCAATGTCTTATCAACACCAAAGTGTCTAGCCAAACCACTACTATGTTTCTCCTTTATCAAATTAGTTCCCATTGATCCTCTCGGTATACACTGTTAGAAAGTAAAGTCCACCAAGATAACTAAGAGGAGGGGGTGAATCAGTTATCTGATAATTATAACTTTTATCAACTTCAATAGATTTTAACGATGTAAGCAATATAATTACCAACCATAGAAAGATATTCATACACAATAACACAAGGACACAAGATATGTCGACTAGGGAACCTCTTGATCAAAGAGTAAACCTCGGTGGGAATGATGCCCACAAAAGATGCACTAATATGAATTTATTCCTTGTGAAAAGATGGACTCTGTTAGGAGTCTTATGAAATACATTCAGTACATATGAATCCCTGTTAGGACATTTTGAATCCCTGCTAAAAGATTCTAACTCTGTTAGGAGTTATCAAAGATAGAAGGACCCACTACCCAAACAACTTCAATGGAAATAACACTAAGCACATTGTCCAACTAATCTCTAGATTATTCAATAGAATAATATCAAATCATCACTTATCTCAACAATATGTTACCTCTTCTCTGACTATGCCAAACCGCACTCACTGCTACACCAGATCTCAATTTCAGATTTATGTACCTCGCATGTCTTCTTTCATAAATTCACTTTCACAACTTCCTTCATTTCATCATATTCATTCCATACATATATCACAACAAGGAAAAACATTCCTTCCTTTATACACACTCAAGTAATTACAAATGAGTCGGCATCCAATTACAAAATAAAAGTTTCCACACGTTACATCAAAATTACACAAAACTGTCAGCTTCCAATTAGAATAATTCATCACTCATGTGACCTCAAAGTTTGTGCTATCATCTATGTCACTATCAATGTCTTTAACTTCTCTCTAACTATGTAAAACCAGATTCCATGCCGATTAGGAGATATCATCTAATTTCCACCAATCGCTATTCAGGATCACTACCTGAATACTACTTCCACCAAAATGCTCATAACTTTCATGAATAAATGAATTACTATCTATGCTCTTAACCATGAACATATAACATATCAAAGAGTAAATCCTCAACATTGCATAGCTTGATCTGCAATATCCCATGTGCACTAATCAAAACATTGTCTGCTCCTCTGTGAATATCCAGTAGATCACTCTGTTGACATCAATGACAATCATAGTCATGAATGCAACAACAACTACTATAGAATGGCTACCAATACTCCCATAGGATATATTTAGCACTCATTCCTAACAATCTCCCCCATTGGCATTCATGGCAACATAGATGGAAAACATCCAATGTTCCATGAATCTAATACTGTAACACTACTGCTCTGAAAATGCTTTCAAGTCTTCTTCATCAATCAAATCTTGCTTCATTTTCCTATTCATCTCTCTCCAATAGATGGTCCAAATGGTTTTTCATGTACACTTCTCCCCCATTGACATCAATGATAGAAATTTCATCATTATGTCAACAACTCTAATGTCAGAAGACACTGTTCAGAAAATATATTCACTAGAGTCCTCATGACTCAACTCAAATACACATACTCCCCCATAGAGGAAGTACCAACATCCAGCTCAAAAGAAAGGTAAGGCTCATATACCACTGGATGGATGCAACCAACTGCATCACTTCTCAAAAGTAGGCTAGGGCATAACCCCAAGCATACCTCTCAGATACTCAAATGTATCTTTAGGCAAAGGCTTTGTGAATATATCTACTATCTGCTCCTTTGTACTTATGTACTCAAGTCTGACTTCTTTCTTAGAAACTTTCTCTCTTACAATATGATACTTAATCTCTATATGCTTTGTCTTAGAATGTAACACAGGATTCTTAGACATACTAATTGTACTGGTGTTGTCACAATGTATGACAACAGGCTGAACAAATTTTATTCCAATATCCTTCAACATTTTCTTCATCCAAATTATCTGGCTACAATTGTTTGCTGCTGCTACATATTCTACTTCTGTTGTTCTTTGTGAGATACAGTTCTACTTCTTGCTTAACCAAGAAACTAATCTTCCTCCAAGGAAAAATGCTCCACCACTCATGCTTTTCTTATCATCAACACTGCCTCCCCAATCAGCATCTATATATGCACATAGGGTAAAATCATCAAATTTTTCATACCATAGTCCATAGTCCATTGTGCCTCTTAAATATCTTAGTATCCTCTATCTGTTGCATAATGTGATTCTCTAGGTTTAGCTTGAAATCTTTCTACAATTCCAACTGAATGTGCTATATCAGGTCTTGTATGTGTCAAGTACTGTAATCATCCAATCATAGATCTGTACTTCTTCTATTCAACTATAAGAGTCTCATCTGTGCTATATAATTTATGTCTAGTTACCATAGGTGTTCCAACTAGTTTACAATTCTCCATTCCAAATATCTTTAACAAATCATTCAAATACTTTTTTTGGCTTACAAAGATACCATCAATGTTATGTGTTATCTATAATCCCAAAAAGTATTTCATTTCACCAAACATACTCATTTCAAATTCAATTTTCATTTCATCAGTAAATTTATCACTAGCTTCATCTTCTCCTCCAAAAATAATGTCATCAACAAAAATAACTATAATTAACAAATTATTTTCAATTTCTTTTGTGTACAGGTTACTATCATCTGTTCCTTTTGTAAATCTCAATTTTAACAAATACTTATCCAATCATGCATACCAAGTTCTAAGTGTTTTCTTTAGTCCATATAAGGCTTTCTTTAGTTTACATACCATGTCTCCTTCTTGAGTCAAAGGAAAACCTTCAAGCTGCTCAATATAGACTTCTTCTTCCAATTCTCCATTCAAAAATGTTGACTTCACATCCATCTGATATACTTTGAATTTCTTAAAAGCTGCATAGGCCAAAAACATTCTTACTGCTTCAATTCTTGCTACTAGTGCAAAAGTTTCTTTATAGTCAATTCCTTTTTGCTATGAGCATCCCTTACATACCAATCTTTCTTTGTTTCTTACTACTTCTTGTTCATTCACCTTGTTTCTGAATACTCATTTAGTTCCAATAACATTCTTATCTTTAGGTCTAGGGACCAATTCCCATGTCTTGTTCTTTTCAATATGATCTAGTTCTTCTTTCACAGCTTTAATACAATGTTCATCTTCACAAGCTTCACTAGTAGATTTAGGTTCAACTTGAGGAATCAAACATAACTATTCTTGTACCTTATTTCGAGTTAGAACTCCTCTATCTATACTTCCAATAATCTACTCAACAGGATGATTCCTTGATAAGTTCTTGTTAGGTGTCACTGTCTCAGATCTCACTTCAGGTGTCGTTTCTTCAATGATTTCACTATGGCTTTCATTCAACAAATCACTATTAGTTTCATAGAATAATTCAGTAGTTTCAGTGTTAGGTTTAGGATGAGTTCCTTCATCAGATTCATAACCAAGCATTCTTTCCTAAATTTTGAACTTTTCATCAACTTTAACATTTGTGCTCTCAACAATAGTCTTCACATTCTTCTTTATCAACCAATAACCTAGTCCTAAACATGGTAGATGTGTCTTCATCTTTTCTTTCTAGCTGTCAAAATTTACTCCATCAAACTTAGGGCTTTCTTTCCTGAAATTCACCATGGATCTCCTTAAGCTGTTAAACTTTTCTTTCAAGGACCTTCTGCTCTAATACCAATTGTTAGAAAGTAAAGTCCACCAAGATAACTGAGAGGGGGGGTGAATTAGTTATCTGATAATTATAAATTTTATCAACTTCAATAGATTTTAACCATGTAAGCAATATAATTACCAACCATAGAAAGATATGCATACACAATACCACAATGACACAAGATATGTTGAATAGGGAACCTCTTGATCAAAGAGTAAACCCCAGTGGGAATGATGCCCACAAAAGATGCACTAATATGAATATTCCTTGTAAAAGGATGGACTTTGTTAGGAGTCTTATGAAATATATTCAGTACATATGAATCCCTGTTAGGAGATTTTGAATCCCTACTAAAAGATTATAACTCTGTTAGGAGTTATGGAAGACAGAATGACCCACTGCCCAAACAACTTCAATGGAAAGATCACTGAACACACTATCCAACTGATCTCTAGATTATTCAACAAAATAATATCAAATCATCATTGATCTCAACAATATGTTACCTATTCTCTAACTATGCCAAACTGCACTCACTGCTACACCACATCTCAATTTTAGATCTTTGTATCTCACATGTCTTCCTTCATAAATTCTCTTTCACAACTTCCTTCATTTCATCATATTCATTCCATACATATATCACAACAAGGAAAAACATTCCTTCCTTTATACCACACTCAAGAAATTACAAATGAGTCTGCATCCAATTACAAAATAAAAGTTTCCACACATTACATCAAAATACACAAAACTGTCAGCTTCCAATTAGAATAATTCTTCAGTCATGTGACCTTAAAGTTTGTGCTATCATCCACATCACTATCAATATGTCTTTAACTTCTCTCTAACTACTTAAAACCAGATTCCATCCTGATTAGGAGATATCATCCAATTTCCACAAACCGCTACTCAAGAACACTACCTGAATATTGCTTCCACCAAAATGCTCATAACTTTCATGAATAAATGAATTACTATCTTCTCTCTTAAACATGAACATATAGCATATCAAAGAGTAAATCCTCAACATCGCATAGCTTGATCTTCAATATCTCACATGCGCTAATGAAAACACTGTCTGCTCCTCTACTAATCTCCAGTAGAACACTGTGTTGACATCAATGACAATCATAGTCATGAATGCAACAACAACTGCTATAGAATGGCTGCCAATACTCCCATAGGATATATTTAGCATTCATTCCTAAGATACACAACTAAATACCCTTAAACAACATACCTCTGAATGAAATATTCCTCCCATTTAGTACTCAGTTGATCTTGAATAGGTGCTCTGCACATCTCCATGACTTAGGAAAATCAGGATTAAATTCATAAGAATCTCTCATGTCATGAAAACCAAGAACTTTGGTTTTCATCTCAGTCATCAAAGATCTCCTTCTACTCAATGCATCTGCAACTCAGTTAGTAACTCCACTCTTATGTTTTATCACAAATGTACAACTTTGTAAATATTCAACCCATTTCATATGTCTCTAATTTAACTTACTCTAACTACCCAAATATTGTAAAGCTTTACGATTGGTATACAAAAAAAATTCACTCGGTATGAAATAATGTCTCCATTTCTTCAAGGCTTGAACAATAGCATAGAATTCTTGATCATATATAGAAAATTTCCTTTTTGCATCATTCAACTTTCCACTAAAGAAAGCAATAGGTTTACCTTATTGACTCAACACAGCTCCTATTGCACTTCCACTTGCATCATATTTCACTTGAAATACCTTATTGAAATCAGGCAATGCTAACATGGGCAATTCAACAACATTTTGCTTTAGAGTCTCAAAACTTTTATCAGCTCCATGTGTCCACTTGAATTCTCTTTTATCTCCTCTCATAGTCTCAGTCATAGCATTACAAATTAAACTAAAATTCCTATTGAACTTTTGGTAAAA
Organism: Chamaecyparis obtusa; assembly: GCA_027943335.1. Classification (NCBI taxonomy): domain Eukaryota; kingdom Viridiplantae; phylum Streptophyta; class Pinopsida; order Cupressales; family Cupressaceae; genus Chamaecyparis; species Chamaecyparis obtusa. Next base: position 266,728 of record BSBK01000023.1, on the reverse strand, counting down.
ACTTGCCAAACCATGAAATGATCTTACCTCACTAGCATTTTTAGGTGTATGCCACTTCAAAATAGCTTCAACCTTTTCAGGATCCATCTTCAAACCATCAACTGAAATCACAAATCCCAAATACACAATCTCCTCTTTCATGAATGAACACTTTTTTAGATTTATCAACAACTTGTCTTCTTTCAACCTCTACAATACTTATTTAACATGCAACAAATGTTCTTCTCTGGTCTTACTGAGTATCATAATATTACTAGGTATACAATCACAAATTTACGTAAGAATTTCTTCAAAAATTCATTCATCAGCCTCATAAAATTACTCAGTGCATTAGTTAAACCAAAAGGCATAATCAACCACTCATACAAACCTTCTTTTTTCTTAAAAGCAATCTTCCACCCATCACCTTCTCTGATTTTGATCTGATGATACTCACTTTTCAAATCAATTTTTGTAAAATACTTTTCTCCAATCAAACTGTCCATTATGTTATCCATTCTTGATATAGGAAACCTATATTTCACTGTTATCTTATTGATTTCTCTAGAATCCGTACACATTCACCATTCTCCATTCTTCTTAGGTGCCAATACAGTAGGTACTACACAAGCACTCAAAATTTCGCAGATCAAACCTTTTTGTAACAATTCTTAAATCTATCAGTTCAATTCCTAATTCTCTGTAGGTGTCAACAAATGTGGTGCCTTATTCATTATACTAGCTCCAGTGATTAGATCCATGCAATGATCAATGCTTCTCTTCGATGGTAAACCATCACGTACATTATCAAAAATGATCTTACTGTACTATTTGATGAGTAACTTATCAATCCCTTCAAGTATGCTATCCTCTATTTTCTTACTTGATTTGTTAGGAATCACAACAAAACATACATCATTCTTCTTCAAATCCTTTAAAAAATTTCTCCCTTCCATCAAGGAAACTCTCACAAATGTACAAACATTACTAACAGGTTCTTCAATCAAAAGTAACAAGATTTGTCTTCTCCCATTAGCCCAAATAGTATATTTATGCAATCTCCTATCATATATAGCATGTCTATCATATTGCCAAGGTCTACCAAAAAAATATGACAACAATCCATAGGCATGATATCACACAACACTTTATCAAAGTACTTTCCAATTTTCAAATTCACATAAAATTGTTCACTTACCAAGAGTGTATGCTCATATTTGATCCATGAAATTTGATAGGGCTTCGGGTGTTCCAACCTTTTCAACTACAACTTTGTAACCATTTCCTCAGATGCCAAGTTCTCTGAGCTACCACTATCAATGATTACCTTCCATACTTCATCAGAAACTCTACATATGGTCTTGAAGAAACTTTTCCTTATCAGATATTCCTTATTACTTTCACTCCAAAGTTCTCTCCTTACCATCAAGTTATTTTCCTTCACAGGTTCATTTGGTGACTCTTCTTGCACCAAAGCATTTCTACTAATACCAACCTTCTTACTTGCATGTGTACACTCAAATGATATATGTCCTTCTTCTCCACAATTGTAACAAGTTCCATGGAAACCACCTCTATTATAACCATCTCGGTAGTTATTGCCTCTTCCTCTAGATAAACTTTAACCTTTCCACACGGTCTTGCCTTTATCTAGATTTGGCTTTTTTAGTTCAGATCTACTATTTTCACCAGAAGATCTACCTCTTCCTCTAGGGAATCTACCACCTCTACCTCTTTGTCTTTGATGCAAGAGCATCTAGGGTCCTTGGCAATCCTGTGTCACCAAAAAGATGTTTGAAGTTTTCTATGTTGCTTGGTTCCTTCTTTGACCGAGTTGGTTCGATGTTGCTATGTTTCCTTTGTTTACCAGTGTTGGTTGGTTATCTCTCTAGCACTCAGTGAATTTCACAAGTGCTCGGTGATGCTTGTCTGGCGCTCAGTTTTCCTTGCTTACCAAGTTGTTTATTTTGGATTTCTGTTGAGGTTGACTTCTGTAACTAATTTTGGTTATGGATTTAATTATGGTATCTATCATTGGGAAGTGTGTCAACCTAGATCTGGTCGTTCCTTCCATTGATGGTGGATCTAAAGGCCGACTTGATTCAGTAGGCTCTTGTATAAATGTAGTTGTTTGGCTAGAGTTTAGGGAGTCAGTTTTGATAGAAGATAGAAGCTAGAAGATTAGAGATTATTGGTAGATCCTCGCATGTTGGAGGACTTTTGTACTTGATTATAATATATGGCCTAAATCGAGAAGACCTTACAACCCAGTATGTATGAATCAAATTGAAGATAATATATGAAAGACATATGCATTCTCTCTCTCACTTGTATGTTTTTTTCTTCCGTGTGTGATATCTACAAGGGGAATCTGGTTAGGGTGTGCCTTTGGCCACTCTCTATATCATCCCTTGCATCAGTCTTTGCTCATGTCTCTTCTTCAATTTCTCCTTGGCTTTCAATGCAAATTGATAAGCTTCTTCAATGTTCTCTAATTTGACTAAATAGATTTCTTCTTGGATGGAAACTCTCAATCCATTCAAGTACCTGGCAATTATTTCCACATCATCTTCATCATGTCCAGATCTGATATCTAATCTATAGAATTCCTCAGTATACTCTTTTATCGAGCTATCTTTCTGCCTCAAACTTTACATTCGCCTAACTAGTTTAATCTGATAATCACAAGGTAAAAATTTTCCTGTCAATTTATTCACCATCTTATTCCATACCTTAATTTTTTATTTTCCTTTCCTTTTTCTATCCAACTACAAATGTTCCCACCACAAGGATACATGACTTTTCAACTTTGTGCTTGCAATTTTCACCTTCTTTTCCCCAAGGACATTTTGTTAGAAATGGGGAATACTAAGAGGGGGGGTGAATCAGTATTCTACAAACTTTTACTTTTGCCCAATTATGGATATAACAGATTATCTTAATGCATGCATAACATAGAAAGCTAAACAACATACATAGAAACAAAACAAAATAACTCATAACACATTATTTGTTCTCAAGGAAACCCTGGCCAAGGGAAAACCCTGTTGGGGATGGTACCCACAAAGATCCACTAATCAAAAGTATCATGTTAAGGATATTGACCATGTTAGGAGCCTATTACATGCATATAGTTTCCCAGTCCTGATTAAGGGACTATAGGCCTTGTTAAAAGCCTCAACCCTGCTAGGAGTTGGTAGTACAAAATATGATTACCAGATGAGCCCACTGCCCAAACAAGTAATATACAATATTTACTGATTACAAAATAGGTCAAGGTACATAACCTTATACTACTTGCAACTTCACATCAATATCTCTTTGTTACCTTTTTCACTATCACTATTACATTCATATCATGTACAATTATTTCTTTTACATCTTCTTCATACATTTCATTTATACAAGTTATTAAGACTAATAACTCTTTTCAGTCAGCTTACATTATACAAAATATCTTTACCCAAGGGTTAAAATCTAGGATGTCATCCCTTTATATTGTTAAGACATTATTTTGATAAACAAAATAGTCCCTTAACTCTTTACCAATTATGTCTTCATATTTTGTCATGTCGGCTTAACACTGTCTTTAATAACACTGTCATAACTTTTTTCGTACATGCTGTACCGACTTGCACTCTCAGGTGAGTCTTCTATAGTCACCATAGTATCTATGTTCAAGTGCACAAGCACTAAACTTACTCCAATCAACATCGCTAATCAAAACTGTCATCGGATACACTGGCAAAAACATTGTCTCATACTTAGACAATTTTGCATTGCGCTCAAACATACTTGCTCTCTGACCTATGCAATCTTCATGTAGATCATATGTTTCCACAATGACAACATCTATGAATCTAATTTAGACAAATTTCCAACAATCTCTCCATTTGTCATTGGTGGCAACATATGAGAAAATTGGCTAAGTCATAGATTTCAAAAATATCAAAATTGTTGCCATACTACAAAAATATGTATCTATTATCCTTATGACTCCATAAATCTTATAAACATACTATATTCCCCCTAGGATTATACATCCTTATCAATTTTCTGCTATATATCTCTCCCCCTTTGACAACAATGACAAAAAAAAGGTAAGGAGGGTGACAAAACTATGTTCAAACAAAAGTTATACCTTGATTCAATATTGCAAAGCTGGTAGGCTTGCAACACAATCTCCAAAGTTAATCTTCATGACCTCTAACTCTTTCTCACATGCCTTCTTAATTGAATATGCAACACTGAGTAGTGCACATAATCCATAAGATGCAATTTCATAGGCTTGTAGATTCGCAAAATTGAACTTTTGAAAAGATGTCTTGGATGAAAGAAATTCTTCCAGTTGTCCTTCAACAATGCTCAATTTGATAGAAACATGCTCTCTTAAAAGAGTGAATCTTTTCAGCTTCCTGTCCTTGTCATCTTGTAAAATCCTTATTTCATCACAAATCTTGCAGATTTTCTTCTCAACATCAAGTACCTTCACATTAGGGCTAGAAAGAAGGTTTATCTCAGTTTGAATTTTAGCTTCCTTGATCTTAATCTTCTACTCTTCCTCTGCTAGAAGGATCTCAGATTTTGTACACTAAATGTACAAAGATTTTCCTCTGTCTAAATTCCTTCTTAAGTCTTTTATATAGATATCAAGATTGTTGATGTCGTTCCAAATGTTTTGACTTATGTCCAAAAGTATTTTGGCCTCATAGGCTACTTGTGCCTTCACCTTAGCTACATCAGATAAGTTAGTAAACTCATCATCAAATGTATTCATCACTTTCTTTGCTTTTTCCAATGGGTCAGCCTTTGCAATCTATGTGGTTACAATGCCTTGTAACTTCTTAGTTAGCTCCTTTAGGCATCCTTCAAGGCTCTTCACTTTCTTATTCTTTCCAATAATTTTATTCAAAGATGTGATCAATTCCATCTGATCATCATCATCTACTTCTTTTCCCAAATTCTCAAATATAGAACCAATCTAAGTTTTCTTACTAGTCTCAGGTGTAAGACTAATTTCTTCTTGGGTGGGAACAGATACTTGTTTCTCTATCTCTTTAGATTCTTCAGTTTTGGTTTCTATCTTCTCTTCTCCTTTGGCACTGTCTTGCTCTTCAAAAGCCAAATTTTCAACAATGTTTTCAAGGTTTTTAAATAGATTATCATCATCGTCCAAAGTGATCTTTGTTCCTTCAATATTCATAGATTCATCTTCAATGTTGATGGTTGGTGGAGAGGGAATATCCTATTGTTCTACTTCTTCTTCTTGCTCTTCAGGTTCTGCTGCAACTGATGGTTTTCCAACATTCTCTGTCATTATCTTACCTATTGCTAGTTCTATTTCCTTGTTGATTTCTTCATACTTGCCTCCCATAATCTGAATTGTTCTTTTCTTGGTTCTCAAAAGGGTGTTCAAATCCTTCATGGTCTATTTGAATTGTTCTTCATCTCTCACATCACATAGCTTCCTAACAAGATTTTCTCTAATTCTGATATCTTCATCTGATGCTATTTTCTTCCTATTTACAAGCTTCTCATCCAAATCATTAGGTATCTTACCCTTAATTGTATCAAAAATTTTGTCAGTCAATATCATGTTCTTTATCATTGCATTTTCTAGGTTCAATCTCTCTGCATAATCATAGAGATCATAGTATTTGTTCATCTTTGTGAAATTTCCATCTTGAATAATTTGTTCATTAACTTTTTCAACTCTAGGTTTCCAAGTTTTCTTCTTGACAAGGGTCTCTTCATCATCTTTAATTTCCACAATCTTTCTTTTAACTGGTGGAACTAAAGTCTTCTTCCTTCTACCCGATCCAGTAGCAATCCCTTTCATTCTTTTACCAAGTGTGGAGGAGGATGATCTAGTGGATTTTCTTATTTCTTGATCTTTCTCAGTTACTTCCACTTTCACCTTGACTTGTGTCTCTTCTTGTTGTACTACAACTGATGATAAAGGTGGAATAGACAAAACTTCCTTTTGTCCAATTTCTCTAACTATTGTTGTTGTCTGTTTGGCTATTAAGAACTCATGTTCAATCATTCTTGTGTCCTTTAATATCTTCTTGATTGTGCTCTCTAATCTTTTCTTTGATTATTTCTCTTCAAGGATAATCTTTGCAGAGTTTAAGTTCTCCTCAAAGATTCCAAACTTGTTGTTGTGACTGTCCAACTTTCTCTTAAGTAGTCTATTCACATATTCTTCTGTCTCAATTTCAATAATCTCGTAGCCAAGAGGGTCTACAAACTCTACTCTAGGTTCTATTGCTTCAATGTATGTAAATTTAGTATCAACCATAAATCATATCTCATTCTTATACTTTTCTACTAAAGACTGAGGGATCCTTGATCTGCTTGACATCAAATTCTAAAATGTTTTAATCACCAACACTGCAATCTCATTGACTTTGTCAATAAGATGTCTCATGTACACTTTGTTAATCATTTCCATAGTATTTTGACCATCATTCCATTCATCACTAATGGTGTAAGGAAATCTTCTTAACAAATGGAAAAACATATAAGTGATCAATGATGAGAATCTAAACTGAGAGTACTTAGTCTTCTTTATCTTTTCCAAATTATCAAACAACTGAATTCTCAAAATCTCACACATGTCAATTTGTACTTTATCAACACACATCAAATAGGCTACACATATCATTCCTATTGCCATGTCATCTTCTCTTGAGTTAGCACAAAACTTAGTTGTAAGGATTTTGCACAAATATCTAACATCATCTTGTTGTATCTTGCTAATTACTATTTCTCTGCCATTGTAAGATGAATTTGTGTTTTCTATAACTATTTTCCTCATGTTCTTCTCATTCAAAGGAATGGCTCCAGTTTTAGATAGACCAGTTACTTCATTAATTAAGTCAGTTGTGATATCTATCACTCTGTCATATAACCAAAACTTTTCATTGTGAATTCTTCTTAAAATTATCTTGGTACATTCTTCATTGTCAAACTCATATTGTAGTGAATACTTAACAATCTCATTATTTTCCAAATGCTCAAACCCTACTTTAAATGACATATCCTGATTGTAAATCTTCTAATATTCTTTTGTAAAATCACCATCACTAAGAGTCTCTAGCTTACATCCTAAATAACTTCTAACATTTTCTAGATGTAAAACTTCATCTAGTACAGATGATAAAGCTAACTTAGGGTCTTCCTCCAAGGGTTATACTGGTTCCCTTTTAACTTTAGGTCTATTCTTATCTCTGACATTGTGAATTAATTAAATATCCATGACTTCTGCTAATTCCTTAACTAATTTAGAGATCTGCCAAGTAAAATACTTCGATTTCATGATTTAGGGCTTACGTAGATTCGGCATGAAAATTCTTCACCAAATCCTTGCAAAATGCTTTCAATCACTGCTCTTCAATCTCCTTAGCACTTGTATTTGCTTAGATGATCAAATAATACTAATCATAACCTTTTATCATTCAATCTTACATAGATCTTGTTAGCTCTTTTTCATGTAGAATCGCCAATATAGTTTTCAAACTTGACTCTCAGGTTCTCAACTTTGGATTCTTACAAGGAAAAGGCTAATTGGTAAGGACCAAGTCCTTCTTCTACTTCGAGCTCCACAGACCCAGGTGGGTGTACCTATCTTCAGACTCAATGCTCCATAATGATATTAACGGAAGTAAACATTCATTGCAGAAAAATGGCAAGTGTGACAAGGATAAACTCCTTCTTTTCGAGCTTTGAACTCGGGCAGGTTAACCCCTTTTAGATCTACTTCTTGAAAGGATCACAACACTAGTTTATATCCTTGATACAAAATTTATCTTCTCAGTCGTTCAAACATACACGAAAGTAAATTATTATTTAAGTTTTGTTGAGGGTGAGATCTCTGCAAATCGAGGATAGACCAGTGCCTTATCTTCGGGTATAGATTCAAACAGTGAAACATATACTTACAGAAATCTTCTAAATGAAACACAAACAAATCCCAGATGAAGTGCCTTACAATTCATCCTCTCTTAAACACGTTTGATCATCAAATTCTTGCCAAATTCCTAAGCTCTCAGAAATTAACCTAAAGACATCACCCTTTCCTTGAAAGGAGCTAGAGATTAAAATCACAGATACCTTGTAAATGGTATATCAAAACTACCTTATAGATTCAATACACAAAAGCCACATAATTCAAACAAGACGACAATTGAAATCATGCAAGGGAATTCTATTGTATTCCAATAAAATCTCACTGTATCAATACATTTCAAAATCTGATAAAATATTCTAAGATTTCAACAATGGTGCCAAGCCTCTATAGTATATTTTTCAACCTCCATGTTACAATGGAGAGAAAACCAGATATAAGAGAATGGAAGTCACCTACACCTGTCAGTCCTAAAAAATATCTGCAACTGCTCCTCAAAACTGATCCCCCTTCCCTCCAAATTTGCAACCTCTTTTTGCAATCCTCTCTCAAAATTGATCTGATCCTGACTCTTGTCCTCGAAATTTGAACCTGAACTGCTCTTTCCCATCTCACTAAAACTAAAAACACTCATCACCATCATATTCCTCATTCTGAAACCTTTCCAGTGATATATAATACTTATATATTCTGGCAAAAAAATGAATTCCCAGGATAATTTTCCGTGAACAGGCTATGACATTTAAATTTTTGAATATTTCATATAGTCATACTATACCACTTTTTTAAATCTTTTAAATCTACTTTTTAAAATTTATCATTTTATATTACTCTGTAATTTTTAGCCACAGAATGCATCAGGATCTGCCACTTGTCAACATGTCATTTGATGCTCGGACTTGACCATAGACTAACCCACCTGACTTGGAGAACTAGTGAATGCATGTATCTCCAGGTCTCTGAATAAATTCTTTAACCACAGTTACTTTTGGAGAACTGACGAAATAGTCTATTCTCAAGTTCTCTGAATAAATTCTTGACCAGGGTTATCATTTGGAGAATGGGTGACTAAGCCCATTCTCCAATTCTCCAAATGTCATGGACTAACCACTGGGGATTAGGAGAACCAGCGACTAAGAGCTACCTCCAATTCTCCAAATAAAATCCACTAACTGTCAGGAACTTGGAGAATGGGTGACCAAGTGTTCTCATAATCTCAGAATTATATGGCCTTAACCGTCACAACTTAGAGAACTCGCGACCACAGTCATCTCCAAGTCGCCAGATGTTTGGAATGACCACCAATTTATTCAGCGAATCCGCAACCAAGTGTCACGTGTCATCTCTGTGCCATGTGTCATCTCTGCAAAATTTACTTCTTCCTAGGCACGAGCATGGAAACTGAGGCACTAACACTGAGGGTCGCATGCATAGCCTCTAACACTTCTTCTTATTTCATCTTGTGTGGGTCATTGCTTATAAACACTATAATTTCTCAATCTGGGATCAATGTGGGACAATTCTGCTGAGGGTTTTAAAGTCTTCTTCACATTTTCATTCAAAATTTGTGGGGCCCACCGTGCATAGAGACCTCTAGCCAAGGGGCCCACCAAGAGCCCTTGCCTCTTTACTTATTTTACATTGTAAGTGCCTTTGCTTATAAACACAAAAATGAACCCTCACCCAGCCAATGTGGGATAATTGGTCGTTAAGTTTTAATGGACAGTTTTGACAGTGCCGCACTCAGTCACCCATATCTTGTGAACTAGGAATAATTTTCAAAATTGCTCTGGTGAGAATCTGGAGAACTAGGTTTGCAACAACATATCCAAAAATGAGCTCGATCCAACGGTTCAATAAAAAGTTATGCCCCCTGCAATATGACTGTATTTTTCTTTTCTACAAATCTGTGTTTGTAAAATCCATTGATGGCTATTTCTTATATCACTGTGTATGATTCTCTTTCCATTTGTTTAAGTTTATTGGAATCCTTCATTTCTTGCTCAAAACACATCATATTGGTTTATTTAAAACCAAATATTTCTTGTACAAATGCAAAACCATTGTAGCTTCTTCAGCCTATAACCATAAATTTCTTTTGCAATGTGCTTGGGATGTCTTGAAAATCCTCCATATGGCTTTGTACTGGCTTCACTATTTGCTCCCTCTTTTGTTTTAATGCAAGTCAATGTCCTCTTCAAATAAATTTGATGGTGGCCAATCTTTTAACTTCAACATCTCAGGCCAGCCATTGTTTTTTTTTTAATAACAAATTCAAAATACTTTAAAACCATGAGGCATACTTAGCACCACCTTTTAGAAGATATGTCCAAGACTCTAAAAACATAGCAACCTCGGCATTTCAAAAAATATTGCACACTCGATATGACTGAAATAATGTGCCCCACATAGCAGACCAGTAACACTAACTGGCATCCAAGGACGACATTGAACATTGACTAAAGAACCCTTCAAAGATACACCATCAGAAATACTAGTTCACCTCCACAATGTGTCTACACTCGCAAAAAGAGTTTGCACCAAAAGGCTTGAGCTGAAAGATTTTAACAATCTAACATGGCACCTTGAAAACATTATCTATCCGCACTTGCCAAAATCACACAAGTTAGCTCTGGAACTGGCTTTGAAAATTGACCCATTGAAAATTTTAGGAACCAGAATCATAGGAACTGATTCTCCCTCATACAAGAAACATGAATCCATAACTAGCTTCCTTAGAAAGTCACATGGTGAAATACATTCAATCAACAAAGTCAGCTTACTAATAAAATTCAGGGCAACAAACAGTGAAAATCACATGAATCTGATTCGGAATTGGCCTGGGAAAGTGGTCAGATGGATTGGTAGAGACTTGAAAATCATCAAACACTTAGTCTTCTAGGTCTAAAATACATAACCACACTCAATTATGATGGGCTTTATACTAGGTGCAAACTAGAAAACCTGAAAGTAGGTCACTTATGAAACTGGACAGTGCGCATTCAGAGAATTTTCACAACTTGCAAATGGAATGAGCTTAGCAATCAAGTCAAACGGGCACATGAGGGGCTGAAAATTGGTGAGATGACTCACTCCCATGCCTACAATATGATGCCATAGCTGGAATGTCATGACCAATCATAGGGAAAAAGATATTCAAATACAAACAGGGCCTGTTACAGCAAATTGGCACTTAGAGACAAATGCAGATATGAGATAAGTGCTCAAAACAAGATATCACGAAACAACTTGAAACTTGAAATTAACGACCTGAGATGTCTTCGAATGTCAAAACAAGGGTGAAAACACTTGACATGCATGGAGAACCACAAAAATTCATCCGAGAAAATAGGCACAGAAGCACTTATAGGGCTTCAATCTGCAAAATTTTAACATGGTACTTCAAAAACCCTTACTGTGTTTTTAGTCCCAACATATCTAACATCACATTCAATTCTATTGTCACTTCTTTCCAAAAATTTGATTATGCTTACCTGCAAAACTTAAAACTTCTTGCGATCTCGCAAAACATAATATTTTTCTATGCACTCTTAACCAGAGCATCAATACTTCATATACTACCTTTCATTAACTACACAAGACTCAATTCATCATATATCTACTTCTACACTAATCTAAGTTCCTATTCTACTGTAATTTTCATGAATTAAGTACTTTGAGATGGGTTAGGTAGAGATTCATTCTTACCACTTGATACTTCACCTTTCTGGTTACCTTTAGTGCTGAATGTATCTCCTTGATCTATCCTTTTAACAAACTTCACTTATTCTGAATTACTACAACATCCTTTCTGACTATTACTTGCATCTTCATTTCTCCTTGCATGACTTCTAGGGTTAACATTAGGGTGAAAAACTCTATTGTTCATTCTGCAAAACCTTATTGTATGTCCAATCTTGTTACATATCTGACAAACTATTCCATTGTTTCCATATCTTGGTCCAGACTGATTGATCTATGATCTGCAGTTTCTAGCAATGTGTCCAAATTTGTTTCATCTATAACATACTACTCCATTTCTCATGTTCATATCTTCGGTAGGTTTCTTATCTGCATGGTTAGTATTCCTAATACTATTATTATTCTCAACAAATTTAGGTTTTCTACATTTAATAGCTCTATGTCCAAAACCATGACAAGTATAACAATAACCATTAAGAGGTTTAAATTGCTTACTTGTGCAATCTTTCTTCATATGACCAAAAGTATTACAAGTAAAGCATCTACCTTTAAATTCTCTTTGCATACCTTTAGGTGATTCCTCTTGCTTCGGTGGTTCTTCTTCTTTAGGTGTATCTTCATATTTGTCAATTTCATCAAATTTCTTTTCATCTATGCTTTAAGACATTTTCAGATTTGGTTCCTTGCTTTCTTCACTTGCTTTAGATGTGTTGAATCTAAGACCAGTTTTATCATAGAATGGCTTTTGATAAGACATTTGTTCATCAATCTTCTCACTAGTTGAATATATTCTTTCAAGTTGCTTCTTAGATTGAGTCATTTCACCTTTCACAATTGTATTGTATTTCTCAAGTTCAGATGTTACTTTACTAAGTTTAGATTTTAGTCCTTCATTTTCAAGCTTCAAATTTTCATTCTCAAATTTTAGATTTGCTTCATTCTTGCCATTTCCATCTTTTAGACTTAGCTTCAGATTTTCTATCTTCAATTCATGTTTAAGGATCTAATTTTCTTTTTCTAGGTTGTCATCACAATCTTCAATTTGAATTTCAGATTCCTTTTCTGATTTCAGATCTTCCAGCTTGTTTTTCAATTTCTCAATGAGGTTCTTTGCATAATCATATTTTCCTTTCAGAGTGTCTCTTTCTTCAGTAAGAATATCAATCTGTTCAAGAGCTTCTTCAAGATTTTTCTATAGCTGATCCATATCCATAGAGATCTTACTCAAGCTGCTAGGCTTTCCTTGTATGATTCTTTTTCGAGTAACTAAGCTTTGATACCAATTGTTAGAAATAGGGAATACTAAGAGGGGGGGGTGAATCAGTATTCTACAAACTTTTACTTTTGCCCAATTATGGATATAACAAATTATCTTAATGCATGCATAACATAGAAAGCTAAACAACATGCATAGCAACAAAACAAAATAACTCATAACACATTATTTGTTCTCGAGGAAACCCTAGCCAAGGGAAAAACCTGGTGGGGATGGTACCCACAAAGATCCACTAATCAAAAGTATCATGTTAAGGATATTGACCATGTTAGGAGCCTATTACATGCATATAGTTTCCCAGTCCTGATTAAGGGACTATAGGCCTTGTTAAAAGCCTCAACCCTGCTAGGAGTTGGTAGTACAAAATATGATTACCAGATGAGCCCACTGCCCAAACAAGTAATATACAATATTTACTGATTACAAAATAGTTCAAGGTACATAACCTTATACTTCTTTCAACTTCACATGAATATCTCTTTGATTCCTTTTTCACTATCGCTATTACATTCATATCATGTACAATTACTGCTTTTACATCATCTTCATACATTACATTTAAACAAGTTATTAAGACTAATAACTCTTTTTAGTTGGCTTACATTATACAAAATATCTTTACCCAAGGGTTAACATCTAGGATGTCATCCCTTTATATTTTTAAGACATTATTTTGATAAACAAAATAATCCCTTAACTCTTTACCAATTCTCTCTTCATATTCTGTCTTGTCTGCTTAACATTGTCTTCAGTAAAACTATCATAACTTCTTCCATACATGTCGTACTATCTTATGCTCTTAGGTGAGTCTTCTATAGTCACCATAGTATCTATTTTCAAGTTTGTAGGCATTGAACTTACTCCAATCAACATTGCTAATCAAAACTATCATCGGGTACACTGGCAAAAACACTATCTCATACTTAGACAATTTTGCATTGCACTCAAACATACTTGCTCTTCAACTTGTGTGATCTTCAAGTAGATCATATGTTTCCATAATGACAACATCTATGAATCTAAATCAGCCAAATTGCCAACACATTTTTATATTCAAAGTACTTTTCCATCTCGATGATCCAATCCACCAATTCATCACAATCCAATTTTCCACTATACTCAGGAGGATTAAAGTGTGGTGTAGACTTCAAATTTTTCAAATCCTTCAACAATCTTTCATCACCTTGATCCATCAATAGTGAAGCTTCTACATCAACTTGTTCTTCCTCAATTTCATCATCTATAACATCTTCAAGATGTCTTCCTCTTCTCTGGGATGTTTCTGTTAGGAATAGTCCCAAGAGATAACTGAGAGGGGCGGTGAATCAGTTATCTATAAGTTTCAATTATTTATCCAATTAAGTATACTTAAACATAAAGCATAAACACAATGAAATAAAACTTTAACATAACACCAATATTTTGGTTACAGGGAAACCCAAATAGGTAAAAACCCCGGTAGGAATTGACACCCACTAATATTATGCACTAGTGTATTATGATCCTTGTTAGAAGATCCTTAACCCTATTAGGATTTGTTTTACAATATATTTAGTAAAGTATACCTGGTCAAGGGTCAAACCCTATTAGGATTCTTTTACAATAGTCCCTGTTAGGGGTGAGGATGCACTGTCCAAGAGCACACCGCTCAAAGGAGCGAAGGCTACAACCTTCTAAATAAAAGATACACACTATATCTGGATCTTGGTGAATTGCGCTTAGACCTGTTGTCTGGATGAGTTCCAATGTATAGAAAAAACACTTTACTTGGTCACATAGACCTTCTTCTAATGGCTCAATGCTTTGCACACCCTGCTCTTCTTTTCACAATCAACTATGAACCACACTCCAGTAATAAAAAATGATTGCCTATAAATATCTTTCCTCTAAATGATATAATCAAGTCATCCTATTAGAACCACCTTGAAATCATATTAGAGAATCCATAACAAACTCCAATAATAATTTAGTCGACTCTACTAAGCACGCAACACATTCTGGGACCTGTCTAATAAGATAATGGTAGACGCATGCTACACACTGTCGGCTCTACCAAAATAATTGTATCTTTCTCCTCAAGTTGAATTACTTCATGCACTCTTAACTAAACATCACTAAATCTTCTCCAAGCTTAAATCCAAGGGCACATACCGAAAGGATAGGCACAACTCCAGAACCAATATAATCTATGTCGGCTCTTCTGAACAAACACAGGAAACTGCTACTGGTGAATAGTGACTGCATAACTTCACTTCTACTAATCATTAGACTCTGTATCCATGAATGTAACATCACTAATATGTCTCCATCATATATCCAAGAACATGAGGTTCCATAATAATTGTACGAACAACCATACATAGAACACTGCTTGTTACTCTGTCGGGAACACTATTGACACAAGCTATTATATAACTATCTGTACTAAGAGTTAACCTTTGAGCCCATGATATCATGCTGATAACATGTCCATGCAACATATAATGAAATATAACTTCATAAGACTTCCACGCATGCTACTTACCATATGTTGTCATCAATGACAAACATTCAGTTAGTACTAGCCTACTGGCAAATCTCCAACAATCTTCCCCTTTGGCATTGATGGGAACATATGGAATGAAAAACTCCACCAATCCAAATGAATAATTCTTTTATAACATTCTCCATTGCCTCTTCAAGACTCCCCCAAAGATAAGTCCTCTATTTGCTGCAATATTCCTCAACATTCTGCTATCATAACTAAATGCTACTCCCCCGTAGTATATTACTCCTCCTTTTACTTCTATTTTTCATGACTATATATTACTCCCTCTTTGACATCAATGGCAATGGGCACCAAACAGTATTCAATTATGACAATAGTTTAGTTGAGGACTCCCAACTTCTCCCTAAGATACTCAAAAGTATCCTTAGGCAAGGACTTTGTGAATATGTCTGATAAATGATCTTTAGTACTTAAATAGTCCACCTTGACTTCTTTCTCTACCACTTTCTCCCTTAGGAAGTGATACTTTATCTCAATGTGCTTTGTCTTTGCATGCATCACAGGATTCTTCGACATGTTGATAGTGCTAGTGTTATCACAATGAATAGAAATAGGATAATCAATCTGAATTCCAAAATCCTTTATCATTTTCTTGATCCAAAAAATTGTAGAATAATTCAAGGTTGCTGCAACATACTCCGCTTTTGTTGTTGACTGAGAAATACAATTTTGTTTCTTGCTTGTCCGAGTGACAAGTCTATCACCAAGAAACACTACTCCACTTGATGTATTTTTTATGTCATCAATGCATCCTACCCAATCAGCATTAGTGTATACATGAAGCTCAACATTTTCTGAATTAGGATACCATAGACCATAGTCTATAGTGCCTTGCAAATATCTAGATATCCTTTTTACTGCCATGAGGTGACTTTGTTTAGGTTCTACTACAAATCTTCCAGCTATTCCAACTGCATTGGAAATATCTGGTCCGGTCTGAGTTAGATAAATAATTTTTCCAATCATAGACTTATACAATGTTATATCTATTGCTGGTGATTCATCTTCTTTTGTAAGCTTGCATCCAGTTATCATAGGTGTCCCTATTGGCTTACAATCATCCATATTGAATTTCTTCAATATCTCTTTCACATACTTTGACTGATTAATGAAAATTCATTTCTCTATCTATTGTACATTTAATCCCAAAAATTATTTGATAGGTCCAATCATACTCATCTCAAATTCACTCTCCATCTTTTTAGCAAATTCAACACTGAGTTTGTCATTACCTCAAAAGATAATGTCATCAACAAATATAGCTACAAGTAGTAGTCCTTCAAATGTCTCTCTTATGAATAGGTTACAATTTTTTTCTCCTTTCTTGAATCCAATCTTTGTTAGATATCCATCAAGTCTCTCATACCAAGCTCTAGAGGCTTTCTTAAGTCCATAGAGGGCTTTCTTCAATCGGTATACCATATCAGGTCTGTCTGATAGAGTAAATCCTTTTAGATGTTCAATATATATTACTTCTTCTTTTAATTCACCATTTAGGAATATTGACTTGACATCCATCTGATAAAATTTGAATTTTTTTAATGTTGCATATGTTAGGAATAGTCCCAAGAGATAACTAAGAGGGGGGGCGGGGGGGGGGGCGGGGGTGAATCAGTTATCTACAAGTTTCAATTATTTCTCCAATTAAGTATACTTAAACATAAAGCATAAACACAATGAATGAGCACTTGAACACAACACAATATTTTGGTTACGGGGAAACCCAAATAGGTAAAAACCCCAGTGGGAAATGACACCCACTAATATTATGCACTAGTGTATTATGATCCTTGTTAGAAGATCCTTAACCCTGTTAGGAGTTTCTTTACAAAGTATTTAGTATAGTAGACCTGGTCAAGGGTCGGACCTTGTTAGGAGTCTTTTACAATAGTCCCTATTAGGGGAGAGGATGCACTGTCTAAGAGCACACTTCTCAAATGGGTGAAGGCTACAACCTTCTGAATAATAGATACACACTATATCTGGATCTTGGTGAACTGTGCTTAGACCTGCTATCTGGATCAATTCCAATGTATAGCACAAACACTTTACTTGGTCACATAGACCTTCTTTTGATGGCTCAACACTTCACACACTTTTCTCTGTTGTTTCTTCTTAACCATGAACCACACTGAAGCAATCACAAATGACTACCTATAAATATCTTTCCTTTAAATGATATAATCAAGTTGGCCTATTAGAACCACCTTGAAATCATATTAGAGAAACCATAACAAACTCCAATAACAATTTAGTTATCTCTACTAAGCACGCAACACATTTTGGGACCTATCCAATAAGATAATTGTAGACGTACGCTACACACTGTTGGCTCTACAAAAATAACTGGATCTTTCTCGTCAAGATGAATTACTTCATGCACTCTTAACCAAACATTACTATATATTCTCTAAGCTTAAATCCAAGGGTGCATACTGAAATGATAGGTGCAACTCTAGAACCAATATAATCTCTATCGGCTCTTCTGAACAAACACAGGAAACTACTATTGGTGAATAGTGACTGCATAACTTCACTTCTACTAATCATCAAACTCTACATCCATGAATGTAACATTAATAACATGTCTTCAACATATATCCAAGTGCACAAGGCTTCATGATAACTATATAGACAACCATACATAGAACACTGCCTATTACTCTATCAAGAACACTGCTCACACAAGCTATTATATAACTATCCATTCTAATAGTTAACATTTGCACCCATGATATCATGTTGATATCATGTCCATACTACATATACTAAAATCTCACTACATGAGCCTTCTATGCATGCTACTTTCCATATATTGTCATCAATGACAAACATACAGTCATACTGGCCTGTTGGCAAATCTCCAACAATCTCCCTCTTTGGCATTGATGGCAACATATGGAATGAAAAACTCCACCAATCCAAATGAATAATTCTTTTATAACATTCTTCATTTCCTCTTCAAAACTCCCCCAAGGATGAATCCTCCATCTTCTGCAATATTCTTCAATATTCTCCATTTCCTCTACTGAATTGTTGTCATAACTGAATACTACTCCCCCTTAGCATATTAATCCTCTTTTTACTTCTTTTTTTCATGACTATACATTACTCCCCCTTTGACATCAATGGAAAAGGATGCTAATTAGTTTAAGCACTGGTACTACTCTAGAAGTAGAGTAGTCAACCATCCATCAGTCCCTAAGGATTGATGCTTTTCCTTCTTCTATGCAAAATCAAGGAAGGGAATTACTCCCAACTTCTCCCTGAGATACTCAAAAGTATCCTTTGGCAAGGGCTTTGTAAATATCTCTACCAACTAATCTTTAGTACTCTCATAATCTAGCTTGAATTCTTTCTCTACCACTTTTTGTCTTAGGAAGTGATATTTGATCTCAATGTGCTTTGTCTTTACATGCATCACAGGGTTCTTCGTGTTGGAGATTTTCCAGCAGGCCAGTAATGATTGTATGTTTGTCATTGATGACAACATATGGAAAGTAGCATGTGTGGAAGTCTTATGTAGTAAGCTTTTAGTATATGTAGCATGGACATGATATCATGGGCATAGAGGTTAATTGTTAGTACAAACAATTATATAGCAACTTGTGTCAACAGTGTTCCTAACAGAGTAACAGGAAATGTTCTATGTATGGTAGTCCGTATAGTTATCATGGAGCCTTGTGCACTTGAATTTATGTTGAAGACATGTTAGTGATGTTTTAGTTATGGACGCATAGTCTATTGATGAGTAGAAGTGAAGTTATGCAATCATTATTCACCAACAGTAGTTTCATGTGTTTATTCAGAATAGCCGACAGAGATTTTATTGGTTATGTAGTTACACCTATCATGTGGGTATGCACCCTTGGATTTAATCTTAGAGGAGAGTTATTGTTGTTTGGTTAAGATCCCATGAGTTAATTCAGCTTACAGAGAAAGATCTAGTTGTTTTGGTAGAGCCGATAATGTGTAGCGTGTGTCTACAATTATCTTATTAAACATGTCCCAAAATGTGTTGCGTGCATTGTAGAGCTGACAAAATGTTTATTAGAGTTTGTTATGGTTTCTCAATTATGATTTCAATGTGGTTATAATAGGCTGACTTGATTATATCATTTGCAGGAAAGATATTTATAGGCAGTCATTTGTGATTGTTGAAGTGTGGTTCAGGTTAAGCAGAGCAGAGCAGAGTGTGCTAAGTGTTGAACCATTAGAAGAAGGTCTATGTGACCAAGTAAATTACTTGTGCTATTCATTGTAATTGATCCAGACAGTAGGTCTAAGCATAGTTCACCAAGATCTAGATATAGTGTGTATCTATCAAACAGAAGGTTGTAGCCTTCGCCCCTTTGAGCAGTGAGCTCTTGAATAGTGCATCCTCTCCCCTAACAGGGACAATTGTAAAAGACTCCTAATATGGTCTGACCCTTGACCAGGTCTACTATACTAAATATATTGTAAAGCTACTCCTAACAAGGTAAAGGATCTTCTAACAAGGATCATAATACTCTAGTGTAGAATATTAGTGGGTGTCAATTCCCACCTGTGTTTTTACCTATTTCATAACCAAAATATTGGTGTTGTGTTCTTATGTTCTTTCATTGTGTTTATGCTTAATGTTTAAGTATACTTAATTGGATAAAGAATTGAATCTTGTAGATAACTGATTCAACCCCCCGCCCCCCCCCCCCCCCCCCTCTTAGTTATGTCTTGGGACTATTCGTAACAATTGGTATTAGAGCCAAGTGCCTTGGAGAGAAATTTTAACAGCTTGAGTTTGATCAGATGGCATACTTCAAGAAAGAAACTCCTAAGTTCAATGGAGAGAATTATCTTGATTGGAAGAACAACATGGTGACCCATTTGCAGTGCATTGGTATTGAAGTTTTTGATGTGAATATCAAAGAAGCCAAGATACCTACCCTAGAAGACCTTGCAAAAGAGGATGCTACTGATAGACAAAATGAATTGTTTCATTAGAATGCTATTGCTAAAGAAGCCCTTATCAGTGCCCTATCTTATGGTGAATTTTTAGAAATAAAAAAGGTAGATACAGCCCATAAAATATGGAAGCACCTAGAAGACATAGTTGAAGGAGACAAACAAGTAAAGGATGCACATAAAAAGATATGGAAGAAAAGATACAATACATTAGAGATGCTAACTAAAGAAAACATTAGAGCTTATAATCAAAGAATAAATGAAGCAGTTGCTGGAATCAGAAACAATGGTGGAGAGATTTCAAAGGAGGACAATATGGATAAGTTAATGACTACTCTCACTCCTAAATATGAAAGCAAGATCAACATCCTTGATGAGACCATGCAGCTTACATCTAATTTCAAGAGAGAGACTTTGATCAGAAAACTCTCAGCTTTTGATATTTCAAGATTGAAGATAGAACCAAAAAGTGAAACAGCCTTCAAAGCAACAATTCATGGTAAGAAATCTACAAACACTTCTGGTAATTTTGCTCATGATGATGAAGAGAAAACACTAGATGATTTCATTTCTATGATTGCAAGAAGAGAAAAGAAAGGAAAAGGAAAATATGAAGGTTAATTACCATTTAAGTGCTTTTCATGTAATAAGATCGGTCACTTTGCATATAAGTCTCCTACTAGAGCTTGAAAGTTCAAAAAGGATTACAAGCCTAAGTATTCTAAGGAATGCTACTATGCTGGAGATGGAGTTTCAGATGAAGAATCTGGTGAAGAAGAAATTGGATTTATTGCTATTATAGACAAAATGAATAATAAGACAAATCATAAAATTGATAAGAAGGAAAAGAGCTTGCATTGATTTCAAAAGCTAACATAAGGACAAACTAGATTATAGATAGTTTTTGTTCACATCACATGACATGTGATAAAGGATGGTTTATTCATTTAGACAAATACAATGGTAGTATGGTCAGATTTGGGGACAACACTCCTAAACCAATAGTTGGTAGAGGAGCCATCACCTTGGATGGAAAGAATAGGACTGATGATGTTCTATATGTTGATGGTTTGAAACATAACCTTCTCAGTGTTGGACAATTACTAGGAAAAGGCTATCAGTTGGAGTTCAAAGATGACAAATGCATCATTAACAACAAAGATGGTGTTATGATTGCATCAAGCTCAAAGAAAATAGTTAATGTTTTTCAACTCAATTTAGAAGCAAGTTATTTTGTTGCTAAAGTTGATGACAGTTGGTTGTAGCATAAAAGACTATGTCATATCAATTTTGATAACATAGTAGAGATAAGCAATGTAAAGGAAGTAAGAGATCTACCTAGCATAGCAAAGCCAGTTGATACTATATGCAGGGAATGTGTGATGAGAAATCATGTGAGAAATTCATTCAGGAGCAAGCAAAATTCAGCAGAGAACAAGTTGGATCTGATTCATACACACCTATGTGGTCCAACTCAAACAAGATCATACTATGGTGAAAGGTATTTCATTTTGTTTTTTGATGATTATACTAGAATGATGTGGGTTGCATTCTTGAAAGATAAGTCAGACACTTTTGAGAAGTTTAAAATATTCAAAGCTAAGGTTGAGAATGAATTTGGATTAAAGATAAAATGTTTGAGATCAGATAGAGGAGGAGAATTCACCTCTAATAGATTCTATGAGTACTATGAAGAACATGGCATAAAGAGACAGTTAAGCACACCTAGAACCCCTCAGCAAAATGGAATTACAGAGAGAAGGAATAGGATCTATTGGACTACAACTGATTTGGAATCTGATTGAAGGATCTATGATTGCAAGATCACTGAGAAGTTGTTGATTAGATATGTAATATGATTAAATCAGTATTATGTTGTCATTGATGTCAACTAGTTTGATAGCACTTATCTTGTAAGTTCCTACACCGAGACATCTGAAGAAAAATGAAAAAGAGATGAAAAATAGAGAAATCTACATGAGGAAAGATGTACATGACAGATGAGGATAAGGAACACATTGAGTAACTTGTTGATGAGTCTATGACTTGATGATATTGACTTCATTATGTTGTATTCATCTATAATGAAGTATAGAGCTAAAAGACACAAAGCAGTGTTGTCAGTAAATGAAGCATTTCTAGTATACACTAACAGAGTGTAGTGTATACCGACCATGGTATTAACCGAGCAGTGTTCACTGATGCATTCTTTGTTAACCAAGCAGAACAGAATGAATTAAATGATTAGTTTAGCCAATAAGATTGATGAGCTGGCAAGAGTATAACATCGAGGTAACAGATAAAGTTTGTTACGCAGATCAACCACTGACAAAATTCAAAAAAGATCTAATGAAGTAGATTGAGACGTGTTATTGACACAAGTACCACGAAAGTTTAAGTGGCAAAATCCATGAATGTGATTAAGCGGCAAAATATGATGGTGGAGAAAAAAATGATTTTCTTGTTTATATAAGAGAACAAAATTTCTTTATGAAGATGCCTAAAAAGAAGTTGCAGGATTATCATGTGAATAAGGTTTTCATGCATTCTGATCATACTGGTTAGTAAGAACTAAGTTGCAGAGCAATTACTGAGCTACAGAGAGCAGTTACCGATCAGCAGTAAGTTGATATAGTTTTGAATCTAAAGTGAATTATTGATCAAAAGGATTTGTATAGACTAAATATTGATCTATAATCTACAATTGAAGTTGTATTAAGGTAGGTCATTTTACTGTTACATATTTAACCATTGTATACAGTCTAAATCTCTTAATCGAGTGGACTCTAAAAGTCTTATGATGTATCATTCATAGAATGAACATTGTTATCCTATCAACCCCATAGTGAATGTTGGTTGGATGATAACTTCTAGTATAAAATCCTCTAACAAGGTCACACCTGATAGTGTGTTTGTAACCTTTAACAAGGTTGGGTCTTAACCAACCTCACTTCAGAAGAGTTAACAATTTTGGGTTGCCGGTCCCAAGTGGTTTTTCCCTTCATAGGGTTTCCATGTTAAATCTCTTGTGTTATGTGTTGATTGTGATATTTGTTTGTTATCATACTTTGCATATTACATGTTAGATTTGATCGGTAAACAGTTATAAGTATTAGACTCATAATCAGTAAAAGCACAGACAGTAAGAGTTATTATTGCTTACCGACAAGTAGAAACTAAAGAAATTGTTTTGAATTATACAGATTGTTTTGGGACTGGATAACTGATTCAGCCCCCTCTTAGTTATTCTAACAATTGGTATCAGAGCTACGTTGCTTGGAATAGAGTTTTAAGGACTTAAGCATAAAGGTCTCAAGATGTATAAGAGGGAAGTACTGAAATTGAATAAAGAGAACTTCATAGCATGGAAAAGAAAAATGAAGTTTCACATATCTAGAATTGGGAATGCAGCACTACATCTGATGCAAAATGGCTACATGCAACCACCCACTAGTCCCCTAACTATTGATCAACTGAAGGATAAGCATGAACACAATGTTACTATGATGGAACTTGTTGCTGCCTATACCAATGTTAAATTTGAAGATATCAAGACATGTACAACTACCAAAGGAATGTGGGATAAATTAGCACAAATCTACAATGGAGATCTGAATGTCAAAAGAGCCTGAGCTGAAATTCTGAGAGGCGGATTTGATGATATGAGAATGAAAGAAGGTGAGAACATTGCCCAATATTCAAATAGACTCAAAGAAGTGGAACATGCTATTAGAGCATCTGATGGAGTAATTGATGATAAAATAGTAATAAGCAAGATTCTCAGAACTTCGCTACCAGTTTATGCAATTAGGATTTCTCCAATTCATGAAACAAGAGCTACATCCAACCTCACTCTTGACACTCTGATTGGTAAACTTACAACATTTGAATTAAACAATTTTGATAACAGTGTTCTTCCTTCTATTGAATCTACTTTCATGTCTTCTCTAAAGATTGGAAAGTCTAGCAGGAATAGTAAGAATTGTGATAGTGATGACAATACCGATGATGAACTTGATGAGCTTGAAGCACTTATGGCCTGAAGATTTCCCAAAGGACAAGGAAGGTATAGAGGTAAGCTACCATTAGCATGCTTCAATTGTAAAGAAGTCGATGCACTGCTAGATGTCCATAGAAGAAAGATGATGATAGATCCAAAGATCGATTTGAAGGAAGCTATGGAAGAAGAGTCAAGAGAGGTTAACGAAAAAACAACAGAGACAACTGAGATGAAAAAGGAAAAAAGGTATGTTACATAGCCGAAGATATTGAAATTGAATCTGATTCTAATGATGATATAGAACTTGTATTTGTTGCTATGAAAGATGACTCAGAAGAGGAAGAGAAACATGAAGAGATAGCACTAATCTCTAAGGTAACCAAAAATGATACATGGATCATAGACAGTGGCTGCACACATCATATGACTGGTGACGTAGAGAAGTTTGATCATCTTGTTGAATATAATGGAGGTTCTGTGAGAATGGGAAATGATGCACCTTGTATTGCAAGAGGTAAAGGCTCATTGATGATCAATGACAAATTACAATGTGAAAATGCATATTGGGTAGATGGACTGAACTATAATCTGATAAGTGTGGCTCAGCTGAACAATTCAGGCCACCGACTAGCTTTTGAGAGAAGAAACATGAAGATTTATAATGATGGAGGAAGACTTGTCAGAACTGGTACACAATCCAAAGCTAATATATTCTATCTTGATATGGATCAGTCTTCTTGTTTGTTAATTAAGGATGAAGATGCTAGGTTGTGGCACCGAAGGTTATTCCATGTGAACTTTGACAACATGATCAAGATTAGTAGAAAGAAAAGATTTAGAGGATTGCCTAACTTGACAAAACCTGATCATGCCATGTGCCATGAATGTCAAAAAGGTAAGATGACTAAGTCTAGTTTTAAAAGCAAGGACTATTCAACAAAGAAGATACTTGAATTGGTTCATACTGACCTATGTGGACCTATGAGAACTCAAAGTTGTTCTTGTGATAGATATTTTATTCTTTTTGTTGATGATTACACTAGACTGATGACTGTTATGTTCTTAAAATAGAAATCTAAAGCTTTCAAAATGTTTAAGTGGTATAAAGCTAAGGTAGAGAAATAAATCGGTAAGGAACTAAAGTGGTTAAGATCTGATAGAGGAGGTGAATTTATCTCTGATGAATTTAATAAATTTTGCAATGAGTATGGAATCAAGAGGTAGGTATATGCATCGAGGACAACTCAACAAAATGGCATTGCTGAAAGAAGGAATAGGTCTATAATTGACTGTGCTAGAACATTGATGATACAGAAGAATGTTGCTCAGACATATTGGAGGGAAGTTGTCAGCATAGCTATATATGTTCTTAACTGAGTACAACTGAAGAAGGACTCCAACCAAACACCTTATGAACTATGGTTTGGACACAAACCTTTGGTAAGTTATTTCAGCAGTTGCCGAGCAAAGAAATGATGAATATGAAGAAGTTGCCGAGCAAAGAAATGACACTAAGCAGGATGAACAAGAAAGGAGAAATCAAGTTTTGGCTAGTTTTGTGAGGAGACATTATCTTGAAACACAAATCATTCGAGACAGACATGCTGGAATGCAAACCAGAAGCAAAACAAGACAAGGTACATGCCTAATTTGTGAATTTGAACCTAAAACTATGCAAGTTGCATTAGAGAATGAAGAATGGGTTAATGCAATGAAAGAGGAAGTAGAACAAATAGAAAAGAAAAAAACCTGGTCCTTAGTACCCCAACCAAAAGATAAGAATGTTAATGGTGCTAAGTGGATATACAAGAATAAATTGAATGAAAATGGTGAAGTCACAAGAAATAAAGCTAGATTAGTATGCAAGGGATATGCACAGGAAGAAGGCATTAACTATGGTGAGACATTTGCACCTGTTGCTAGATTAGAAGGAGTTAGAATGCTACTTGCATATGCTGCACATAAGAAATTCAAAGTCTATCAAATGGATGTGAAGTCAACATTTTTGAATGGTATACTTGAAGAAGAAGTCTACATTGAACAACCTGAAGGATTTGTTGATCCCGATAATAAAGATATGGTATGTAGATTACATAAAGCTTTATATGGAATAAAGCAAGCACCAAGAGCATGGTAAGAAAGATTGCATACTTACTTGTTAAGTATTGGATTTGTTAGAACAAGTGAAAATAGCCATTTGTATGTGAAAGGTGATACTGATGATACTATTATCATTGCTGAAATTTTTGTTGATGATATTATCTTTGGTGGTTCAGATCTTGTCTGCAAGGCATTTGCTGATGAAATGCAAAAGGAATTTGAAATGTCTATGTTCGGAGAGATTAAGTTCTTTCTTGGACTACAAGTGATTCAACAAAGTGATGGAATATTCATCACACAATCTAAATATATAAAGGAAGTACTGAAGACATTTGGCATGGAAGATGCTAAACCTGTAGGAACACCAATGGCTACTAGATGAAAATTGACAAAGGAGGATGAAACTACTGAGGTAAATCAGACACATTACTGATCTATGATTGGTAAGTTAATGTACGTAGTTCATAGTAGGCCAGATAAAGCACATGTTGTGGGAATTATTGTAAGATTTTCTGCTAACCCTAGAGAATCACACATGATAGCTACAAAAAGGATCTTAACATACTTGAAAAAAACAAAAAATTATGAATTATGGTATTCTAAGGAAGGGAAATTTGAACTAAAAGTTTACACCGATGCTGATTGGGCTAGAAATGTGGATGATAGAAAAAGCACCACTAGAGGAGCATTTTTCTTTGGTGAAAGACTTGTAACCTGGACAAGTAAAAAGTAGGCTTGTATTTCTCAGTCTACAGCTGAAATAGAGTATGTTTTTGTTGCTACTAACTTTTCAAACATTGCATATATCAAACAAGTGTTGGAAGGAATGAATGAGGTAATCACCGACCCGGTGATTATATACTATGACAACACTAGTGCTATTAATATTTCAAAGAATCTTGTGATGCACTCTAAGACAAAGCATATATCTATTAAGTATCATTACTTAAGAGAACAAGTGCAAGAGAAGCAAGTTAAATTAGAATTTGTTACATCTAAAGAACAACTTGTAGATATTTTTACAAAGCCCCTAACGAAGGATACATTTGAATACTTGAGGACTATACTTGGGGTCCGTCCCCTGTCTATCGGTCACTAAGGTGATCTGGATGTTTCATCAGCCAACTTTTATCAGAAGATCATTCATGTTGATGCAGCATAGTTCACACTTTGAATCTTGTTCAAGGTTGTGATTAAGTTTGAGAACTTGAACCGATGAGATATCAATATGTAGAGATACAAAGGAAGTACTGAACACCACAAAGTGTTACTTGGCTACTACAGAGCTCATTGATTATTTGTTTCTTTGGCATTGCTATCAAAGGGAGAGATAAACCATATGAAATGAAAAAGGGAGAGATAAACAAAATATGAAAAGGAACAAGCACTGACGACAATTATCTAAAGGGAGAGACAATTTGAATGAGACAGAGTATTGAAGATCAGTTATAAAGAATAGAAGCAGGAATAGGAGAACTAAAAAGATCACAACTACAGAAAGGTAAAGTTGTATTACTTAATGCTAGTTTAGTAACATAGTGATTAAACAGATTAAGTCTATTCGACTTACATCATTTGTTCACAAAGTTGTAGAATGTATGTTTGATATGTGTATGGTACATTTCATATTACTTGAGTTGCCATCAATGCTAAAGGGAGAGATTGTTGGACTACAACTGATTTGGAATCTGATTGAAGGATCTATGATTGCAAGATCACTGAGAAGTTGCTAATTAGATATGTAATATGATTAAATCAGTATTATGTTGTCATTGATGTCAACTAGTTTGACAACACTTATCTTGTAAGTTACTACACCGAGACATTTGAAGAAAAATGGAAAAGAGATGAAAAATAGAGAAATCTACATGAGGAAAGATGTACATGACAGATGAGGATAAGGAACACATTGAGTAACTTGTTGATGAGTCTATGAATTTATGATATTGACTTCATTATGTTGCATTCATCTATAATGAAGTATAGAGCTAAAAGACACAAAGCAGTGTTGTCGGTAAATGAAGCATTTCAAGTATACACCGACGGAGTGTAGTGTATACCGACTGCAGTATTAACTGAGTAGTGTTCACTGACAGAGAAGATCTAACGAAGCAGATTGAGACATGTTATTGACACAAGTACCGAGAAATTTTAAGCGGCAAAATCCATGAATGTGATTAAGTGGTAAAATTTGATGGTGGAGAATAAAATGATTTACTCGTCTATATAAGAGAACATAATTTCTTTATGAAGATGTCGAAAAAGAAGAAGTTGCAAGTTTATCATGTGAATAAGGTTTTCATGCATTTTGATCATACTGGTTAGTGAGAACTGAGTTGCTGAGCAATTATCGAGCTACAAAGAGCAGTTACCGACGAAGAGTAAGTTGATAAAGTATTGAATCTAAAGTGAATTATTGATCACAAGGATTTGTATGGACTAAATATTGATCTGTAATCTATAATTGAAGTTGTATTAAGGCATGTCATTTTACTGTTACATATTTAACCATTGTATACAATCTAAATCTCTTAACTGAGTGGACTCTGAAAGTCTTATGATGTATCATTCATAGAATGAACATTTTTATCATGTCAACCCCATAGTGAATGTTAGTTGGACGATAACTTCTAGTCTAAAATCCTCTAACAAGGTCACACCTGACAGTGTGTTTGTAACCTTTAACAGGGTTGGGTCTTAACTGACCTCACTTCAAAAGAGTGATCAATTTTGGGTTGCCGGTCCCAGGTTGTTTTTCCCTTCACAGGGTTTCCACGTTAAATCTCTTGTGTTATGTGTTGATTGTGATATTTGTTTGTTATCATACTTTTCATATTAAATGTTAGATTTGATCGGTAAACAATTATAAGTATTAGGCTAGTAATCGCTAAAAGCACAGACAGTAAGAGTTATTATTGCTTACTGACAAGGATCATCCTTGATATAGCGTGCACCATCATGATAGAAGGAAAATTTGCACACACCTATTGGAGAGATGCAGTCAATACACTCATCTATACCAGTAATAGAATTCAATTAAGGCCAGGCACTGACAAAAGACCATATGAGCTATGGTTTGGTGATGTTCCCACGGTGAAATACTTCAGAATCTTTGGAAGAAAGTACTACATCAAGAGGGATGAAGCAGTAGGTGAGTTTGATGCAAGAAGTGATGAAGGTATTTTTCTTGGTTACTCTACTAAAATTAAATCTTATAGATGTTTCAATTTAAGATTGAAAAATATCATAGAAAGTTCTCATGTTAAGATTGATGAAAATTTTATGATTCAAGAAATATATCATGATTACTCACCCATGATTGAAGAAGAACCTAGACCCTCCACTAGTGAGACAATCATTGAAGAAATGTTTGACAGTATTGATGTATTATTCAATGACCTTGAGACAAGTGAAGAAGAAACTCCTAAGTTTGATAAGTCAGCATCACCTAAAGTTCCAAATTTTACATCTATAAATCATTCCAAGATAGACATCATTGGAGATCAAAGCGGCAAAGTCTTAACAAGGTCACAAGAAAAGAACTCAACTAGCAATGAAGCGGTATGTTTACTATCTCAGATTGAACCTTTAAGTGTTGAAAATTCATATAATGATTCAGATTGGCATGATGCTATAAAAGAAGAACTTGATCAAATTGTTAAGAATGACACTTGGGAACTGGTCCCAAGACCTAGTGATAAGAATGTGATTGGAACAAAGTGGATATTCAGAAACAAGATGAACGAAGATGGTATAGTAGTAAGAAACAAAGCAAGGTTAGTATGTAAAGGATATGCGCAAAGAGAAGGCATTGATTATTCAGACACATTTGCACCTATGAGTAGATTAGAAGCTACTAAGTTGTTTCTAGCTTATGCTACAATCAAAAACTTCAAAGTATATCAAATGGATGTCAAGTCAGCATTCCTAAATGGTGATTTGAAAGAAGTATACATTGAGCAGATGGAAGGATTCACCTTATCAGATAGACCTGATATGGTATGCAGATTAAAGAAGGCCCTCTATGGACTTAAGAAAGCCCCTAAAGCATGTTATGATATACTAGATGGATATCTAACAAAGATTGGATTCAAGAAAGGAGCAGCAAATTGTAATCTATTCATTAGAGAGACATCTGAAGGTTTACTACTTGTAGCTATATTTGTTGATGACATTATCTTTGGAGGTAATGACAAACTAAGTGCAAAATTTTCCAAAGAAATGCAAAATGAATTTGAGATGAGTATGATTGGTCCTATCAAATACTTTTTGGGACTAAATGTGCAGCAGATAGAAAAGGGAATTTTTATTAATCAGTCAAAATATGTGAAAGAGATACTGAAGAAATTCAAGATGGATGATTGCAAGCTAGTAGGAACCCCTATGATCACTGGATGAAAGCTTACAAAAGAATATAACTCAACAATAGTAGATATAACATTATATAAGTCTATGATTGGTAAACTCATATATCTTACTCAGAGTAGACCTGATATTTCAAATGCAGTTGGCATAGTTGGAAGATTTGCAGTAGAACCTAAACAAAGTCACCTCATGGTAGTAAAGAGAATATTCAAATACTTGCAGGGGCACTATAGATTATGGTCTATGGTATCCTAATTTAGAAAATGTTGAGCTTCATGTGTACACTGATGCAAATTGTGTAGGATGTGTTGATGACAAAAAGAGTACTTCAGGTGGAGCAGTGTTTCTTGATGATTGACTTGTCACTTGGACAAGCAAGAAACAAAATTGTATTTCTCAGTCAATAGTAGAAGCAGAGTATGTCGCAGCAGCCTTAAATTGTTGTACAATTGTTTGGATCAAGAAAATGATAAAGGATTTTGGAATTCAAATTGATTATCCTATTTTTATTCACTGTGATAACCCTAGCACTATCAATATGTCAAAGAACCATGTGATGCATGCAAAGACAAAGCACATTGAGATCAAGTATCACTTCCTAAGAGAGAAAGTGGTAGAGAAAGAAGTCAAGTTGGACTATGTGAATATTAAAGATCAGTTGGCAAATATATTCACAAAGCCCTTACCTAAGGATACTTTTGAGTATCTCAAGGAGAAGTTGGGAGTCATTCTCTTCCCTGATTCTACTTAGAAGAAAGAAGGAAAGGCATCAGTCCTTAGGGACTGATGGAAGGTTGACTACTCTACCTCAGGAGTAGTACTGGTGCTTAAAATGAGTGGAGCCCTTTTCCATTGATGTCAAAGGGGGAGTATTATACTGAGTCATGAAAAAAAGAAAGAGGAGTAATATACTAAGGGGGACCAGCATTCAGTTATGACAGCAGTTCAGTTGAGGAAATGGAGAATATTATAAAATATTGTAGCAGGTGAAGGATTCATCTTTGGGGGATTTTTTATGAGGAAATGGAGACTATTATAAAAGAAATGTTCATTTGGGTTGGTGGTGGTTTTTCATTCCACATGTTGCCATCAATGCCAAAGGGGGAGATTGTTGGAGATTTGCCAGCAGGCCAGTACTGATTGTATGTTTGTCATTAATGACAACATATGGAAAGTAGCATGTGTGGAATTCTTATGCAGTAAGATTTCAGTATATGTAGCATGGACATGATATCATGGGCGCAGAGGTTAATTGTTAGTACAGATAGTTATATAGTAGCTTGTGTCAATAGTGTTCTTCACAGAGTAATAGGTAGTGTTTTGTGTATGGTAATCTATACAGTTATCATGGAGCCTTGTGTGCTTGGATTTATGTTGAATACATGTTAGTGATATTTTAGTTATGGACGCATAGTCTGTTGATGAGTAGAAGTGAAGTTATGTAGTCGCTATTCACCAGCAGCTATTTCCTATGTTTATTCAGAAGAGCCAACAAAGATTTTATTGGCTATGTAGTTGCACCTATCTTGTGGGTATGCGCCCTTATATTTAATCTTAGAGGAGATTTATTGATGTTTGGTTAAGATTGCATGAGTTAATTTAGCTTACAGAGAAAGATCCAATTTTTTTGGTAGAGTTGACAGTGTGTAGCGTGCGTCTACAATTATCTTATTGAACAGGTCCTAGAATGTGTTGCGTGCATAGTAGAGCTAACATAATGTTTATTAGAGTTTGTTATGGTTTCTCTACTATGATTTCAAGGTGGTTCTAATAGGCCAACTTGATTATATCATTTGGAGGAAAGATATTTATAGGCAGTCATTTGTGATTGTTGAAGTGTGGTTCATGGTTGGTTAAGCATAGCAGAGCAGAGTGTGCGAAGTGTTGAACCATCAAAAGAAGGTCTATGTGACCAAGTAAAGTACTTGTGCTATTCATTAGAACTGATCCAGACAACAAGTCTAAGTGCAATTCACCAAGATCTAGATATAGTGTGTATCTATCAAACAAAAGGTTGTAGCCTTCGCCCCTTTGAGCAGTGAGCTCTCGGATAGTGCATCCTCTCCCCTAATAGGGACAATTGTAAAAGACTTCTAATAGGGTCTGACCCTTGACTAGATGTACTATACTAAATATATTGTAAAGCTACTCCTACCAGGGTAAAGGATCTTCTAACAAGGATCATAATACTCTAGTGCAGAATATTAGTGGGTGTCAATTCCCACCGGGGTTTTTACCTATTTGGATTTCCCCATAACTAAAATATTGGTGTTGTGTTATTGTGTTCTTTCATTGTGTTTATGCTTAATGTTTAAGTATACTTAATTGGATAAAGAATTGAATCTTGTATATAACTGATTCACCACCCCCCCCCCCCCCCTCTTAGTTATCTCTTGGGACTATTCCTAACACTTCGACATATTGATAGTGCTACTGTTATCACAGTGAATAACAATAGGATAATCAATCTGAATTCCAAAATCCTTTATCATCTGTTTGATCCAAAAAATTGTAGAACAATTCAAGGCTTCCGCAACATACTCTACTTATGTTGTTGATTGAGAAATACAATTTTGTTTCTTGCTGGTCTAGGTGACAAGTCTATCACCAAGAAACACTGCTCCACCTGATGTACTCTTTCTATCATTGATGCATCCTACCCAATCTACATCAGTGTACACTTGAAACTCAACATTTTCTAAATTAGGATACCATAGACCATAGTCTATAGTGCCTTGCAAATATTTGAATATCCTTTTTACTACCATGAGGTGACTTTGTTTAGGCTCTGCTGCAAATCTTCCAACTATGCCAACTGCATATGAAATATCGGGTCTTGTTTGAGTAAGATAAATGAGTTTAACAATCATAGACTTGTAGAATGTTATATCTACTACAGGAGAATCATCTTTTTTTGTAAGCTTACATCTTGCGATCATAGGTGTCCCTACTGGCTTGCAATCATCCATCTTGAATTTTGTCAATATTTCTTTCACATACTTAGACTGATTAATGAAAATACCTTTCTTTGTCTGCTACACATTTAGTCCCAAAAAGTATTTTATAGGACCAATCATACTCATCTCAAATTCATTTTGCATCTCCTTAGCAAATTCAGCACTAAGTTTTTCATTACTTCCAAAGATAATGTCATCAACAAATATAGCTACAAGTAGTAGACCTTCAGATGTCTCTCTTATGAATAAATTACAGTTTGATGCTCCTTTCTTGAATCCAATTTTTGTTAGATATCCATCTAGTCTCTCATACCATACTCTAGGGGCTTTCTTGAGTCCATAGAGGGCCTTCTTCAATCTACATACCATATCAGGTCTGTTTGATAAAGTGAATCCTTCCGGTTGCTCAATGTACACTTCTTCTTTTAAATCTCCATTCAAGAATGCTGACTTGACATCCATCTAATAAACTTTGAAGTTTTTGACTATAGCATAAGCTAGAAAAAACTTAATAGCTTCTAATCTTCTCACTGGTGCAAATGTGTTTGAATAATCAATGCCTTCTCTTTGTGCATATCCCTTACATACTAACCTTGCTTTATTTCTTACCACTGTACCATCTTCACTCATCTTGTTTCTGAATATCCACTTTGTTCCAATCACATTCTTATCATTAGGTCTTGGGACCAATTCCCAAGTGTCATTCTTAATAATTTGATCAAGTTCTTCTTTCATAGAATCTTGCCAATCTAAATCATTACATGCATCTTCAACACTCAAAGGTTCAATCTAAGATAGTAAACATACCACTTTACTACTAGCTGAGTTCTTTGCTTGTGATCTTGTTAAGACTTTTTCGCTCTAATCTCCAATGATGTCTTTCTTGGAATGGTTTCTAGCTGTAAACATTGGAACTTTAGGTGATGCTGACTCATCAACCTTAGGAATATCTTCTTCATTTGTCTCAGGGTCATTGAATTTCTAGGAATGGGAACACTGAGAGGGGGGGTGAATCAGTGTTCACTGTATTTTAACTTATCACTTTAATATTTATGCTGAACATAAATGCTTAAGTATTGAAATAAACATTTACATAAACATGAAACATGAAAATAACACATGACACCAATATGATTACGGGGAAACCCAAATAGGTAAAAATCCCGGTGGGAATTGACACCCACTAATATTTTGCACTAGTGTTTTGTGATCCTTGTTAGAAGATCCTTTACCATGTTAGGAGTAGCTTTACAATGCTTTAAGTATAGTAGACCTTGTTAAGGGTTGGACCCTGTTAGGAGTCTTTTACAATCATCCCTGTTAGGGGAGAGGATGCACTATCCAAGAGCTCACTGCTCAAGTGGTGAAGGCTACAACCTTCTGATCTCAGATACACACTATATCTATAGGATGAACTGTCACTATGACACTACTTGTCAGATCAGTTCCTTTGATGCGCTAATGCTTTGACCTCTAGCAAAGATCTAATACATCTTCTAGTGTCTTCGCACACTTCTGCTCTTCTTATTATATCTCTATCTTGACTTCCATACCAAAGGAAATGGGTGCACCTTATATTTATACGCTCATACAAAATACACAATTAGGTCATCCCTATAACTAATTACAAACAACGCTTCCAAATGAATTGGCTTAAGCACATTTAAAATTATACATATAAACATGTCAGCAACTTAAATACAATGGGCACATAGTCTTTACAACATTACATTATAACTGCAAACCAAAATACTAACTATCGACTCCATGCTCTATTCACTATTGGCACACACAGGCTATGCAACTTCAACTAACTATAAATTTCTCATCCTTGCACATCTGCTTATGCACTCATAGACTAAGCATGATTATAGTCTAACAAACTTAACTTCCAAGGTGCATACTATAATTCATTCGCACACACGTGCACTGATGCTCTGAGCTGTAGGAACTTTGTACACTGTCCAGTCTTCAACACTTAACCGAATTCTAATCTTTACATCAAGTGCGCTAACTCCAAACTGCTATATGACTTTGTTGCCATAACAACAACACTATGTCTAGTCATATACCTTAGTATAGACAACTTTCCAACAATCTCCCCCTTTGTCATTG
Source organism: Chamaecyparis obtusa (assembly GCA_027943335.1). Lineage (NCBI taxonomy): Eukaryota > Viridiplantae > Streptophyta > Pinopsida > Cupressales > Cupressaceae > Chamaecyparis > Chamaecyparis obtusa. Next base: position 230,833 of record BSBK01000023.1, on the reverse strand, counting down.
ATGGCAATAAAGGAATATGGCCAAGTTACTAATTGTCCCTTAACACAAAAAACTTTTGTCTTCTATACATTTCTTATACATAATCTTATATCTCCTTATACATATTATACTCCATATATTATACACAACTCCCTCATTGACATTAATGAAAAATGTGTACCAAAAAAATGTATCTACACATACTTACTTAGGGAAAACATCCGGATATGCTATCTTAAGGTTCTAAATCTCCTTCTTCCAAAAATTTATCAAAGAGTTAACTATCTGGAGATGGGTGCATAAAGCATATTGATGCTTCTCCATCTTCTTCAGATCTATTCTCAGACCTTGATCATAGGTTACCATTGTGGCATCAATCTCCTTTACCTTCTGATTGAGAATGTCTAGTGAGGGTGCAAGAGCATTCCCAACTGAGTCTGTCTAGACCTTATCTTTGTCATCTCTTTCTTTTCCTTCTCAATTTTGTCCAATTGACCTTGGTAGACATTGTTACACAAGTTCACATCAGTGGATGAGTCTTTCACTAAACTCTTCACCTTCTCAATCATAGCTTCTGCCTCTTGTATTGTCTTAAGATGGGCATCACCTTCACAAATGTTCCTATTGCCAAAGGAGCCGAGGGGATATTGGGATCATCCCATGTATTTCCAGTTTGTATTTGGGGATCATAAGCTATCATTGCACTGGTAAAAATGTTGGGATCAAATGAACTGGTGATTGGATAAAGATTCATGTTCCTTCTTTTTCTAGATCCGGATCTTGTCTCGACAGGCATGGAGATGCAAATGCTTAGATGGATGCAAGACATTTCCTAAAAGACTCTAAAGGATGATGGATGCAAGTTTAAGGAAATTCTAAGGATGATGAATTTCTAGAATGCAAATGCAAGGATTGGTGAAATGCTTGGATTTGGATCAAGGATGGTGGAAGATTGATGGGAGATGGTGGCAGATTGGTAAAAAAGCTTGGTGATGATGGAGGCTTGGTGGGATGCTCTGATTTGGGTCAAGATTGGGTGGAGGATTGGTGGGATGCTGGTGGAAGATTACTAAGTGTCAATAATGAGCTGTTGTTTTTCCCGATGGAGGATCAGTGGTAGGATTTGGCCAACCTAGGATAGACTAATGATCTTCAGTCAACTTGATTCTTATCAATACAAGCCAATCTCTTGCTCAAGATGATGAGGCTATGCAAGGACAAGTTGGATTTCCTTTAGACAATGCTCTATCAAAAAGGGGATGATTTTTGATTTGGGATAAGGGATGGAAACAACTCAAAGGTTTTGAACACTAAGTGCTTGTGGATTTGGATCTCTGGATTTGGTGTAAAGGATGGTGGATTCTATTTTGGATAATGGATGCTGGATTTGGATCAAGGATATGGGACTCTGATTATGGATTGCTAATGGAAAGATGGTGAAGGATGATGGAACAATGCTTTTTCTAAAAAAATGATGCAAATGCAATTGAGATGGATGATCTATGATGCTGCTAGGAAGATGATGATGAATGCAACTAAAGACTCTAGAATGCAACTAAGGATTTTATGATGATGCAAGGATGAAGGACTACCAAGATAGGATTTTGAGATCTGAAGGTAGATTGGGATATGCAATGGATCCAGCTAATCTTCTCTTTCAAGATTGACATAGTGATGGCTCACTCGGAATCGGTAGGCAAACTGTTTGACTCTTGCGTTATAGCCAATATTATCAAGTCTTTCTTGATATTTTTCTTCTACTTGGGTTGCTTGGATAGAGGATTGATGGCTCTTAAGGTTTCTTTCTACAACTTTCTTCTCTTGATAAGCTTTGGATTTGGGAAACTTAGCTTTCGGATGTTTGATCAAATTGGGCATAACTTGGGAAAATTTTGATAAGTTTGGTTTGAGACAAAAGGCTTCTTGGATATCTGATTCCAAAGGGGTTCTCTGCAAAATGTTCTGAGTATCTTGAACTGGGTTTGTTGATCAGTTTGATGTTTCCCAATGGCAAAGGATAGATTTCAACAGAGATTTTTGGAAAAGCAATCTCCACAAGGGACAAAGCAACCTTGTGGGATACAAACAAGATAACTGACTCTGATAACGCTTTGAAAGTGTCTGTTCCAACAATGTTTTCATGGAGTATTGACTGTCAAGCACTTCAAATAGATCTACCTAAGGAAGGTGAGTATCAAAATCGCTTGCCCACAGCTTGGTACCCCCTAGAAGGGAATACAAATGGTGAGTAATCTTGAGGCGACCCGGTAAACCCCTTGGAATCGGTCCTTGCACAAGGATTTTGATACTTTCAGATGTAGATAGGGTAGCCTCTATTTTATCAGATTTTTAATAGTTCCATGGAGTCTCCATACCCAATTATGCTGACCGCCTATGACTCACTTAAGAGCCTAGCCAACAACGTTGGGGGAGGAATATTTACCTATCCCCAGACATTTGCATTTGGCACAAAATGCCCATTGATTAGGAGATATAAGTGAGTACTTTTTGCCTTCACTTTATTTATATACCGGCTGGGGGGGATACTGGTTTGAGGTCATTCTCTGAGGAGGAAGCACTTTTCTCCCCGGACAGGCCTCACTAAAAGTAGAACAAGTGAACTTGTCTGAGTCCAAATGTCCTACGTTGCTTACTTTAACAAGGATTTTGCAAGAATTGAAAAACTCCTAAATGCACATCAAGAAAGTTTGTTCTTTTCCCAAATTGATTAAGTGTGTTTGAACTTTTGAAATAACTTCTGAAGACACAAGTGTTTAGATTTTGAGTTGTTCTTTCTCCAAAAAGTAAGCGATTTGAGCGATTGCAAGTTCTTTATTTGAGCACTCAAGATTGAGATTGGTGTGTTGATTTAAGAACTTTGAAGTGCTTTGTTTTGATCCTTTAAGGCATTCAAGATTTGATTGTGCACTTGCTTTGAAACAAAAGAGGGAATAGAGATGTTCATTTCTTTTAGTGCATTCAAGAGTATGTTTGTTTTTCAAATTGACAATGACTCTTAGGACTTAGCTTCATCCCTTTAGTTTCATTCAAGAGTTGTTTTGACCACTTGCTTTAATTTTTTAGTTCCAAAAAAAGACAAGTTCCTAATTTAGCTTTGATGCATGAAACTTGAAAGGCATTCAAGATTTTACAAAAAAAATGAAGTTAGTTTCTTTGATCAACAAAGCCTTCAAGATTGATTTTAAATGTTTTTTGTACCTGCAAAAAATAACAAGAGTTAGAATCTACAAGGAAAAAACCAAATTAAAATACTAAAACAAAACACCAGTTTACCACTCACTAGAATGGATGCACAGGAACAGTGAACAAATGCACAGGGAATCTGAACATATACGCAGTAACAGGAAATCCAAATTTTGCACATATGCGTAGCAACAGAGAATGCATGCGCAACTACACCTATTCTGCCAAAATGCAAGTTTTTTACAAAATACATATGCACAGCTCTATTTGACATATGCGCAGCAAATAATGACAAATGCACAGCAAATCAGGACAAATGCGCAATTTAACTTATAAATGCGCAATTTTAAAGGATAAATGCGCAACTTTACAAATGTTTGTACAAAAGCACAGTTGTAGACAACAAATGCGCAATTTGTACTACGACAAAATGTGATAATTCAAAATTTTTGAGAAGAAGATGAGAAAAACGGTCATGAAATATTGATTTCAGAGTAGTTGATCAGGACAAGGGTCCCACCGGGCATGCCAGAATGTGGACTAGGCTTTTGAGGGTACCTGGTTTGAAAAACTTCAAGCCAAACAAAGATTAGATGTTAGTGTAAGCATGAAATTAATCAAAAACAAGTAAAACTCTAAACTAAGCCACCTCAGATTGAGCTCAAACAGGTGCACCCAAGCACTGTTTGATTTGCTCTTGCTTAAAGGGATGTGCGTGTGCTCTCTAAAAATTTGGAGCATGTTCCTTATGCATTTTAGGATGGATTGAGATCTATGAAAACCTCATAAATGACACAAAACAGGTATAGAGCACCTGATTTGCCCCTAAGGCCTCAAGGATCAAATGATGTTGAAATGAAGATTAAGCTACATGATGTTTATGCTAAGATTGATTTTAACCAAAGTAGAGATGTGATATGATGCTATGCTTATGAAAAATAGTGGAAGAAACTAGGTTAATCCATTAAAGCTATATTAAGATGAGCTATAATGCTTGAAAGTAAGCTAAGTTAAGATGATTATGCTTAAGGCTAGAAATAAAAGGGCATGATAACAATGCATGAGAATAAAAGTTAAGCTAATGAATTTACTCTTGAAAGGAGGAGCATTTATAGGATTTGGGAAGGAGGAATGAGTGGCCAGGATCAAAATCCTTAAGAGAGGTCAAGATTCATTCAAAGGGGAGCACATGGATTGTGCTAGTTCAGCGTCACCTCCATGTGACAAGTGTCATAAGGGCATTAGGTTGAAAGATGGGAGGAATGTGCACAATTTGGGAAATGTGCCTAAGGTCAAAGGGTGTAAGAAAGGGGTGAGGGGCTTCTTAAATGCATGATAAATGCATGTAAGAGAGATAAGGAGGCTTTAAATGCACTTAATGCATGTAAGAGGGATAAGGAGGCCTTAAATGCACTTAATGCATGTAAGAGAAGTTTCTAGAAGTTTGTTGACTTTGGGTTAAGCTTAGGAGTTGGCTAACCTTGGTTAGGGAATGTGACAGGATTAGGGGGGGGATTAGGATTAGGATTAGGGTTAGGACTTTCTAGAAGAGTCTAGAATTTCCTTAGGATAAACATGGATTTTAGGAAATAAATAAAGATTTATTTATTTCCATGGTTTAGGTTTGAGAATATTTATTAAAATGAATTTAACAAATATGAGGATTAAATATTTAATCTTAATTAAATATTTTGAGTTGGGATTAGGGTTAGGAAATGAGGGGATTAGCCTTTAATCAAAATTAAAGAAGGATTAGAAGATTCTGGAAGAGGTTAGTGGTCTTAAGGAAATTGGCCAAGTTTTGGGCAAAACATAAATTAATTATTTATTTTGAGATTTTTGGTCAATTTATTAATTAAATAATTAATAAATAGGGGAATAATGTTTAAATAAGATTTAAACATTTTTGGGAGGGATTTCTTAATTAAATATTTTTAATTAAGATAAAGGGATTTAATGACATAAAAATAAATTAATTAATTAATTAATGATGATGTCATCAAGGATTTTTCAGAAAATAAAAAATACTTTATTTTCTAAAGGATTTTTAGGTGTCTACAACGCCTATTCTAGAAAGGCCTATCATCTCATGTATCAAGTCACTAGTGATTCTAACTGGTACATCACCAATCCAAAACAAATCATCATGAATTCTACTCAATAAAATATTTATCCATTTTGTCTCATAGAATTCATATTTCATTACATACTCAACAATAGGGTGATCATTCCATTTAGCATATTCATCCATGAATTTTTTGTATGGTTTCAACATGGTCTCCATGTGCGCTCTTAGCCTATCCAATCCAACTGGTTTCTTCTTGTAGTAGATGTATGCCCTAATGTCTTCCACATGCATGACGCCCATAGGCATGCGGGAGAAAGCTCCCTCTAGGGTTGATTTAAATGGATGTTTCTTGAAAACATATCTCTTCTTCTTAGGAACGTCATAAACAATGGGAGTGGCCATGACTTACTTGTAAACACTTTCCAACTAAACTCCGAGATAATTTGAAGGCTTTTGAATCAGCGCAATGAGCTTAGGGTTTCTGTAACTTACCAAATGCATTGTAAACACTAATCAATCAATCTCCAAGTCTTCACAACAACTTCCAAGGCTCTTTCTGCTCTCCTATCACTCTGAATTTGAATGCAATGAGCAATCAAATAACTTTCTGTGTGAAAATTTTGTCATTAATGCAAGTCGCGTAAACTAGGTTGTCACTTCAAAATTTGCAACTCGAGTTCTGTTGACAATCAGCATGTGCACTCTTGTACATAGGTACCTTTATACTCCAAAAGCTTAAGTCCAAAGGCACATACTCTGAGGGTGAGTATACTAGCCACGCAAGGGTCTAGAGCTAAATTAGCTCCCCCTATGAACCTGAGGGCCATTCATCCAGATGTAGAGGGTGCGTCCATTGCAAATGCATCCAATACATTCTCAGTAGTCTTGTCCTTATTTTTCTCTAACCAAAACATGCTCACATCATTTGAGGCTTTGACAAAATTAACTTCTCCTATGGGATCCAAAACTAGTTCTTCGGCCTTTTTAGGGCTTCCCTGACCTTGCATCCTTTATCTATAGAACCTTGATATATGTCCAACCTTGTTACAAGAGTGACAAATGATTGGAGGTCTTATATTCCTCAGTGCATTGACATGAGTCACCATTCTACATTGTTTTTTTGTGTGACCATTATAGATACATATCTGGCATGTAACATTCTTAGCACTTCTTACATTTATCTTATTCTTATTTCTTTGATCTTGTTGAATCATGTTCTTCTTGCTAGTCTTGCAATTCATAGCTCTATGACCAAATTTTTTTCATGAATAACAGTAGCCATTAAAAGTTCTTACCTTTGTACAGTTCCTTGCAATGTGTCCATGCTTTTTACATGCAAAACAAGTGTGTTCTACTTGCTTGCGCTCATTCTTAGGTGGTCCACCATTATCTATGGTTTGATCTTCAATCTCCTTAGCATCAGTAGAGTCCTTTTGTGAATCCTTTCTTTCTCACATATTGTCTACCTAATTTTGCACTTCATTGTATCCAATACAACTGGTATCTCCTTTGGCTCTTCTTGCATATAACTGAGATTCTATCAAATCAAAATTGGTGTGTAATTTATCAATATGATTCTTTGCTTCTTTCAATTCAGACTCCAAGCTTTCTTTGCTATTCCTTAGCTCCAAGAATTCCATATTTTCTTGCCTTAGTTCTTCATTTAGCTAAAGGTTCTCTTTGATTTTTTCATCATAGACTTCTTGATTATTAGTCAGCTTATCATCAAACTCTTCAAGTTGTTCTTTTAAGGATTTGTTTGCTTCATTAAGCTTCTTGACCATTGTCCCTAGATCACTGGTAGAGCATTCTTTCAAATCTTTCCTTAGCTTTTTGATGACTAATTGAGCATCACTAAGTTTATCCTTTAGTTCTTCATATTCTCTTTTTGACTTGTCTAGGTCTTCAAGAGTAGCTTCAAGATTTCTTTTCAGATGTTTCATTTCTACTTTTTCCATGATCTCCTCAAGTGGTTAAACTTATTTGTTGAGGACCAGAGCTCTGATACCAATTGTTAGGAATGGGAACACTAAGAGGGGGGGGTGAATCAATGTTCACTATATTTTAACTTATCACTTTAATATTTATGCTGAACATAAATGCTTAAGTACTGAAATAAACATTCACATAAACATGAAACATGAAATCAACACATGACACCAATATGATTATGGGGAAACCCAAATAGGTGAAAACCCCGATGGGAATTGACACCCACTAATATTCTGCACTAGTGTTTTGTGATCCTTGTTAGAAGATCATTTACCCTATTAGGAGTAGCTTTACAATGCTTTAAGTAAAGTAGACCTTGTTAAGGGTCAAACCTTGTTAGGAGTCTTTTACAATCATCCCTGTTAGGGGAGAGGATGCACTATCCAAGAGCTCACTGCTCAAGTGGTGAAGGCTACAACCTTCTAATCTCAGATACAAACTATATATGTTGGATGAACTGTCACTGTGACACTGCTTGTAAGATTATTTCCTTTGATGTGTTGATACTTTGACCTCTGAGAAAGCTCTAATACATCTTCTAGTGTCTTTGCACACTTCTACTCTGCTTATTATATCTCTATCTTGACTTCCATACTAAATACAATGGGCGCACCTTATCTTTATACGCTCATACAAAATACACAATTAGGTCGGCCCTATAACTAATTACAAACAATGCTTCCAAATGAATTGGCTTAAGCATGTTTATAATTATACATATAAACATGTCGGAAACCTAAATACAATAGGTGCATAGTCTTTACAACATTACATTATAACTGCAAACCAAAATACTAACTATCAGCTCCATGCTCTGTTCACTGTTGGCACACACTGGCTTTGCAACTTCAACTGACTGTAACTTTCTCATCCTTGCACATCTTCTTATACGCTCATAGACTAAGCATGAGTATAGTCTAACAAACTTAACTTCCAGGGTGCATACCATAATTCATCCATACACATGTGTGTTGATGCTCTGAGCTGTAGGAACTCTGTACACTATCTAGTCTTCAACACTTAACCGAATTCTGATCTTTACATCAAGTGCGCTGACTCAAAAATGCTATATGACTTTGTTGCCATAATGAAAACACTATATCTAGTCATATACCTTAGTATAAAAAACTTGCCAACATGAATAACACATCAATATTGTTAAATATTTCTTCAATAATTGTTTCACTAATGGAGGGTCTGGGTTCTTCTTCAATCATGGGTGAGTAATCATGATATCTTTCTTGAACCATAAACTTTTCATCAATCTTAACATGAGAACTTTCAATTATCTTTTTCAATCTTAAATTGAAATAGCTATAAGCTTTACTTTTAGTAGATTAACCAAGGAAAATACCTTCATCAATTCCTGCATCAAACTTTCCTACTACTTCATCCCTCTTGATTTAGCACCTGCTTCCAAAGATTCTGAAGTATTTTACTGTGGGAACATTGCCAAACCATTGCTCATAAGGTGTTTTTTTAGGGCAGGGCCTCAATTGAATTCTATTGATGGTGTAGACTGTTGTATTGACCACATCTCTCCAATAAGTGTGTGCAACTTTTCCTTCAATCATGATGGTGTGCGTTGTATCAAGGATGATCCTATTCCTTCTCTCTATAATTCCATTTTGTTGAGGGGTTCTAGGTGCACTTAACTATCTCTTTATGCCATGTTCTTCGTAGTACTCATAGAATTTGTTAGAGGTGAATTCTCCTCCTCTAATTGATCTCAAACATTTTATCTTTAGTCCAGATTCATTCTCAACCTTAGCTTTGAATATTTTGAACTTCTGAAATGCTTCTGACTTATCTTTTAAGAATGCAACCCACATCATTCTAGTATAATCATCAACAAACAAAATGAAATACCTTTCACCATAGTATGATCTTGTTTGGGTTGGACCACACGGGTCTATATGAATCAGATCCAACTTGTTCTCTATTGAATTGTGCTTTCTCTTGAATGAGTTTCTCACATGCTTTCCCATCACACATTCCCTGCATATAGTATCAACTAGCTTTTCTATGCAAGGTAGATCTCTTACTACGTTTACATTGCTTATCTTTACTATGTTATCAAAATTGATATGACATAGTCTTTTATGCCACAACCTACTATCATTAACTTTAGCAACAAAACAACTTGCTTCTGAATTAAGTTTGAAAACATTACCTCTAGTCTTTGATCTTGATGTAATCATAACACCATCCTTGTTTTTAATGATGCATTTGTCATCTTTGAACTCCAACTGATAACCTTTTCCAAGTAGTTGTCCAACACTAAGAAGGTTATGTTTCAAACCATCTACATAGAGAACATAATCAGTACTATTCTTTCCATCCAAGGTGATGGCTCCTCTACCAACTATGGGTTTAGGAGTGTTATCTCCAAATCTTACCATGCCACCATTGTATTTTTCCAGATGAACAAATATGTTTTTATCACCTTTCATGTGATGTGAACAACCACTATCTATAATCCAATTTGTCCTAATATGAGCTTGGAAATAAATGCAAGCTCTTGTTTCTCTTTCTTATCTTCATGATCTGTCTTATTGTTCATTTTCTCAATGATAGTAATAAATCCAATTTCTTGTTTAGCTGAATCATCATTTGAAACTCCATCTCTAGCATAGTAACATTCCTTAGAGAATTTAGGCTTGTACTCATTTTTGAACTTTCTAGCTCTTAAGGGACATTTAGATGCAAAGTGACCAATCTTATTACATGAAAAGCATTTAAATGGCAATTGACCTTCATATTTTCATTTTCCTTTCTTTTCTATCTTCACAATCATAGAAATGAAATCATTTAGTGTTTTCTCTTCATCATCATCATTGAAATTACCAGAAGTGTTTGCAGATTTTTTACCATGAACTGTTTCTTTGAAGGCTGTCTCACTTTTAGGTTCTGTCTTCAATCTTGAAATCTCAAAAGCTGATATTTTGCTAATCAAAGTCTCTCTCTTGAAATTTTATGTAATTTGCATGGTCTCATCAAGTATTTTGATCTTGTTTTCATATTCTGGAGTGAGAGTAGTCATCAATTTGTCCATAGTGTCTTCCTCTGAGATCTCTCCACCATTGTTCTTGATTCTAGCAACTGCTTCATAGATCCTTTGATTGTAATCTCTAATATTTTCTTTAGGAAGCATCTCTAATGCATTTTATCTTTTCTTCCATGTCTTTTTACATGCATCCTTTTCTTGTTTGTCTCCTTCAAATATGTCTTCTAGCTACTTCCATATTTTGTGGGTTGTATCTACCTTCTTTATTTCTGAAATTCACTATCAGAAAGGGCATTGATAAGGGCTTCTTTGGCTATTGCATTCTGATAAAATAATTTCTTTTGTTTATCAGTAGCATCATCCTTTGCAAGGTCTTCTAAAGTAGGATTATTGACTGCTTTGATAGTTACACCAAATACTTCAAAAGCAATGCATGGCAAATGAGTCACCATCTTGTTCTTCCAATCAAGATAGTTCTCTCCATCAAACTTAGGGCTTTATTTTCTAAAGTATGCCATTTGATCAACCTCAAGCTGTTAAACTTTCTCTTTGATGCACCAGGCTCTGATACCAATTATTAGAATAGTCCCAAGAGATAACTGAGAGGGGGGGTGAATCAATTATCTACAAGTTTCAATTCTTTCTCCAATTAAGTATACTTAAACATCAAGCATAAACAAAATGAATGAGCACTTTAACACAACACAATATTTTGGTTACAGGGAAACCCAAATAGGTAAAAACCCTGGTGGGAATTGACACCCACTAATATTCTACACTAGTTTATTATGATTCTTGTTAGAAGATCCTTAACCCTGTTAGGAGTTGCTTTACAATATATTTAGTATAGTAGACCTAGTCAAAGGTTAGAACCTATTAGGAGTCTTTTACAATAGTCCCTATTAGGGGAGTGGATGCACTATCCGAGTGCACACTGCTCAAAGGGGTGAAGGCTACAACCTTATGAATAACAAATACACACTATATTTGGATCTTGGTGAATTGCACTTAGACCTACTATCTGGATTAGTTCCAATGTATAGCATAAACATTTTACTTGGTCACATAGACCTTAATCTGATGGCTCAACACTTTGCACACTCTGCTCTACTCTTACTTCTTAACCATGAACCACACTCAAGCAATCACAAATGAATGCCTATAAATATCTTTCCTCTAAATGATATAATCAAGTCAACCTGTTAGAACCACCTTGAAATCATATTAGAGAAACCATAACAAACTCCAATAAAAATTCAATCAGCTCTACTAAGCATGCAACACATTCTGGGACCTATCCAATAAGATAATTGTAGACGCACGCTACACACTATCAGCTCTACCAAAACAACTGGATCTTTCTCCTCAAGCTAAATTACTTCATGTTCTCTTAACCAAACATTACTAGATCTTCTCTAAGCTTAAATCCCAGGGTGCATACTAAAATGATAGGCGCAACTTCGGAACCAATATAATCTATGTCAGCTCTTCTGAACAAACACAGGAAACTACTACTGGTGAATAGTGACTGCATAACTTCACTTCTACTGATCATCAAACTCTGCATCCATTAATGTAGCATTACTAACATGTCTTCAACATATATCCAAGCGTGCAAGGCTTCATGATAACTATACGGACAACCATACATAGAACACTGCATGTTACTCTATCAGGAACACTGTTGACACAAGCTATTATATAACTATATGTTATAACATTTAACCTCTGCACCCATGATATCATGTTGATATCATGTCCATTCTACATATACTAAAATCTCACCACATGAGTCTTCCACACATGCTACTTTCCATATGTTTTCATCAATGACAAACATACAGTCAGTACTGGCCTACTAGCAAATCTCCAACAGCATAAGCTAGACACAACTTAATAGCTTCTAATCTGTTCACTAATGCAAATGTGACTAAATAATCAATGCCTTCTCTTTGTACATATCCCTTACATACTAACCTTTCTTTATTTCTTACTATTGTACCATCTTCATTCATCTTATTTCTGAATATCCACTTTGTTCCAATCACATTCTTATCACTAGGTCTTAGGACCAGTTCCCAAGTGTCATTCTTAATAATTTGATCAAGTTCTTCTTTCATAGCATCATCCCAATCTGAATCATTACATGCATCTTCAACACTTAAGGGTTCAATCTAAGATAGTAAGTATACCACCTCATTACTAGCTGAGTTCTTTGCTTGTGATCTTGTTAAGACTTTGCCGCTCTGATCTCCAATGATGTCTTTCTTGGAATGGTTTCTAGATGTAAAGTTTGGAACTTTAGGTGATGCAAACTCATTAGCCTTAGGAGTTTCTTCTTCACTTGTCTCAGGGTCATTGAATAATACATCAAGACTGTCAAACATTTCTTCAATAACTATCTCACTAGTGGAGGGTCTAGGTTCTTCTTCAATCATGGGTGAGTAATCATGATATCTTTCTTAAACCATAAACTTTTCATCAATCTTAACATGAGAACTTTCAATGATCTTTTTCAATCTTAATTTGAAATATCTATAAGCTTTACTTTTAGTAGAGTAACCAAGGAAAATACCTGTTATACACTAAATTTGCACCCTTAGTTCAAGCTCTCATAGTCTTGATAACTCAGTATAACAAGGGAATCATCTCAAGGTTGTGGGACCTTTTGCTAACCGAGATGAGACCTCCAGATTCTAGGTTGGTTCCTCTTGGATAGTCACCCTAATTTTCTCTTAGACAGGAAATGTAAACTTTTGAGGGAAAGGGATCGAAGGAATGCATGAAAGGAAATGACTAAAAGCAAATCTATCCTACTAGGTGATGCACGGAACTTGGGTTTGGATCTCAGTATAGAGGGATGAAACCAGTGATAGAAATAGGTCCATGAGATTACAACTTACTAAATAGGCTTTCATAAGTGTTTCATGGAAGGGTCTGCAAACAAAAGAGATTGTTTAGGGAAAGAGAAAGATTCTTTCACAACAACAAGGCTCTTAGGATTTGACATCAATCCATGACCTGCAAACAGACATTCACTCCTATAGCTCAGTGCAGGATTGAGACAAGACTGTTAGGGGTGAAATATACCCACAAAACATCTAAATTAGATCAAACACAATAGCACACATAGCTACAGAAAATAAGAGGAATCAAGGAACCTAAGATATCACTGAAAGCATTCATAAACTTTGATTCAATAAGAGATAATCCAGACATGAAGGCATGGGGACAACAAAACTGTCACAAAATACTTTGCAATGTTTGTATTATCAATGGGAATTTACAGAATGTGGAAAACCAGAGGGCAAGAAAAATGCCACAAATAGGTTCCCAAGAAAGAGCCTTTCTTTTTACAAAATGTGAAGTTTGAGCACTACAAGCTCCAAAAAAGAATATATACATCCCTCAACCTCACCCAGGCAGGAGTCAAAAAAAAAACTAGGGTTATACAGATATGCATAAAATAATCCACCCTAAAATCAGTCGTGTCTGACCATAAATGCTTCTATGAATATCATGGCCGATCAAATATTTTGTTTGCGTGCCCATCCTGTACCGTAATCAACCTGTAGACCAAAGACCTGGATCCATCTACCTTTCTGCAAGCCCATTCTATCATGAATGCTCAAAATTTGATCAGATCTTGGAAAGGACTCAAAATGGCACCTAAAAATCCTCTGCCAACATTCCAGCTATAAGCCTTTGGAAACATTAATTCTTTACCTGCCCACACTTGCAAGCATTCTCCTCAGAAGAAAACCCACCAAAGCAATCACACCGCCCCTTGAAAAGGTCACTGGTCGCATGATCGCATGAGGCCGAAAGGCTTCATGTGATCATGCAACAAGCTCTTTGAAACCAGCTGCTTTCCACAGCAATGGTCGCATGATCGCATGAGGCCGAAAGGCTTCATGCAACCACATGACACCCTTTGAAAACTTGCCTCCGTCTTGCCACAAAATGACACCTCGGGCCTGCAAAATCTGACACCTACCAAGCTTGCCACATGGCCCAATAGGAGCCAACCACATGGCCTCAAAAAGTTAGCGTTCACATGATCACATGAGCCCGAAAGGCTTTCATGCGATCATGCAACAACCCTTTGAAAATTGTCACTCTTGCCACGTGAGATAACTTGGCCCCGCAAAACTGCACTACAAACTTAACCCTGGCTGCACCTTGGGTTCCAAATTCCCCTTGTCGCTGAACCGCTTGTTTCCTTCTCTGACCCTGGTTAAGTCTTGTGACTGTGAGATACCCCTTAGTCATTGAGTTGCTAGATATATCTAACCCTGGGCCCACCTTGGGTTCATCCTCTCTGCAGTCACAAAGTCGCGCAATCTTTTTCTTAACCTCGGGCTCACTTGGTGACCATGTGAAACCCTCCAACCGTGCAACCGCACTCTCATTTTACCAACCCTGGGCCCACTTACGCCATGTGTCACTCCCCTACTTGCCCCAATTGCTACCTCAGCAAACATCTTGGCACCCTGGCATAGGACCCACCCAACTGCAGATCCCATCCAATGGTTGTCGCATGATCACATGGGATCAGAAGATCCCATGAGATCATACGACCACCATCAGATCTCTTCGCACTTGCACCAATGTAGAAACCTTGGCCCCACTAACTACCTATCGTTAACTATCAGACCATGAACCACCACCACTGAAACCGCTGACAGTTTTTCGCATGGTCGCATGGGCTCAAAAGAGCCCATGCGATCATGTGACTAACCGCATGATGCTACCCGATAACCGCCGGTGCTTGGAGTTGGCCACCGATCTCTTACTTACCATTTGTCACATGATCACATGCAGCCAAGAAGGCCCATGCGATCATGCGACCGATTGCGTGATGCTTAACCAATGACCGCAAACCGCTAGAGTTGACCACTTGTCTTGACTGTCGAAGATCTTTCATGATACCACATCAATGGTTGTTGTATGATCTCATGGGATCGGAAGATCCCATGTGATCATGCGACAACCGTCAAACCTTTCTCTGCACTGGCACAGCTTTAGGCATTGGGACCTACTTGTCGGAGTTGCGCGCTTAGGGCCGAAAACATAGAAGGGTGTTGAAAACACAGAGGGTTTTTGAGCCAGGGTCGAAAACACACCGAATTTTCAAAGCAGAGAGGTCAAAAACACACTGGGTTTCCAGACCAAAAGGAAGAAACATCCCAAGCCTGCAAACAAGAGGTCGAAAACACACTGGGTTTTCGACACTTGAGCAGAAAACACACTAGATTTTTGACACTTGAACATTTCACTTGGAAAACAGGGTTGTGGCCGAAAAATGAAAGACAGGGGATTTTTTGGGCAACAATACCTTCATCACTTCTTGCATCAAACTTTCCTATTGCTTCATCCCTCTTGATGTAGCACTTTCTTCCAAAGATTCTAAAGTATTTTATTGTGGGAACATTACCAAACCATATCTCATATGGTGTTTTTTCAGCACCAGGCCTCAATTGAATTTTGTTGATGGTGTAGACTGTTGTATTAACTACATCTCTCCAATAGGTGTGAGAAACTTTTCCTTCAATCATGATGGTGCGTGTTGTATCAAGGATGATCCTATTCCTTCTCTCTGCACTTCCATTCTATTGAGGGGTTCTAGGTGCACTTAACTTCCTTTTTATGCCATGTTCTTCGTAGTACTCATAGAATATGTCAAAGGTGAATTCTCCTCCTCTATCAGATCTTGAACATTTTATCTTTAGTCCAAATTCATTCTCAACCTTAGCTTTGAATATCTTGAACTTTTCAAATGCTTCTAACTTATCTTTCAAGAATGCAACCCACATCATTCTAGTGTAATCATCAACAAACAAAATTAAATACTTTTCACCATAGTATGATGTTGTTTGAGTTGGTCCACATAGGTCTATATTAATCAGATCCAACTTGTTCTTTGTTGAATTGAGCTTGCTCTTGAATGAGTTTCTCACATGATTTCCCATCACACATTCTCTACATATAATATCAATGTGCTTTTCTATGCTAGGTAGATCTCTTACTACCTTTACATTGCTTATCTTAACTATGTTATCAAAATTGATATGGCATAGTCTTTTATGCCACAACCAATTGTCATCTACTTTAGCAACAAAATAACTTGCTTCTGGATTAAGCTAAAAAACATTACCTTTAGTCTTTGATCCTGATGCAATTATTTCTCCTTCTTTGTTGTTAATGATGCACTTGTTTCCATTGAATTCCAATCTATAACGTTTGTCAAGTAAATGCCTAACACTTAGTAGGTTATGTTTCAAACCATCAACATAAAGAACATCATTAGTACTATTCTTTCCATCCAAGGTGATGGCTCCTCCACCAATGATGGGTATAGGAGTGTTATCTCCAAATCTAACCATGCCACCATTATATTTGTCTAGATGAACAAATCTATCTTTATCACCTATCATGTGATGTGAACAACCATTATCTATAATCCAGTCTGTCCTTATATCAGCTTATGAAATCAATGCTAGCTCTTGTTTCTCTTTCTCATCTTCATGATCTGTCTTATTGTTCATTTTCTCTATGATAGCAATAAATCCAATTTCTTCTTCAGCTGAATCATCATCTAAAACTCCATCTGCAGCATAGTAACATTCCTTAGAGTATTTAGGCTTGTAGTCATTTTTGAACTTTCTAGCTCTTAAGGGATATTTAGATGCAAAGTGACCAATCTTATTACATGAAAAGCATTTAAATGGCAATTCACCTTCATATTTTCCTTTTCCTTTCTTTTCTCTTTTGGAAATCATAGCAATGAAATCATCTAGTGTTTTCTCTTCATCATCTTTATCAAAATTACTAGAAGTGTTTGTAGATTTGTTACAATGAATTGTTGCTTTGAAGGCTGTCTCACTTTTAGGTTCTGTCTTCATTCTTGAAATCTCAAAAGCTAAGATTTTTTTGATCAAGGTATCTCTCTTGAAATTTTATGTAAGTTGCATGGTCTCATCGAGGATGTTGATCTTGTTTTCATATTCTGGAGTGAGAGTAGTCATCAATTTGTCCATAATGTCTTCCTCTGAGATCTCTCCACTAGTGTCCCTGATTCCAGCAACTGCTTCATTGATCCTTTGATTGTAAGCTCTGATGTTTTCTTTAGGCAGCATCTCTCATACATTATATCTTTTCTTTCATGTCTTTATATGCGCATCCTTTTCTTGTTTATCTCCTTCAAATATGTCTTCTAGGTACTTCCATATTTTGTGGGCTATATCTACCTTCTTTATTTCTAAAAACTCATTGTCAGTTAGGGTGATGATAAGGGCTTCTTTGGCTATTACATTCTAATGGAATAATTCCTTTTGCTTATCAGTAGCATCATCCTTTTCAAGGTCTTCCAAGGTAGGGATATTGACTACTTTGATAGTTACATCAAAAACTTCAAAAGCAATGCACTGCATATGAGTCACCATCTTGTTCTTCCAATAAAGATAATTCTCTCCATCAAACTTAGGAATTTCTTTTCTAAACAATGTCATCTGATCAACCTCAAGCTATTAAACTTTCTCTCCAAGGCACTTGGCTCTAATACCAATTGTTTGGAATATCCCCAAGAGATAACTAAGAGGGGGGGGTGAATCAGTTATCTACAAGATTTAATTTTTTATCCAATTAAGTATACTTAAACATAAAGCATAAAAACAATGAAAGAACACTTGAACACAACACCAATATTTTGGTTAAAGGGAAACCCAAATAGGTAAAAACCCCGGTGGGAATTGACACCCACTAATATTCTGCACTAGTGTATTATGATCCTTGTTAGAAGATCCTTAACCCTGTTAGGAGTTTCTTTACAATATATTTAGTACGATAGACCTGGTCAAGAGTTAGACCCTATTAGGAGTCTTTTACAATAGTCCCTGTTAGGGGAGAGGATGCACTATCCAAGAGAACACTTCTCAAAGGGGCGAAGGCTACAACCTTCTGAATAATAGATACACACTATATCTAGATCTTGGTGAACTGTGCTTAGACCTGTTGTCTGGATCAGTTCCAATGTATAACACAAACACTTTACTTGGTCACATAGACCTTCTTATGATGGCTCAACACTTCACACAACCTGCTCTTCTCTTCACGATCAACTATGAACGACACTCCAGTAATCACAAATGACTACCTCTAAATATCTTTCCTCGAAATGATATAATCAAGTCAGCCTATTAGAACCACCTTGAAATCATATTAGAGAAGCCATAACAAACTCCAATAATAATTCAGTTGGGTCTACTAAGCACACAACACATTTTGGGACCTATCCAATAAAATAATTGTAGATGCACACTACACACTGTTGGCTCTACCAAAATAATTGTATCTTTCTCCTCAAGCTGAATTACTTCATGCACTCTTAACTGAACATCACTAACTCTTCTCCAAGCTTAAAAATAAGGATGCATACTAAAATGATAGGTGCAACTCTAGAACCAATATAATCTTTGTCGGCTCTTCTGAACAAACATAGGAAACTGCTATTGGTGAATAGAGACTACATAACTTCACTTATACTGATCATCAGACTCTGCGTCCATGAATGTAACATCACTAATATGTCTTCATCATATATCCAAGCACACAAGGCTCCATGATAAATGTATGGACAACCATACACAGAACACTACCTGTTACTCTTTTAGGAACACTACTGACACAAGCTTTTATATAACTATCTGTACTAACAGTTAACCTCTGTGCCCATGATATCATTCTTATAACATGTCCATGCAACATATACTGAAAGCTAACTTCATAAGACTTCCACGCATGATACTTACCATATGTTGTCATCAATGGCAAACATACAGTCAGTACTAGCATGCTGGCAAATCTCCATTAGTTTCAACAGCTTCTAATCTAGCAACAAGTTGTCTCAACATGTCTGCCAATCTTGGATCCACTTCTCACCTCCCAAAAACCATCTTTAAACCCTCTGCAATTGCATGTCATATCACAATTTGCTACCCCACAACAAATCAACTAGTGTTTGACAAGAAGGAACCCTCAAACCTAGACTTGCAAACCTAGATCCAAAAATCACCTCACTCTGATACCACCTGATGCAAGAGAGGACAAGGAGAGGGGCCAAAGGCACACCCTAACCAGATCCACCTTATAGAGATCACACGCGGAAGCAAAAAATACACAAGTGAGAGAGAGAATGCAGATATCTCTAATATATTCATTCAAATTGATTCATACAATTCAAGTACTGAAGTCATCCCACATGCGAGGATCTGAAACTATCTTCAATATCCTAGCTTCTATCTTCTTATTTTCTCATTCATCTCCTAAAACTACAAACAAAGATTATAATATATACAAGAGGCTACCGAACAATTTGGCCTTCAGATCAACCATCAATGGAAGGAATGACTAGATCTAGGTCCACAGGCTTCCCAATGATAGATACCAGCATTACATATGTGACCATAATTAATTGAAACTAAAATAAACACCTCAGTAAGAAAAGATAACCGAGCGCTAGACAAGCATCACCGAGCGCCCAAGAATTAACCGAGCGCTAGAGAGATAACTGACCAACCCCAGTTAACAAAGGAAACCAAGCAACACCGAACCAACTCATTCAAAGAAGGAACCAAGCAACACAAGAAAACACAAACATGATTTTGGTGACACAGGATTTCCAAGGGCCTGAGATGCTCCTACATCAATATTATAGACCAAAACTTAATTATAATCATTTGAACTGAATCCTTAATTTTGAAACTTGTAATAATCACAACTTTTGCATACAAAAATATTTTTCTTTAGTTCAACTTTTCTCCCATAAGAATTGACATAGTTAAAAAGTAGTGAATAATGAAAAGCTTATAATTTATGTACTAATGAGATTAAATTTTTTCATAAATCCTCATGTAGGGTTTCTTTGTTGTCTTTGATCCTTTGTATGCAATTTCCCAAGATGATGTAAGAGAAAATGTCTCTCTATACCTCTCTTCCCCTCTTTTGATTTACTTATTTCTATCTTTCTCTCTTTCCATTTCATTTTATATCCCTTTAAATCCATCTCTCTCTCTCTCTCTCTCTCTCTCTCTCTCTCTCTCTCTCTCTCTCTCTACTAATTTATCTTCTCTCTTTTTATGTCCCTCCCTCTAACTCCTTCTACCCATACATATGTTGGAATTTGATGTAGGTGATATGTGTTTTGGTAACATGATTATATTTTAGTTTTTTCATTGTTGGAAACATGATCTTTTGATGACAAGAGATCAAATATATTGATGTTGTTGAAGGATCAAATTGGCAAATGAACTAAGTGTTCAGTCTATCGATAAGAAGATAGTATGCAAGGTATAGGTGACCGCATCTAGAACTTGATATTGAGTTAAGGTGTGAGATTGTACAAATGTCATCTACAAAAGCATATTTGACAATATCTATGATCGCATCAGTTAGTTTGAATAATTCAGTAAGATATTGAGGATTGAAGTGGCATTGGCAATAAGAACAGAGTATCGGTTGATACATTTGGTTAGATCGGTGTAGTGGTCAAATGTAAGTGATGGGCTGATATAATGTCAAGATTAGATGTTTTGGGATGACATCAAGGATGTTGACTTTTGGTTTTGGTACGCTCCCTCATATTTTTAGTTAGATTTTAGTGCCAACTTGTGAAACATTTTAGGTTTCTTGCACTAACTTGAGACATGTATATGAGTGGATATGAAAATTGTTAAGTTTGTTGTTGCAATGGTATGTGGTGATTGAAAATGATTGTTGAATGTAGTAAAGAGGTAGTAAAGTGTTCAGAGAAGATAAATTGAGTAGATAATTGGACTTGTCTAGCAGTCTAGTGCTAATTTTAGATCATACATTTGAGTTCTTATAATCAAGGAAGACTCTAACTGGTCTATGATCTAAATCCCTTAACATGGTCACTTCTAACAGCATGAGCAAGATCTTAATAGTTATAAAGATAAAAATCCTTTAACCATGTAACTCTTTAACTATAGTTTTGAAATCCCTTGACCAGGTATTCTTTAACATGACTTTTATAGCTTCTAACAAGGCTAAGTATTCTTAACTAGGTATAACCTCATAAAGGTTTTGTAATTTCTCCTAACAGGGAAGATTTCAATGGTGCACTAGTGAAATTTTTGGGCATCATACCCACACATGGTTTTCTCCCTCTAACAAGGGTTTCCACAGGAAAAAATATTGTGTCTCATGTTCAATGTGTGTGAATGGTTTGCATGTTATGCTTTTATGTTATATTACCTTTTGCATGTTGGTTATTGTGGAAGATTATTGTTAAAAGTTTTATATTTTGTAGATGCACGGATTCACCCCCCACCATCTCAATGCCTTATAATACTATTAATTGGTATTATAGTTGATGTTCCCTTACAAGCCTATATGTTTTAATTGTCACAAGGTAGGTCATACTGCAAATGTGTGTAGAAGTTGGTCTACAAATAGGGCCAACACTTTTGATGGATATTTCTACAACTACAATAAGTATGGTCATACTACTCATGATTGTAGATCTAGATCCAGTAGTACATCTAGTAGCTTTTATGGTCACTATTTCAATTGAAAAAATATGGTCACAAAGCTAATGAGTGCAAGTCAAGAGTGAACAATCCATGGTTACTTGTGAATAGAGGAAGACCTTACCAAAGGGAGAGGAAATTATATGTCACATGCTCAATCTATGGTAATTATGGACACATGGCTATAAATTTCAGAATGAGTACTTCAAGAGGTAATGTTGGACCATGGATAACATTTTTTCATTCTCACAAGATTGGACATCTAGCAAGGGACAATAAGTTAAGGAACCAATTGGTAAACCAGTCAAGAAATCAGAAAGGAAAGCAGATTGTGAATGTAGAAGAGACCATGAGAGAGACAAAAAATAATTGAAAGACTTGAATGAAGATGGTAAGTCATCAGAGGAATCCACATCTCTATCGGGTGTGGATAAATCTTCATCAAACTAAGCCTTCATGTGGCTTAGCGGGAGAAAGTATTGTTGAATCAATCTTTAGACCCCTTATAGGTGTCTAATAAGATCTATTAGTATTTTAAGATGCAATAAAAAATTTTGGAGTATATTGTGAAGTTTTAAAATGATTACATAGTGTTTTGATCATCGGTAATGAGATTTTGGTTCAATCAGTGAAAAGGTATGTTCTATCAATAAGTGCATTTATTATGAATGCAAAGGTAGATAAAAAGGCAACTTTGAATTTTATTTTTCACCTTGCACATTTTGAATTTTTTTGTGGAGAAAAAAAGTTGTGTTTGATCCATTTGCCAAAATCCAAACAATAAGAAGAAATTATTTGTTGTGATCTAAAAGAGACAATTGATCTGTTGTTGTCATGTTTTTGTCAAGAACCCTAGTTGTGAATAGCTTGAGTTATTTATCTTTTATCTGCACTTGTGGTTATAAATTTGAGATGGCTACTCCTAGCTTGATAGACATAACAAAAAGACCTAGACTAGAATTCTAAAGACATCCATTCAAATCGATGGAAAATGACCCAGTGGGTGCTCTAAGTAGTGTGCCCTATGGTGTTTTGCACATTGGGGATGTTAGGAATTACATTCATTACAAGTTGAAAGATCTAGGATTAGAGGTAATCTATGAACAATACAAGAAATTATGTGATCAAAATTCAGCATTGAAAAATGAACATAAACACATAGAAAATAAATGTTTCATCACACAGTCAACTATCTTGATGAATTTAAAGAGGATCAGATCAAATATCTTTTAAGAAGAATTCATGATCAATTCATGTGGCTAGAGAGACCACATAAAATTACAAAAGAGGCAATTCATGTTGTGATCGATGCAAACCTAACCTGTCAAGAGTATGCTAAAAAAATCAAACATTAGTCTAAGTTAAACATGCATCAACATATAGAAAACCTATTCGCAGGACACCTCGGATTGAGCTGAAACGGGAGCACCCTATCACCATTTGATTGTCTCTTATATGAGGGATGTGGGCGTGCTCTCGAAATACAATGAGAATTTACTCAATGCTATTTAGGAAGGATTGGGATCATTTGGAAGCCATGAAGATATTACAATGAAAAAAAACTAGGTATGGTGAACCTGATTTGCCCCTAGGATTTTGAGGGTCCAAACAAAGCAAATGCAAATTTTAGATTAATGAATGCTATGAAAAGTTAATTTTAACCAAAAGATGGGTATGATATGAATAAAAATAGTTAATATTTCTTTAAATAAACTAGGTTAATCCAATTTATCTAAGCTAGGATGAGTTATTAGATCATGAAAATAGAGAAAATCTAACAATGCTAGATATTATGCTAAGTCTAGATGAAAATGAACATAATAAAAATACATGAAATGAAGATGTGAATTGGTTCTAATTTTTGTTGGAAGGGAGGCTATTTATATTATTTGAGAAAGGGCTTGGGTTAGGAAGGGTAGTTAGGGTCTAGGACCAAGGGTTGGGGTTTAGGACCAAGGTTTAAGCCTTAGGGTCAAAGAGATAAGGATGAAGGGTTGCTCACACATATGCGACCAACACTAGGGAAGTGTGCTAGGGGACCAAGGTGGAAGAAGAGACATAGGCTCTCATTAAGAGGTTGTAAGAGCCATTAATGAGGGTGTAAGGGGCCATTAATGAGCATGGAAGACTCATTAATGAGGGGGTTGACCCAAAATCAAAGGATGAGGGTTTAGGCTAAGAGGGTTAGGAATCGCCCTTTAAACAGGGTTAGGGAGTGATTAGGAAAGTGAGGATAGGTTTAGGGTTTTCTAGAAGATATCTAGGGTTTTTGGGAATTAAATTATTTATTTATTTATTTAAAGGGTTTGTGAGACATAATTTATTAAATAATTAATAAATTGGAGGGAAAAAACATTCAAATTAGGTTTAAATGTTTTTGGGAGGGATTCTTTAATTAAGTGTCTTTAATTAAAATAGGAGAAGGGATAATGACAATAAAAATGAATTAATTAATTAAATTAATAATTAATTAATTAATGATGATGTCATCAGGTCTTTCATCAACTAAAATATTTTTATTTAATAAGTGAATTTTTAGGTGCCTATACATGTTATAACCGGTCTATGTTCAACTGGTGAAGTACCCATTCTTCGCACTATACTTAAAGAAGAAGTAATCAGTTTGACTAAATCTAAGTAGCATGTTTGTGTGATGACTATGAATGACAATACAAATGAAGTGGTGAAATATGCATCTATGGTCATAGTACAAGGTCTACCATTCTAGCCAGTTGAATAGCATACATGGTGGTGCTATTCATACAACATACAAGATGATTAAGGAAAATGTTGATTACAATCTGGCTAAAGTGATGAGAGAGAATCTAATGTTGAATCTTGAGAAGATCCAAAAGGATAAGAGACAAATATTCAAATATGGATAGATGATTATGTGTTTATATTTCTATTTCCAAAATGTGTTCCCCAATATCAGTGATATAGCATGGACTATAGGAACTCCAGACTTCATTCAGATAAATAAAAGCATCAGACTAATAGAAAGTGATTTCAATAGAAATTTTTGGAGATTTTTTGGAATGGTTGTAGTATATGATGTTATAATTCATTTTATTGTGATTAATGTCGACATATGTTTCAGTAAAGGAATCTAGAAGTTGCAGACAAACTAGATAGACAGGTTACAAAGAAGTGTACAGACATTGTACATAGACTTAGCTCCTGCAAGATGAGATTTTTGTAGCCTAACATTTTTACTATTCATGGTTATATTTGCATATGTTTATATACTAATTTTCTCATGTTATGGATGAATTGGTGAAGACTAGTTGCAGGGCCAGTGACTAGGAAGCTCACAAAGTTGGTCTTAGTGTTTGCAGTATAGCTTCAATGCAAAAATGAAGTAAACCTTTCAAACTTGTGAAATGTTAAAGTACACATGGGATAATATACTTTGTGATTGTAGAGTACTGGTGTGATTGGTAATGTCATCTATGGTGTGTACTCAAGCGAAGATTTATTTGGAAGCCAACCCAAGAGTTGTAGTGTGTTCTTGAATAATTAAGCATTGATTAATGTTGTGTCTGACTATTTCATGATTTGTAATTATTTTAATATTGTTAAGGATGGCATGTGTATCCTTACATGGTTCTATGCAATACTTTATTTATAGGAGGGGTCTTGTAATAGCCGAATTAGGAATTGTGTTTGTAACTTGTATATAAGGAAGTCTTTCTTTGTAGTTGCAAGGAGGTGAGGAATGTTGATTATCATGTGAGATTTTGGGATGGAAGGAAGACTGATGTAGAGAAAATGATTTTGCATTAAGGCACACAAGATTGGAATTTTCTTGGAAGTGGATGTACTATAAGCCAGTTCAAGTATTCATGATGATATTTCTTCAAATCTAGGATAGTGATTCCTGAAGGTGGATGTAACCTTCTCTTGTATTTTGGGAACTCTTTGTCGGGTTACTATAATCATAATATTTATTTGTGGGAATCATTCCCATCGGGGTTTTTCCCTTAACAAGGTTTTCCTCAAAAAAACTATTGGTTTTATTAGGTTATGGTTGATTTACATTCAATTGAGAATAAGGAATTAAGTTTAATAAGTTTGGCATCAACTGATTCACCCCTCCCCCCTCCCTCTCTCAATTGATTGGTACATTTTTATTCTAACAATTGGTATCAAAGTTTTTGGTCCTCATAGAGAAAGCTTAACTTCTTGAGGAAAAAGATCCAGATGTCCTACTTCAGGAAAGAGAGTCCCAAGTTTGATGTAGAAAAATTTGATGCATGGAAGGAAATGATGAAGACACATTTGTTTTATTTGGGATTGGATTACTGGCTAATAACCAATGATTATGTCATACTCAAGACTAAAGATGAGTTGGAAGACCCTAAGACAACTGATGAAGGAAAAAAAACTATTTCAGTACAACATGATAGCTAGAGAAGTATTGATAAATGCATTATCAGAAGGAGAGTTTTCTAAGATCAGATAGTTGGACAGAGCACATGATATATGAGAAAGATTAATAGTATTGTATGAAGGAGATATATATACTGAATAGTGGTAAATTGGATTCATCTCTATTCAAATAGAAAGGGGGGAAATATGAGATCTATTCTCAAACCCAAATTCCCAAAGAAGAGATCCAATTTGATCAACCAAGAGGTTAATACACAATTGAATCAATTTATGAGGAATATGGAAGAGAGAGAGAGAGAGAGAGAGAGTAAATCCAATAGTTCCCTATGAATGAAATTATTCTTGGAATATGGAATAATTGAAACACAAATACTAATCTCAAATTAGGGCAGATTTGGAAAATGTCAAATTCTAATGTCTGTATATACTTTCAGGAAATTCTACAACCTGTTCTACACTGGAAATGCTGAGATAGAGAAAACCTAGAAATCTTTCTCCAAGATGAGCTCAGGTCGAGTTTGACCCTCATAAAAGGTCAAATACTACATTCTTTATTTGAAGTTCAATTCGAATTATGTTCGCAGATCTCAGAAGTTTTCCAAAAAGGGTATCCAAATTCACTCTCATATCCAAAATTTTGCACCTGTACCTGCAAGAAAATGGGAGTTTTTGTTGTATGGGGGGTTTGCCTTGGTCAAACCCCAATTTAGGAAATAACCTTAAAATTGAATTGAAATATAGTGTGCATAAACAAAGTAATTGAAACAAAACACCTCGCTTATGTTGAAGTCCTTGTAGAGGATTAGAATCCTCAAATCCATAAGTAGGAATGCTTCAATGAATGTAGGATGTCTCTAATCAATGGCATCTGATCTTCAACACCAATCTTGACTTGATCTTTGCATATGAGAAGGCTTGAATGAATGTAGAAGGATGGATCATCAAAGGGGGCTCCAAAGAGATTGAATCCTTCAATAGCTAACAATGGATCTCCTTAATGGATGAATGCTTGAACACTTGAATGCTTGAAGACTTTCTTGAATGCTTGAGCATGAAAACCTGATGGAGAGATGTGAATAATGGATTTCAATTTCTTGATTGTGGATGTTCTCTCAAAACTTGATGTGCAAATGAGAGAGGAAGGCCTCCTTTTATAGTGAACTAGGGCACAATCCTCTGGAGGGGCCACCTTGGAGAATTAAATCCCAATTAGGTCCTAACCTTTAGAAAATATACCTAGATTAAATGCAATTAGAGGATTTAACATCCTAAAACCCGAAATGGCTAACCCAGAGGCAGGAAAATAAATATCCCGAAAGCCCGATGCTTGGAAATCTAGGATTCTAGAAATTTGAATGAGGGGGGAAAAATCAAGGTTGGACTTGACCTAGTCAGGTTCAACCTCGATCCTGACCTAGTCAGGATCAACCTTGAATTTGACCCTAGGCCCAGATTCAGTCAGAACTAGGTCAAGAGGTCCCGGGGATGCCCAGAAACCTAGAAATGATATCAGAACAGGATAGAATGCTAGGGATAAGCATAAAATCCTATGATTACTATGATGAAGGCTAGGAGGACCTATTTCTAAATCCTACCTAGAAAATAGAGCTATGGAAGAGGGAAATTAAGGAGAATCCTTAGGATCCTAACCCTAATTTCACCTAGAATGAAGAAATCATGTGCCAGGAAGAAGTGGAAAGTGGGGAGAAAGAAAAATACATGCAAAGACTCTATCAAGGCACTCAACATGACCCCAAACCACTTACTCGAAGGGCTAAACACTCTTATCATGGAAGTGCTTCCATTTTAAGATGATACATTAAGCCCCCACTTTAGCAAGAGTATGGACTTGATGCAAACTCTTGGTAAAAGAGATCATAATGAAAAGATAATCTTATTGTAATCCAAGGGACAAAGAGAAACCTTAAGCCCCTAGGGACTCAAGTCTTCTTCAACTCCTAGATCATAATAAGAGAAACATCTCTAGAGAGAGAAAGAAGGTGTGATTACCTCACCCAATGAGAACTTATCTCCCATTGTGAACCACACAGAAAAATGGAGCAACTGGAAAGATGGAATTGAATTGCCTAGTGAATGTGGCTACTCACTAGTCAACCCATCAAGGATTCACTCTTAGGAATATTCTATTCCATAAGAATAAAACCAAAAAACTAAAAAGAGATATAGTCTTAAGGACACCTCCGACCTTAAGGGATCAAAATATATTTGAATTTGAAACTGGAGTGATCAAGAGATCCTAAAATATAAACCCATGCTATAAGGATTAATTACTAATCCAAAAAGGGAAAAAGTACCTTGGAAAAGATGTGTGTATTGGAAAGTGTGTGTGTGCAACAGGTGAGCAAAGTGTATGCCCCCACGTTAAAGTCATTGCTGACACTTTAACAGGAGCAATGGCTTTAACAAAAACATAAACAACTCCACTGATTACGTTTCCACATCGAGATGCCCCTAGATGAAGAAAAATCAAGGGAAATATCATGGAAACATATAGAGAACATAGAAGGGATCTACCTACCATGGGGTCAATATGATCATAAGATAATATTTATATGATATTATTGCAAATGAATTGATATCATTCCCAAAGAAAGTAGAACTACAATCACAAAGGAGGAAAGATCACATAAGACATACGAAGGAGAATCTTTTCAGACCATGACATGGAGACCTAAAACAAATTAGTGCTACCATATGTTGAATCCAAGTAGATTACACAAGGAAACATTTACGAACAATAGCACAATTACAACATAACATTGAACAACACATAGAAGAATAGAGATACATATAGAAGAATTTGAAGAATAGTTTTGATTCCTTCATCACCTTGCACCAACTGAGTAACAAGGATCGTATAAAAGAATCTAACAACATTTAGCAAACACATTATGGGAGAAGCACAGTATAGCAGGCAAACACACAACAAAGCTACCACAAAGGACAAAGCGATCAAGCGTGCCGCCTACTTTCCCCATATCATTGTATATCATTTAGGGAAGGTGGGTAACTTGCAAGAGGGACTATATCCAACACAGTAGGAATGATAGCCAGTTCCAAACAAGGATCCTCTTGAGAATCACAATGTTTGACACTAGGTGTAAGAGTTAATTGTGATGAAATAATATTAGGTAAATCAATGTCAATGTCAATAGTTTCATATTCATCCTTAACATCATCAATATCATCAAGAGTATCTTCTTCATCCAAATTAATCAAAATAGGATCTAAGATACGAATAGAATCATCATAATCATGCATGTGAACATCATTATTAGTAACAATCTGTTCTACCACATTATGCATAGGTTTATCCGTAGAAGGTAGAGATCTTTGAGCTTTAGCATGAGCACGAATCTTTTTACGACATTCATTAGCAGATTGATTTTGTTTTGATTTGTTTGAAATAGGTTGAGAACTAGGAGGAAAAATCATAGGATCCTTCATAGGTTCTTTAGGAAGATCAATAGGATTATTAACCATAGGAGAAACAATCACATGATCTTTGATAGGTTCGGTAGAAGGAACTTGATTAACAAAGCTAGAAGTCATAGTTAAAGGAGGTATCGAGGGTGTAGGTAAAAGACCATGATGAAGATCCCTAGGAGGTTAACTTAATTCAATAATTTTATGATGTTTATAAGCTTGATATGATCGAAAAATATTATCAAGTTGAGGAAGACATGAATTAGGTAATGAAGGCCAAAACAAATCTAGAGCAGCACAATCTCTAGGCCTAGAAGGTTGATATAGACTATGATTAATCATCTTCACTTCTTCATCATGAATGAACTTAAGACATTTATGGATAGGTGAAGCAACAACATGCATGGCAGTTAACCAAGGCAAACCTAGCTTAACTTGAAATTGATCAGAAGTAGGAACAACAACAAAGGTAGTGTTCATAATTTTTCCACAAAGTTCAACCGGTAAAGTAATAGAACCAAATGATGGATAAAGAAAACCATTGCAAGTTTGAATCCACACATCCAATGTATCATAAAATTCACATTGTAAGCTTTTCATGAAAATATTTTCTTCAGTGATAACATTGACTAAGGATGTAGGATCAACAAGACAACCACGAGTAGGTTTCTGAGCAATCCTAGCAGCAATGTAAAGGGGACCATCAGGAGCTTTAATAGTCTTAGAGTCTTCAAAGGTAATCAAGAGTTCCCGAGGTCTCTTATTCTTAAATTATTGTCGAGGTTTAGGTTGAGTTTTCATTTTAGGTTTAGGTTTTGGTTGAGGTTGAGATTGAACTTGAATCTGAGGTTGATATTGAAGTTGAGGTTGAGGTGGAGGTATAGATTGATCAACATTCTCTACTTGATTAACAACATGATTGAGATCATCCATCTTTGAATCATACACAATTTCCATAGTAGATGGTTGGGCAATAGTATTAGTATCATGCGTAGGTAAAGGGTTCGTATAGATTTGAAGGTTCGGATTAGGAGGAGAGATAGATTTATTCCCACTACTATCCAAATTATCAACAAATAAAGCCTTAGAATCAATTAGATCTTGAACCTTATGTTTCAAACAATAACATTTCTCATTATCATGACCATTATGATGATGATATTGACAAAAAGCATTTTGATCAAAAGATTTACATGCAATCATAGTAGGTAATAGAGGTCGAATAGGAGGTAAAGTAATCATATTAGTAGCTAACAACCTATTCATAATAGCATGTAAAGATTTAGAAAGAGGAGTAAATGCACGATTTAATCAAAAAGCAGTGGATGCAGAAGTGGCATTGTGAGATGCAACAGCAACTTGATCAGCAACTACATTCGCTTGTTTGTTTATCTTGACATAGTTGTTGAATTTTTTAAATTTGTTTGAATTAGGAGTAGCATCACTCTTATCGACTGGAACAGGAGCCATTGGAGTGTTGCTCTCAAATTGACTCACTTGTAATTGATAATGATGAAGTGCTACACAAAGTTGTTGAAAAGAGGTAAATTTAGTAAGTAGAATCTTATCTCTAATATCCTTTTGCAAATTTGAAATAAACATACGTTGAATATCAATATCAGGAACGGGATAGGAAATCTGAGCATACAAATGCTTAAATCTACTAATAAATTTAGTCAATTTTTCCTTAGCACTTTGTTTACAATGCATCAAATCAGTCAAAGACACTTGCGGGCCAATATTATTTTGAAATTATTGAATAAAGGCATTAGCAAGCTAAGGAAAGGAATCAATAGAATAAGGAGGCAAGGAAAAATACCATTGTAAGGCCTTGTCACGGAAGGTTCTAGCAAATAGTTTGGCTAAAATCCTATGGTCATGAGCATAATCACTACAAAGGATTTGGAATGTTTTAACATGATGAAGAGGATCTCCTTTTCCATTATAATTCTCAAGATGAGGCATCTCACCTTGCTGAGGAATAGGAGTACGAGTGATGTCTTGGGACGAGGGACTTCCCATGTCACATGTAGGAATAATAAACTTGTTTTGAGTTAAGGAAGCAAGTTGTTGTTGTAAGGATGATATAGTTTGAGCCAAACTGATGATTGTTGAATCATTAGAGGAAATAGGAGTAGCTACATTAGACACACTAGGTAAAGTGTAAGAAGTTGCAAGAATAGAAGACACAACTAGAGGAACACTAGAAACCACAGTTGGAATTGGATTGGAATAATTGAAAGGAACATTATGATATGAAGGTTGTGATGTAGGAAGGGACACAGGAGGAACACTCATAGGAAT
Organism: Chamaecyparis obtusa; assembly: GCA_027943335.1. Lineage (NCBI taxonomy): Eukaryota > Viridiplantae > Streptophyta > Pinopsida > Cupressales > Cupressaceae > Chamaecyparis > Chamaecyparis obtusa. Next base: position 198,891 of record BSBK01000023.1, on the reverse strand, counting down.
AGAGGGAACCGTCACAGTCACCAAATAAGGAGTATAGATAGGAATACTAGGTAAAGGATTAGAAGGAGGTTCAACACTAGTGATAGGAAGAATCAACCCTAAATCTTGAGCTTCTTGAACTAAAGGTTTAACATTTGAATGCACAAGGTGAGTAATACCACGCAAGAAGTTAACACCTTGATCACTATCATAGAGAACTTTCTTAAGAGCCTCTATAGCTTGAATGGAATCTTGATTATGGTTCTCTTGAAGAAGCCAATTACCCATTTTATCAAGTTCAGTGGAAAGTTTTTGGACTTGCTCAGGAGGAACTCTTAAAGCATCATCCTCATAATGAGATGAGTGAGAAGAGTTTTTCTCCATAGTAGGATTGGAATCATGAAGAATCAAGTTATCATCCAGGATCCTAAGGAAAGGAGAGGAAGATTCAGGATCAAAGGCACCCATGAGTCTATGACTTCTTCTAATTGGAATATTATATGTAGGACTAGTGGTAGTAAAGCTCATAAACCAATGTAATGCAAATGAACTAAACTAAGGACACATAAAGCATGAATATGAAATCTAATTATCATGCAAGATCTAACACAAAGGAAAAATCTAATACTAACAAGATAAAAGGAAAGCACAATAAGGCATCCAATTCCACAAAAGAAAAGAGAGTAAGTATGTTGGGTTCACCAAAATGAATACGGGTAAAATGGATTCACCTTTATTCAAATAGAAAGGGGGGAAATATGAGATCTATTCTCAAACCCAAATTCCCAAAGAAGAGATCTAATTTGATCAACCAAGAGGTTAATACACAATTGAATCAATTTATGAGGAATATGGAAGAGAGAGAGAGAGAGAGAGAGAGAGTAAATCCAATATTTCCCTATGAATGAAATTATTCTTGGAATATGGAATAATTGAAACACAAATACTAATCTCAAATTAGGGCAGATTTGGAAAATGTTGAATTCTGATGTCTGTATATACTTTCAAGAAATTCTGCAACTTGTTATGGACTGGAAATGCCGAGATAGAGAAAACCCAGAAATCTTTCTCCAAGATGAGCTCAGGTCAGGTTTGAGCCTCATAAAAGGTCAAATACTACATTCTTTATTTGAAGTCTGATTCAAATTATGTTTGTAGATCTCAAAAGTTTATCGAAAAGGGTATCCAAATTCACTCTTAGATCCAAAATTATACACCTGTACCTACAAGAAAATGGGGTTTTTTGTTGTATGGGGGGTTTGCCTTGGTCAAACCCCAATTTAGGAATTAACCTTGAAATTGAATTGAAATATAGTGTGCATAAACAAAGTAATTGAAACAAATCACCTCGCTTATGTTGAAGTCCTTGTAGAGGATTTGAATCCTCAAATCCACACGTAGGAATGCTTCAATGATTGTAGGATGTCTCCAATCAATGGCATTTGATCTTCAACACCAACCTTGACTTGATCTTTTCATATGAGAAGGCTTGAATGAATGTAGAAGGATGGATCATCAAAGGGGGCTCCAAAGAGATTGAATCCTGCAATAGCTAACAATGGATCTCCTTGATGGATGAATGCTTGAACACTTGCTTGAATGGTTGAGCATGAAAAATTTATGGAGAGATGTGAATAATGGATGTCAATTTCTTGATTGTGGATGTTCTCTCAAAACTTGATGTGCAAATGAGAGAGGAAGGCCTCCTTTTATAGTGAACTAGGGCACAATCCTCTAGAGGGGCCACCTTGGAGAATTAAATCCCAATTAGGTCCTAACCTTTAGAAAATATACCTAGATTAAATGAAATTAGAGGATTTACCATCCCAAAACCCAAAATGGCTAACTCGGAGGTGAGAAAATAAATATCCCAAAAGCCCGATGCCCGAAAATCCAGGATTCTGGAAATTTGAATGAGGGGGGAAAAATTGAGGTTGGACCCAACCTAGTCAGCTTCGACCTTGATCCTGACCTATTCAAGTTTGACCTCGATCCTGACCTAGTCAGGATCAACCTTGAATTTGACCCTGGGCGCAGATTTAGTCAAAACCAGGTCAGGAGGTCCTGGGGATGCCCAAAAACCTAGAAATGATATCAAAACAGGACAGAATTCCAGGGATAAGCATAAAATCCTATGATTACTATGATGAAGGCTAGGAGGACCTATTTCTAAATCCTACCTAGAAAATAGAGCCATGGAAGAGGTAAATTAAGGATAATCCTCGGGATCCTAACCCTAATTTCACCTAGAATGAAGAAATCAAGTGTCGGGAAGAAGTGGAAAGTGGAGAGAAAGCCAAATACATGCAAAGACCCTATCAAGGTGTTCAACATGACCCCAAACCACTTACTTAGAGGGATAAATGCTCTTATCATGGAAGTGCTTCCATTTTAAGATGATACATATACTAAAGGAGAAAAACTAATGAATTTGAGAGAAAGGACGTAATCACATTAGATGATAGAAGATGAGATAGTAATGATTTTTATTCAGAGGGTTACTGAGTGTGATAGGAATCAAGAACAATGGAGGAACCTATATTGAAGAAGAAGTCATTGCAAAGATATTGAGATCTTTGATTCCAACTTTCAAAACAAAAGTGCATGATATAGAATAAATCATTCCATTAACAAAGAAATTCAAAGAGATATTTTAGTGTCCAAACTAACAACATTTGAGACTGTGGAGCTTAAGGAGGCCTTACCAAATGTAGAAAAAACATTCATGGAAATTGAACACAGACACAGAGATGCACAATCAAGTCTTGCAGGATCTAGAAGAACAAGCAAATACAACAAAGAACTAGGAGAATATGTTGAGCAGTGTGGGAAAATTGAAAAGCTATAAAATAGTGTGGATGATAAGATCTTAGACATGATCTCAAGAAGAGAAAGGAAAGGTCAAGGTAAGTTTGAAGGAAAATTACCTCTAAAGTGTTTTAAATGCAATAAGGTTGGTCATTTTTCTTCTAGATTTCCAACTAGGGTTCCTAAGCATAAACCTAAGTATGGGAAATACATAAAGGATAAGGAATTATACTATGTTAATTATGGTGTCTCTGATGAGGATGAGAAATAAATGATACACTTGTGTTTGTGGCAATCAAATAAGAAGAACCTATCCATGAAGAAAAAGCATTAGTATCTCATGTTGAGAAGAGAGTTGATTGGATCATAGACAGTGGGTCCTCACATCACATGATAGGGGATCAGGACAAACTTATTAATCTAAAGAAATATGATTGTGGTGTTGTCATACTTGGTGACAATACTCCTAAGATGATTTCTAGAAAAGGATCTCACTTTGGATGGTAAAACTAACATTGATGATGTTTTTTTGTTGATGGTTTCAAACATAATCTATTGAGTGTTGTTAAATTGGTAGACAAGGGTTATAATTTATGTTCAAGGATGGACATTGTATAATCAGAAGTGCTAAAGGAGTGACGCAAGGGCTGGGTAGATACAAGTAGAATTGAATCCACTTGAATCCACAAACAAGCCCTACTCAGAGTTACACAATAGAAGCAATATAAAATCACATGAAATCAGTGAAAAAAAAATGGATATGAGACAATCAATTAGCAGCAACAACAGATAATTTATCTTATTTCTTCAAACATGCCCGGATGTGAGGCCTTCTGAGTTTCGACCTTATACAACAAGAATTATGAAATTAGAATCATTGTGATCATATCCTCTTTTATGATACTTCTTCTTATATCCTTCTACCATCTATCACTACCTCTTGATGCCCTACTACATCAATCTAGACTTCTTGTATAGCCAGCAAAGCCACAAGTCGGCCAATCAGGCATTTAATTACAATATGGTCGAGTCTGGAAGATTTAAATCAAAACTAATGAAAGAGTGATCACCACATGATGTGCCTTATGATTTAGGTCCTCACAAGATCCAATAACATTCCTTTAAGGGTGCAAGGCCCCATTTGATCAGACAGAACCGCACAAGAAGAACACTCCATGTTTCACGTGAAAATTGGCAGAAAATAGGTCCCGGGGCAAAACGGCCATAACTTTTGATTCATAATGAATTAGGAGATTCACCTTTTGGAAAAGATATTATTTTAGGTCCCCTTTAAGGACCTAAGGTCACACAAGCTGAATCATCAAGGATCATGGGTGCCAAGACTCGCAATCAGCACCAAAACTGCAAGAAAATACAGTTCCGACGGCAAGGAAAATAGCTTTAACTTTGAAATAGTCTATCCAATCCTTATGTGACCATAGAGGTTCCCAAATAGGTCCTAAACATCATGTAAGCTTTACACAACATGAAACCATCAAATGCAAATATTATAATGCAAACAACAGAAAATAGGTACAGAAATCAGGAAATGTTTTTGGTTGATGCAAGATTGCTCAAAGACCCAAGATGCTCTTGCATCAGACACCTGGGGTAAATAAAGAACTGATGTCCACATCAAGTACTACTCATATTCTAACCTAAATCATAAATATTGAACTCAACTTGTGTAATCCATAAACTGTCTTCAACTGGCTTGTCTTTCCACTAAACTAGATATTCCATGTAGTCTTTTCCTCTTGTACTTTTGCTCACTCTTTTATTCAAGATCTTCTCAATGTTGTCTGTGTTCTTATTAGGATAGTCCAAATCATCTTCAATCTCATCATTTGATTCAAATTACTCAAATATATCAGCAATATTGAATATAGGTGATATATCCATGTCCTCTGGTAATTCATAAGCATTTCCACTGTCAAACTTCTTCAAAATCTTACAAGGTCCAAACTTCTTCATTTTCAGCTTGTTGTAGGTACCAACTGGAAATCTATTCTTTTTCAAATGAATCATAACCTCATCTCCAACTTCAAAATATTTAGGTCTCCTTCTCTTGGCTGCTCTCTATTTATATTTCAGATTACTGTCCTCCAAATTCTTTTTAACTTCATCATGTAAATTTCTCATGTATATAGAAAAATCCTTAGCTTCAGCACTTCTTCTTGTCTCAGTAGGTAAATCTCTCAGCTCTGTGGTTCCCTTAGGATGAAATCCAGTAACAATCTCAAATGGTGTCCTCTTAATGCTCCTATTCACTAAATTATTATATGCAAACTCTGCTTGTGCCAAAATCAAATCCCAATTAGCAAGTTTCTCTCCAACTAAACATCTCAACAAGTTTCCCAAACTTTTGTTCACAACTTCAATCTATCCATCTGTCTGAGGGTGAAATGTAGAACTAAACTTCAATTTTGTATTCATCTTTTTCCAAAGTGTTCTCCAAAAGTAACCAATAAACTTAGTATCTCTATCTGAAATAATGGATTTAGGAAAACCATGCAATCTTACCACTTCCTTGAAGAATAATTCAGCTACATGTAATGCATCAGATGTCTTCTTATAAGGTATGAAATGAGCCATCTTTGAAAATTTGTCAACCACTACCAAAATAGAATCATTACCTCTTTGAGTTCTAGGGAATCCAAGAACAAAGTCCATACTCACATCTTCCCAAGGTCTATCAGGTACAAGCAAAGGTGTATACAATCCCAAATTCTAACTAGTTCCTTTTTCTACTTGACAAATTCTACAACTTCTAACCATTCTTTGTACATCTCTATAAATCTGTGGCCAAAAGTATCTTTCTAAAATCAAATTCATAGTCTTATCAATCCCAAAATGTCCAGCAAGTCCACCACTATGTTTCTCCTTCATTATGTTCTCTCTCATAGATCCTCTAGGTATGCACAACTGAATTCCTTTAAACAACATGTCTTCTTGAATGAAATAATCAGTCCACTTATCACTCATTGTGTGTTCCTTACAAGCTTTCCAAGGTTCTGTAAAATTAATGTTAGTCTCATACAAACACTTCAAATCATCAAAACCAAGTACCTCAACTCTCATCTCTATCAGCAAACTTCTTCTTCGGCTGAAGGCATCAGCAACCTTATTTGACTGTCCACTCTTATGCTTCAATGAAAAGAAAATATTAGGTTCTTTCATTTCTCTTGTAAATGTTTTACCATCAAACAACCATACTCAGACTGTAGTACAGTGACCTTCATCAAACTTTTCTACCAAAGGCAATAATACTTGTTTCTTTCCATCCATCCAAATAGTATATTGATTCAATCTACCATCATGCAAAGCTTCCCTATCATACTGCCAAGGTCTACCCAAAAGAATATGACAACAATCCATAGGCATAATATCACACAAGACTTCGTCATGATAATTCCCAATTTTGAATTTAACAAGGCATTGTTCACTTACAAGTAGTTTATGCTCCTTCTAGATCCAAGCAATATGGTAAGGCTTAGGATGTTTCAATCTCTACAACTGCAACTTGTTAACTAGCTCTTCGGATGCCAAATTATCAAAACTTCCACTATCAATGATTACCTTGCAACATTTGTCAGCGATCTTACATCTGGTTCTGAACAAACTTTTCCTCAAAAAAGGTTCCTCATCAGCTTCTTCATTCCACAATATCCTTCTTAGCATCAAGTTCTCACCATGTTCAGGTTCATTAGACATTTCCTCAACTTCTTCACAAGTCAAATTATTTCTACCATTACTTATAGTCTTCTTTCCAAAGTTAGTACATTCAAAAGCTCTATGTCCTTCTTCACCACATTTGTAACAAGTACCTTTAAACCAAGATTTCTCTTCTCTTTTCCCATTATTTTTATTCCTGGAGTAACTAGTATAGATACCTCTAGAGTAGTTACCTCTTTTAGCAGGTTCATCTTTCCATCCTTTATCTTGTGCTGCATTGTCAGATCTGCTACTTTCTCCATAAGATCTTCCTCTACTTCTCTGAAATCTACCACCTCTTCCTCTTTTTCTTTGTTCATGTCTCTTTGTTAATCTCTCTTTAGCCTTCAAATCAAATTGCTATGCTTCTTCCACACTATCAATCTTGACATAACTAATCTCATCCTGAATTAATGTCCTCATGCCATTCATATATCTAGCCACTTTCTCAACTTCATCATCCACATGTCTAGATCCGATATCCAATTTGTAAAATTCCTCAGTATATTATTTTACACTCATGTCCTTTTATCTTAGATTTTGCATTTTTCTCATCAGACTAACTTGGTAGTCAGCTGGAAGAAACTTCTTCTTCATCTTTCCAAGCATCTTCATCCATGTCTTGATCTTTTCTTTTCCTCTCTTCTGTCTCTCAATTTGCAAATGATCCCACCAAAGAGATGCATGCCCTTTCAACTTTGCGAATGCTATCTTAACCTTCTTATTATTAGGAGTACCTTCATACTCAAAGTATTTATCCAACTCAGAGATCTAATCTAAAAGTGCATCAATCTCAAGTCTTCCATCATAGCAAGCAACTTCAACTATAGGTCTGGAGTTAGCCTTAGACAAAACTCTCAAAAGTCTTTCCTCATCTTGTTCAACTTCAGGTTCATCATTAGGTACTACTTCTTCTTCTTCATCACTAACATCTTCAAGATGTACTCCTCTTCTCTGGGCTATCTCTACAGCTTCAAGCCTAGTTGCAATCTGCCTCAACATATTCATGATATCATTATCATTTCCTCTACCACGAACCATCTTGACAATCAAGTTCTAGCAAGATCATAACCTTCTGCAAGTTGTAGGTTAGATCTCAGATCCACCACCCTACAACCAATCCAATAAGGTTCTCCATGATCCAATCCACAAGAAAGAATTTGCTCTGATACCACTTGACGCAAGGGCTAGGTAGATACAAGCAAAATCAAGAAGAATTGAATCCACTTGAATCCACAAACAAGCCCTACTCAAAGTTACACAATGGAAGCAATATAAAATCACATGAAATCATTGAAAACACAATGGATATGAGAGAATCATCTAGCAGCAACAACAGAGAATTTATCTTATTTCTTCAAACATGCCCGGCTGTGAGGCCTTCCGGGTTTCGGCCTTATACAACAAGAATTATGCAATTAGAATCATTGCGAGCATATCCTCTTTTATGATACTTATTCTTCTATCCTTCTACCATCTAGCACTACCTCTTGATGCCCTACTACATCAATCTAGACTTCTTATATAGCCAGCAAAGCCACAAGTCGGCCAGTCAGGCATTTAATTACAATATAGGTCTAGTCTGGAAGATTTAAATCAAAACTAATGAAAGATTGATCACCACATGATGCACCTTAGTATTTAGGTCCTCAAAAGATCCAAGAAAATTCATTTAAGGTTTCAAGGCCCCATTTGATTAGACAGAACCGCGCAAGAAGAACGCTCCATGGTTCACATGAAAACTAGCAGAAAATAGGTCCCGAGGAAAAATGGTGATAACTTTTGATTCATAATGAATTAGGAGATGTGCCTTTGGGAAAAGATATTATTTTAGGTCCTCTTTAAGGTCCTAATGGAGCACAAGCTGAATCATCAAGGATCATGGGTGCTAAGACTCACAATCAGCACCAAAACTACAGGAAAATACAGTTCCGACGGCAAGGAAAATAGTTGTAACATTGAAACAGTTTATCCAATCCTTATGTGACCATAGGAGAAGGTTCCCAAATAGGTCCTCAAAATCATGTAAGCTTCACACAACATGAAACCATCAAATGCAAATATTATAATGCAAACAACATAAAATAGGTACAAAAATCAGGAAATATTTTTGGTTGATGCAAGATTGCTCAAGGACCCAAGATGCTCCTGCATCAAGGAGATATCATTGCATCTGGTACAAAGAAAAAAGTTAATTTCTTTCATTTGAAGCCTACTGAGGTAAGTTGTTTTTTTTCTAAATTTTATGAAATTTGGTTGTGGAACAAAATTCTTTGTCACATAAACTTTGATAATATTGTAAAGGAAAGTAACATCAATGCTATCAGAGATTTACCTCAGATTGTGAAGCCAACTAACACAACATATAGAGAAAGTGTAATGGGAAATAAATAAGGGGTAGCTTTTTGTATCATCTTAAAATGGAAGCACTTCCATCTTGATAGGTTTAGCACCCTCTTTTAGAGCATTTATCATGATAGACTTGCATTTAGGATGCATTATAAACTTGATTCCTTCATTCTCGATGAAATTAGGGTTAGGATCCTGAGGATTCTCCTTAATTTCCCTCTTTTATGGCTCTATTTTCTAGGTAGGACTTAGAAATAGGTCCTCCTGGCCTTCATCATATTCATCATAGGATTTTTTGCATCTCCCTCGCACTCTACCCTATTATGATATCATTTCTAGGTCTCCGAGCATTCTCGAGACCTCTTGTTTCTTATTCTGGCAGGATCTGGACCCCTTGGTCAAGGATGAGGTCATCACTAACCTAGGTTAGGTTCTAGGTCATCCTTGACCTAGGTCAGAGACAAAGTCATCTTTGACCTCCTTCAGGATTTGATCCCCCTTTTCAAATTTGGTCCCAGAGGGCCCTGAAATCAATCTCGAGCCTTTGGATCTGAGTGTGAAAGGGTTTTAATTTGAAATTCATTTAATTATTTTACCTCCTTAGTTGAATATTGTGATTGGACCATAATTCAAGGTGAAATTTGAATTATGGTTCCTCGCATTACTCTAGGAGCCTCACCTTGAAACCTCTATATAGACTCTCATTTGCCTTCATTTTCACACAACAACACCAAGCAATTTCATGATCAAGACATCAAGTGGAGACATAAGATTCAAGAAAGCTATCAATGGTGGAATGAAGATGCAAGATTGCAAGAGGATGATATAGAAGATCAAGCCATTGTTGATAAAAAGCATTTCTATGAGCACACCATTGTGAACATCTATTTGGAGCAAGAGAGATCCTCTCTTCCTTGATCCACCATTATCAATATTCAAGCATTCAAAGATACAATCATGGGGTAGAAAATATAGATTATGAGTTTGGTAGGAGAAATTTAGCCTTGGAAGCTTGGTATGCTTTCTTATCTTACTCAAATCTATGTATTTCTTTCTCATATACATTCATGCTAGGGTTTTTAATCTAGAAGATTAGATCTTGGCATTACATAGACACATTATGTTACAACCGGCTATTCATGAAGGTGGAGATCACTAAAATGGGGGTTCGACTAAGGAAAAACCCTATATAGCCACCCCAAAACACAATTTTCAAATATCTACAATTGATGTTTCAAGAATTGAAGTGTAAATCTGAGTACCCTTTTTTGTGAACTTCCGAGATCTGTGAACAGATTTTTCATCGGAGCTATTTTGGGTCAAGGATGACCTACAATGAGGGGTAGGATCCTGCCCCAAGGTAAGACCTTTCCCCGCTATCTAGGTCAAGGATGACCTACTTAAAAAAAGGTAAATTTTTTTTGGGTTTTCTCTATAGTGGTTTTCTGGTCCTATATCTGGTTGCAAAATTTCTAGATAGTACATACAGGCATCAGAAAATACGTATTTCCATATTTGTTCCATTATGAGGTATGTACCTTATCTTGTCTGGTTTTCAAGCATTTCCAAATTTACATTACTTATTCAATTCCAATTCAAAATAAATAAATGAATAATAGGTGAATGATAGATGCATTGTTAAAGCTCCATTTTCCACCTATTTATTTTGGTGAAACTATTTACGAAAACTCTTTCTTTTTGGTGTTAGATTTAGATCTTGCATGCTTATAAGATTAGATCTATTGCATTTATATTTTATTTATATTTCAAAAATACCAAAAAATTGCAAAATCTCTTTAAAATACAAAAACATTTACATTTTCATGCTTTTAGTATTTTTTTGTATTCAACATGTATGATTCTTGTTTTGAGTACTTTGATGAGGGTTTTATTGTACAAGAGGATAGATTCCCTAATGAGGTACATGGTAGTGAGGATGAAAATGGTCTGGATAAGATCTCCATTGATCCTATTCCTATTTCAGTCTCCTCCACAACCTCTCCAATTGACCTTTACCATAGGGTGTATGCATGGTTACCTTCATGTCCCACTAGTTGCAATATTGATAAACCTAAAATGATAAATCCTACACCTTTGATGATGATAAAAGGATGTCCTCACATAAAAATTAAGGGTAAACCTAGAGATCCTTTGGATTTCTTTGATAACACTGATTCTGATGCACTGTCCAAGAGCTCATTGCTCAAGTGGTGAAGGCTACAACCTTCTGATTCAGATACACACTATATCTGCAGGATGAACTATCACTGTGACACTGCTTGTCAGATCAGTTCCTTTGATGTGTTGATGCTTTGACCTCTAGAAAATATCTAATACATATTATGTTGTCTTTTCATACCTCTGCTCTTCTTATCACAACTCTATCTTGACTTCCATACCAAATACAATGGGTGCACCTTATATTTATGTGCTCATACAAAATATACAATTAGGTCGGTCCTATAACTAGTTACAAACAACACTTCCAAATGAATTGGCTTAAGCGTTCTTACAATTATAAATATAAACATGTTGGCAACCTAAATACAATAGGCACATAGCCTTTACCATATTACATTACAATCGCAAACCAAAATGCTAACTGTCAGCTCCATGCTTTGTTCTCTACTGGCACACACTGGCTGTGCAACTTCAACTAATTGTAACTTTCACATCTTTGCATATCTACTTATGCGCTCATAGACTAAGGATAAGTATAGTCTAACCATATTAACTTCTAGGGTGCATACCATAATTCTTCCATACATATGTGCACTGATGCTCTGAGCTGTCAGAACTCTGTATGTTGTCCAGTCTTCAACACTTAACCAAATTCTGATCTTTACATTAAGTGTGCTGACTCCAAATTTCTATATGACTTTGTTTCCATAATGACAACAATATATCTAGTCATATACTTCAGTATAGACAACTTTCCAACAATCTCCCCCTTTGTCATTGATGGCAACAAAGGAATATGGCCAAGTTGCTAACTGTTCCTTTACACAAAAACTTTTGTCTTCTATACATTTTTATACATAATCTTATATCTCCCTATACATATATATACTCCATATTCTATACACAACTCCCCCTTTGACATTAATGACAAAGGTGCATCAAAAAACTATATATACACATACTCACTAAGGGAAAACATCTGGATATGCAATCTTGAGGTTCTAGAACTCCTTCTTCCAAAAGGTTATCAGAGAGTTAACTATCTGGAGATCAGCACATAATGCATATTGAAGCTTCTCCATCTTCTCCAAGTCACTGATGGGACCATGATCATAAGTTACCATGGTGGCATCAATCTCCTTTATATTCTGATTGAGGATGTCTAAAGAGGGTGCAAGACCATTCCTCAACTGAGTCTGTCTGGACCTTATCCTTGTTATCTCTTTTTCTTCCTTCTCAATCTTGTCTATATGTCCTTGGTAGACATTGTTGCACATGTTCACATTAGTGGATGTGTCTAACACTGAATTCTTTACCTGCTTAATCATTGCTTCTGCCTCTTTTATCTTCTTGAAGTGAGCATCAGTGAGCTTGTCTTGATCCATGCATGCTGCAATGATCCTTCTTCCTTCATCAACAAATTCTTTCAAGGATGCTTGACCAGACTTAAGAGAATTCAAGTCTAGTGCAAATTTTCTCATTAGTTCATTGAGTCTCTTCTTTAAGTACTTCTCTTATGCTACTATGGATGCGGATTCTTCTAGGTTAGAAAAATTGCTTTTGAACTGTGAGAGGACTGAACTCACATCATCAACTGAATGTACTTTTAGCACTTTCTTATCCTCTGACAACAAACCGTTCAAAATATTCACTGATTCCACAAGGAGAGGATTTCTCATGACTTGCTTCTCCTTTGCCTTTTCCATAGCCAGGACATTGAACTTAATCAGGTCTTCTTCTTTCCAAGAGTCCAAATTGCTTGTGTCAAGTGTCAAACTTGACAACAATGTTGAGGAGGGAGTGATGGGAGTGTTGTCCATCACTTCTTGTTTCACTATGACTAGTTCAATAGAAGTTTCATCTTTACTTTCTTTTTCTTCTTCTCTTCTTCTCTTCTCTTCTTCTTTCTTTTCGGATACATCTTCTATGAGTACTTCTTCTTGTTGATTGGGAGGATTATTGTTGCATAATATTTTAGCTTCTTCAGTACTAACAAATGCTTCCTCAAACTTTTCCAAATCCTTATCAGTAGCCACCATGGCTATCTCCATATTATCTATGATAATAGTGTTGCCTTCGTGTGATTCTAAGATGGGCACAGACTTGTTTGCTTTTGTTTGAGTTTCTGCTATGGGTGCTGAGTCCTAAGGACCTATCACTAGTACATTGAAGGTCTCTACTTCTTTGTCTTGCTTACTAGATGCATGAGTGATGGGCGCAATAGGTGGTTTTATGTGTTGTTCTAATAACACCTTTTCAAAGGCCTTCTATGTTTCCTTCATTATCAGCTTGTAGTCTTTTTTCATAATGTGTAGAGTTCTCATCTTTGTCCTTAAGTGCAGCTTCACCAAATTTAATATCAATGCCTCTTATTCTTTAGAACATACTAGAAAAGTAACTTCTAATACTGTTTCTCTGATCCTTAGATCCTCTTCATTTGCTTGTCTCTTTTGGTATTCTAAAATATCCCATACTTTATCTGGAATAGAGGTTTTCAACTCAAGGACTATCTTCTTGAACTTGATCATATGTTTGATAATCATACTATGTATTTATGATTTGTCAATATCACTATATGTATCATAATACTTCCCTACTTGATCAATTCTGCCCTCATCAATAATTCTTGTGCTCAAAACTTTAAGGCTTGGTCTGAATCCTGCCTTAGGAGGTGTTTAAATGTTTTTCCTACTCCTTGTAGCTCGCAAGGATGGATGACTAGTGCTAGCTTATTTCTTCCTCTTAACTATTGGCTTGTACTCTAGAGGAGTGGTAAGATCAATAGTATCTTTGGGCACAGAAGGAGTATTATATTCTTTACCCTTCTGACTATCATCTGATTCAGTTTTCATCTTCTTCAACTTAGGATCTTCTTGTTCTTCTTCTGCTGTTGTGCCTTTCAATTCTAAGGCAATCTTTTCATCCCTTGCTTTATCAAGGTCTTCTTGAGACACACCATGTATTCTCAAGATCTCAGATGTGACCTTAGCAACTTTTCTTTTAGTTACAGCACTGTTTAGTTTTGCATCAACTTCTTTGGTCTTTTCTTCATAGGTTCCCCACCTAGGTTCATTAGGATCTTTGGGGGCTGACAGAAGTACCTATGCATAGGCTTCAAGAACTTGTACCTCTACCTCATACCCAAGTGGATGAATCCACTTAGTTCTAGGCTCAACAACTTCCATACATGTAGTATCAGTCTCTACCATAAAGCATATTGTATCCTTATATTTCTCTACAATGCTTTCTGGAATCCAATACCTCATTTGCATCTTAGCTCTAAAGGTCTTCAATTCCAATGTGACATAGTCTCTTAGTGTGCTTTCTATGGATGCTTTGTTGGATATATGAGGCATTATTGGAATGGACTTGTCCAAATACAAATCTGAAACTCTTCCAACTATATGAAGGTACATATAGATGATTAGGGACCCAAACCTGAATATCTTTGTTTTGTCATGTTTGATAGCTTTGATGTTATCTATCAATTATGTGCACAAGATCTCACACAAGTTGAACTCTCCATCTTCCCTTACTAGTCTGATGGCAGCTAGAATAGTGCCTATAGACACACTATTCACCCTACTGGTGTGATGAAATCTATAACCTGGTATCATTAACATCAATTTGATGTTTGCTTGCTCAATCAGCTCAATAGTCATGTCGCGCCTATCGCTCCTTGACTTACGTACTTGCTCAACCATTTTCTTGACATCCTTGCCCACTGGAAGGATGGTGCCTATCCTAGAAAGGCCTATCATCTCATGTATTAGATCACTTTTGATTCTTACTAGAACATCTCTAATCCAAAACAAATCATCATGGATTCTGCTCAATAAGATATTTATCCATTATGTCTCATAGAATTCATATGGCGTGGCATACTCAAAAATAGGGTAATCATTCCATTTGGTGTATTCATCCATGAATGTTTTATCCTGTTTCAACATTGTATCCATGTGCGCCCCTAACCTATCTAGTCCAATAGGTTCTTTCTTATAGTAGATGTAAGCCCTTATGTCTTCCACATGTATGACAGCCATAAGCGTGCAGGAGAAAGCTCCCTCTAAATCATCAAGGGTTGATTTAAATTGGTGTCTTTTGAAAACATATCTTTTCTTCTTAGCGACATCATAAACAATGGGAGTGTCCATGACTTACTTGTTAATCACTTTCCAATAGAACTTAGAGATAATCTGATGGCTTCTGAATCGGCGCAATGAGCTAGGGTTTTTGTAATCGATCAAATGCATAGAAAATACTGATAGTTCAATATCCAAATCTTCACAAAAACTTCCAAGGCTCAATCTACTCTTCAATCACTCTGAATTTAAATGCAATGAGTGATCAATTAACTTTTTGTGTACTTTAAAGTGAAAAATCTGCCATTAATGCAAGTCACGTAAACCAGGTTGTCACTTCAAAATTTGCAACTCAAGTTCTACTAATATTCAGCATGTGCGCTCTTGCACAAAGTTTCCTATACACTCCAAAAGCTTAAGTCCAAAGGTGCATACTCTGAGGATGAGTATACCAGCCGCACAGGGGTCTAGAGCTAAATTAGCTCCCCCCATAACCCTAAGGGCCATTCATGTAGATGTAGAGGGTGCATCCACTGGGGATGCATCTAATACACTCTCATCAGTCTTGTCCTTCTTTTTCTCTGACCAAATCATACTTGCATCATCTGAGGCTTTGACAAAGTTAACTTCTCCTACGTGATCCAAAACTAGTTCTTTGGCCTTTTTAGGGCTTCCCTGTCCTTGCATCCTTGATCTACAAAACCTAGAGATATGTCCAGCCTTGTTACAAGAGTGACAAATGATTGGAGGTCTTATATTCCTCGATGCATTAACATGAGTCACCATTCTTTCAAATATTTCCTTAGCTTCTTGATGACTAACTGAGCATCACTGAGTTTATCCTTTAGTTCTTCAAATTCTCTTTCTGACTTGTCCAGGTCTTCAAGAGCAGCTTCAAGATTTCTTTTCAGATGTTTCATTTTAGCTTTTTCCATGATCTCCTCAAGTGGTTAAACTTATATGCTGAGGACCAGAGCTCTGATATCAATTTTTAGGAATGGGAACACTGAGAGGGGGGGTGAATCAGTGCTCACTATATTTTAACTTTTCACTTTAATCTTTATGTTGAACTTAAATGTTTAAGAACTAAATTAAACATTCACATAAACATGAAACATGAAATCAACACATGACACCAATATGATTACAGGGAAACGCAAATAGGTAAAACCCCGGTGGAACTTGATACCCACTAATATTCTACACTAGTGTTTTGCGATCCTTGTTAGAAGATCCTTTACCCTGTTAGGAGTAGCTTTACAATGCTTTAAGTATAGTAGACCTTGTTAAGGGTCGAACCCTATTAGGATTCTTTTACAATCATCCATGTTAGGGGAGAGGATGCACTATCCAAGAGCTCACTACTCAAGTGGTGAAGGCTACAACCTTCTTATTCAGATACACACTATATCTACAGGATGAACTGTCACTGTGACACTGCTTGTCAAATCAGTTACTTTGATGTGTTGATGCTTTGACCTCTAGAAAAGCTCTAATACATTTTATGTTTTCTTTGCATACCTCTGATTTTCTTATCACAACTCTATCTTTACTTCCATACCGAATACAATGGGTGCACCTTATATTTATGCACTCATACAAAATATACAATTAGGTCGGCCCTATAACTAATTACAAACAACGCTTCCAAATGAATTGGCTTAAGCATGCTTACAATTATACATATAAACATGTCGGTAACCTAAATACAATAGGCACATAGCCTTTACAATATTACATTACAATCGCAAACCAAAATGCTAACTGTCAACTCCATGCTCTATTCTCTGCTGGCACACACTGGCTATGCAACTTCAACTGACTGTAACTTTCACATCTTTTCATATCTACTTATGTGCTCATAGACTAAGCATAAGTATAGTCTAACCATCTTAACTTCTAGGGAACATATCATAATTCTTCCGTACACATGTGCACTGATGCTCTGAGCTGTCGGAACTCTGTATGGTGTCCAGTCTTCAACACTTAACTGAATTCAGATCTTTACATTAAGTGCGCTGACTCCAAACTGCTATATGACTTTGTTGCCATAATGACAACACTATATCTAGTCATATACTTAAATATAAACAACTTGCCAATAATGTTTACATTATCCTTATCTATCATATCCATCTTTTTCTCATGTAGATATCTCAGTTCTTCATCTTTTCTTCCTTCAACAGATGTTCAAAGGTTTGTAACTAACATGATAAGTATTGTCAAGACTAGTTGACATCAATGACAACATATTGACTGATTTAATCATCTTACATATCATTTCAGTACTCAATGATCTCTTATCATTATTTCTTCAGTTCATTCAGATATTCAATCAGTTGTAGTTCATCAATCTCTCCCTTTGGCATCGATGGCAACACAAGAAATATGAAAATATGCCATGCACATACCAAACATGTATTCTACAACTATGTAAGAAAAATGTTGTAGCTTGGTAAGCTCATAGTCAATATATTTAATCACTACAAAACATAACAGCATTACAAGTGTAGACTCTCCCTGCGGATTTGATCCATTTAGCTCTCAAATTCCCTTCTTCATTCTTAGCAACAAATATTCAAGTCTCTCCCTTTCTTTGTGTTCTCAATAACTAATTTTCCATATTCATTCTCTCTCCCTTTGACAACAATGCCAAAGAAAATATAATCAAACAAACAAATAGCTCTATAGAGTCCAAGTACTTCTCTGTTGTGCGGTTCATATCATGTACCTTCAATGTATAGATAAATAAATTTATGTTCTAGCTTCTACAATCTTTCACAACCTTAGACAAAATCCAAAGTGTGAGCAATGTGCATCAACATGAATGATCTTCTGATAAGTGTAGGTTGATGCAACCTCCAGATCACCTTAGTGACCGGTAGACAGGGGATGGACCCCAAGTCTAGTTCTCAAATATTCAAATGTGTCCTCCAATAATGGTTTAGTAAAGATGTCAACAAGTTGTTCCTTAGATGTTACAAATTCCAGCTGTACTTTCTTCTCTTGAACTTGTTCTCTCAAGTAGTGATACTTAATAGATATATGCTTTGTCTTTGAATGCATCACAGGATTCTTAAAAGTATTTATAGCACTGGTGTTGTCACAATATATAACCATCGGTTCAGTGATTACCTCATTCATTCCTTCCAACACTTGTTTGATCCAAGCTATATTTGAACAATTTGCAGCAACAACAACATATGTTGCTTCATCTGTAGACTGAGAAATGCATGCTTATTTCTTGCTAATCCAAGTCACAAGCCTTTCCCCTAAAAAGAATGCTCCACTAGTTGTGCTCTTCTGGTCATCTATGCTTCCAGCCCAATCTGCATCGGTGTAAACTTTCAGTTCAAATTTTCCTTCCAATGTGTATCATAATCCATAGTCCTCTATTTTCTTCAGGTATCTCAAGATTCTCTTTATAGCAACCATATGTGAATCTTTAGGATTGGCAGAAAATCTTTCCACAATCCCCACTGCATGTGCAATATCAGGCCTACTGTGTACAACATGCATCATTTTACCAATCATAGATCGGTACAAATTCTTATTTACCTCTGTAGATTCAACATCCTTTGTCAATTTACAACTAGTTACCATCGGTGTTCCCATGAGTTTATCATCTTCCATGCCAAAAGTTTTCAATACTTCTTTAATGTATTTTGATTGAGTGATTAAAATCCTATCTTTCTATTGTATAATCTGCAAACCTAGAAAGAATTTAATCTCTCCAAACATAGACATCTCAAATTGCTTCCTCATTTCATTAGCAAAAGATTTTCAAATTTGATCTTGTCCACCAAAGATTATATCATCAACAAATATTGCAGCAATCAAAATTTTATCTTCAGAATCTCCTTTCATGTACATATTATTATTTTCACTAGTTCTTACAAAGCCAATACTGATAAGATAAGCATGTAATCTTTCATACCATGCCCTCGGTGCTTTCTTTAGTCCATATAAAGCTTTGTGCAGTCTACGTACCATGTCTTTTTTATTCGGATCAACAAACGTCTTTTTGATTCGGATCAACAAACCCTTCGAGTTGTTCTATGTAGACCTCCTCCTCAAGTATTCCATTCAGAAAAGATGATTTCACATCCATTTGATATACCTTAAATCCCTTATGTGCAGCATAGGCAAGTAATATGCGAACTCCTTCCAATCTAGAAACAGGTGCAAAGGTTTCACCATAATCAATACCTTCTTCTTGTGTATATCCCTTGCAAACAAGTCTTGCCTTATTCCTTGTAACTTCTCCATTCTCATTCAGCTTTTTCCTGAAAATCCACTTAGTATCGATAATATTTTTATCTTTTGGTCTAGGCACTAAATTCCATGTCTTATTCTTTTCAATTTGTTCAATCTCCTCATTCATAGCATTTATCCATTCCTCATTTTCAAGTGAATCCCTAACATTCTTCGGTTCAAACTCACAAACTAAGCATGTATCGTGTCTTAACCTACTTTGAGTCAGCATGCCAGCTTGCTCATCTCCAATGATTTGGTTCTTAGAATGGTGTCTTCTAACAAATCTTGCTAGCACTTGATCTCTCCTCTATTGATCATTTTGTTCAGGTACAGTTTCCTTCTTGGTAGCTTCTTCCTGATTCTCGATTTCCATTTATTGATTCTCAGTAGCATTTTCTTGATGCTCAATAGACTCAGCCTGCGGCTTTGGTAGATACTTTGGATCTTCAACATAAGTGACCCTACCATAGTCTTCCGGCTCCTTCATGCTTTCTACATCATTCTTATCAACAAACTCATCAACTTTTACATTAGCACTTTCTATCATCTTATTAGTAACTTTATTCAGACATTTATAAGCTTTACTTTTAGTAGAATATCCTAAGAATATTCCTTCATCACCTTTAGAGTCAAATTTTCCATTTCTATCATCTTTTAGAATATAACACTTGCTACCAAAGATTTTGAAATAACTTACACTCGGTGTGTATCAAAACCATAACTTGTAGGGTGTCTTGTTTGTGTCTTTCTTTAGTTGAACTCGGTTCAGGACATATACTATTGTGCTAACTGCCTCTCTCCAGTATATTTGTGCAACATTTTTCTCAATCATCAATGTTCTAGCACAATAAACAATAGATCTATTTCTCCTTTCAGCAATTACATTCTGTTGTGGTGTTCTAGGTGCAGAAACCTACCTTTTTATACCATGCTCATTACAAAAGTTAGTGAATTCATCAAAAACAAGCTCACGTCCTCTATTAGACCTTAAGCATTTCAGTTCTTTTTTGGTTTCTTTTTCTACTTTAGCCTTATACCATTTAAATAGTTTGAATGCCTCAGATTTTTCTTTCAAGAACATAATTGTCATCAATCTAGTATAGTCATCAACAAAAAAAATAAAGTATCTATCTCCATAGTAGCTCTGAGTTCTCATAGGACCACATAAGTCAATTTGAACCAACTCCAAGATTCCTTTAGATGAGTAGTCCTTACTTTTAAAACTAGATTTTGTCATCTTCCCTTTTTGACATTGATGGCACATAACATAATCAAGTTTGGTTAGACTAGGCAATCCTCTAACTTTTCTCTTTTTATTGATCTTAATCATGTTATAAAAATTTACATGACATAACCTCTTATGCCATAACCATGCATCTTCATTTTTCACTAGTAAACAAGAATTCTCAGCATTGTCAAGATAAAATAAATTACCTTTTGATTATCCTCCTGTTCTGACAAGCTTTCCATTTTCATCATATAACTTTACCTACTTGATTTCAAATGCCACTCAATGACTTGAGTTATTAAGTTGTGCCACACTCAAAAAATTGTAATTCAGTCATTTTACCCAGTATGCATTATCACATCTAATTCTATCATTCAACAGAATAGATCCTTTTCCTTTAACCAAGAAAGATGTTTCATTTCCCATTTTTACTGATCCTCCATTATAATGCTCAAGATGATCAAACTTATCTTCATCACCAGTCATGTGATGTGTACAGCCACTATCAATGATCCAAGTATCATTTTTACTGACTTTAGAAATTAGTGCTATTTCTACATACCTTTCCTCCTCTTCAGAACCATCTTTCATTGCAACAAACACTACCTCAATATCATCATTAGTGTCGATGTTGGTGTCATCTTCTTCAACAAGATAGCATGCCTTTTTTCCCTTATCTTTGTGATCTTGATTGTCTCTTTTGTTGTGTCAGTAACCTTTGTTGTTCCTTCTTCCATATCTTCCATCACCAGATCGGTCTCTATCTTTATCTTCCTCTTTCCTGTTGGGACATCTAGCAGCAATATGGCCAACTTCTTTACAATTAAAACAAGCTAAAGGTAACTTTCCCTTATATCTACCTTTACCTTTCTACAGTCTCTGGGCCATAAGAGCTTCAAGCTCATCAAGCTCATCATCAGGATTACTATCACTTTCATTCCTTATATTATGCTTACTGCTAGATTTACCAATCTTTAGAGAAGACATAAAAGTAGACTCAACACTTAGTACCACACTATTATCAAAATTGTTCACTCAAAAGTTGTTAATTTTCCAATCAGACTATCAAGAGTAAGAGTGCTACCAAGTACAGACCTCATTTCATGAATAGCAGATATTCTAATTGCATAAGCAGTAAACAAGGTTCTTAGTATCTTACTTACCATTGTATCTTCATAAATGATACCACCAGCTCCTCGGATAGCATTGACTACCTCTTTGATTTGATTTGTGTATTGTGTGATATTTTATCCTTCCTTCATTTTCATGTCATCAAATCTACCTCTCAAGCTTTTAGCTCTGGCTCTCATCACATTTGCATCACCACCATAAACTAGAGCAAGTTTATCCCACATTTTCTTCATAGTAGTGCAATCCTTGACATCCTTAAATTCAGCATTAGATAGAGCAGGAACAATCTCTATCATAGTAATATTATGTTCATGTCGGTCTCTCAACTAATCAAGATTCAAGGGTCCAACATTCGGTTGTAATTCTCCAATTCTAGATATGTGAAGTCTCATCCAACTTTTCCATGTAGTAAAGTTGTCTTTATTCAGCTTCGGCACTTCCCTCTTATACATCTTGTAATCTTTTTGCTCAAGTCCTTAAAACTTTCTTCCAAGCAACCAACAGGCTCTGATACCAATTGTTAGAATAACTGAGAGGGGGGTGAATCAATTAGATCAGTTATCCTACAGTCCCAAATACAAAGATGTACCTTATCAAATAATTCCAAAAAATTATGCAGTTCGGTAACATAAAATATCAATCTATCTATTCACTTTACCGATTATTAGTAAATAACTAACTGTGATTACCGACCAAATAAATTATGTAGCATGTAAAGTATGATAGCAAAACAATCATCACAAATAACACATAACACAATGATTTAACGTGGAAACCTTGTTAAGGGAAAAACCACCTGGGACCGGTAACCCAAAATAATTCACTCTTCTGAAGTGAGCTCGGTGAAGAGCCAACCTTGTTAAAGGTTACAAACACAATGTTAAGTGTGACCTAGTTAGAGGATTTATCACTAATAGTTAACTTTTGACCAGCATTCACTATGGGGTCAACAAGATAACAATGTACATTCTCTAAATGACATAGGACAGACTATAAGATTGTTAAGTCCACTTGGTTAAGAGATTTTTTGAATCAATGGTTAAACAGATACAGTATGATCTGATTCAAATAAAACTCAATTGTAGATATTCATATCTATGCTAAGCCCATACAAATCCTCTGATCAATCATCAAATTCACTTCAACAATATTCTTCAACTTACTTTCACTCGGTAAATGGTTCTCTAACACTCAGTTAACTATGCAGTTTAGTTCTTTCAATAACCAGTCTGATCAGGCATGCATGAATAGTCTTCATGTGATATCCCTGTAGTCTTCTTCTTCTGGCATGTTTCAATAATGAAACTCATATCTCTTATATAAACAAGAAAACCATTTTCATATCAGCCATTAGATTTTTCCACTTAATCTCCTTCGTCCATTTTGCCTCTTAAACCTTCCTCAGCAAATGTTTCATTAACACGTTTCAATCTCATCCTTTAGATCTTCTCGAAATTTTGTCAGCCATTGATCTCATAGCAAACTTCATCCTTAATCTCAAAATCATAACAATTTCCAATTCATCAAATTCAGTCTGTTGTTCTTTGCATTTAATGTTTTCACCCATTCTCGATCAATATAGAAATGCGTCGGTGATAATTAGTTAAAGTAGCTTGGTTAATACTGTCAGTCGGTATACACTACACTAGCTCAGTGTATACAGAAATCTTCAATTACTGACCACATTGAAATGTTCAATTTCAAATCTCTTCTTCATAATAGATTAATGTAACATGCTCAAGTCAACAATATAAAGCCATAGACTCATCAATAAGTTACCCAGTGTTTACCTTATCCTTATCTGTCATGTCCATCTTTTTCTTATGTAGATATCTCAATTCTTCATATTTTCTTCCTTCAACAGATGTTCAGATGTTTGTAACTAACATGATAAGTACCGTCAAGACTAGTTGACATCAATGACAACATATTGACTAATTTAATCATCTTACATATCATTTCAATACTCGGTGATCTCTAATCACTGTTTCTTCAGTTCATTCAGATATTCAATCAATTGTAGTTAATCATCATCATCAGTATTATTATTATTATTATTAGTTTTAGATGCTAATTTATTTTCTCATTCTGACCAATCAAGTCATAGAATTTTTACAAATGTATGTGCATTTATACTATTTCAAATTTTAACTTTTTAATTTAAATTTATTAGAAAGTTTTTATTCTCTCTCTATTGGCTAGTAGAATGAATAGTCATTGTTGAATAGTTTCCAAATTTTACTTTAAAAGTGAAATATTTATTTCTTAAACTTTAGGCTTTTCCACCAACATAATTTTGTGGACAAATCCTCATTGGTTGTTGGTTGTACTTAAAGAAAATCTCTAGAGAAATCTTATCTTCTCAAAAAATCTAGTCACTCTAGAAAATCTAATTACCAAAACATATTAGAAATAAATCATATGAATTGTGGAAGAAACCACTCCATGTCATCAAGCAGTGGTTTTAAAATCCTCCTTGTAGTTTCAAAAAGAATAAGAGGTTTCACCTTTGTTGTAGCAGTTCTTTTAAAAATTTAAGATAGAAATTTCTTCTATTTTGGTCTTTTTTATTTTGTGATGACGACTTTTAGGCAATATTAATAATTATATAAAACCTATTAAATTTGTGTGATCTTCAAATTTAAAATATTTTAGCTGGAAATCAACAATCTATGTTTAGAAATTGAAAAAGAAATAACAAAATTTGACAGTCTTTGCAAAATAATTTCTCTTTTTTCGTGTGACAAGTTTCCTAATTTAATTTTGGTATTTTTTAAGCACAAATTGGCAAGGGAAGTTTATTTTCTATAATTGCAGGCACAAAGATAGTGTTTCATTTTTCTTTTTTTGGCTTAGAATATGGTTGTTTCTTGAAGCAATGAGTGCATCTTTAAATTTTTCAGCTTAAGATTCTATGCATCTTTCCAATTTTGTTTGTTTTAGGTTTTGTAGTTGGTTACAAAAAATATTTTTTTTTAATTCAAATCAAAGCCCTCTCCATTGTCATTGAAGCTTTATGTAACATGTTAATGAAATATATATTCCATGCTTCTTTTGCAACTTGTTGCTTATGTTTTCTAATAACTTTAGTTTCTGCATTGTGAAATGACAACTATAATCTTGAGAGTCCTGGCACAAGAAAAACAATAATCATTGTTGTATATTAGGTCAATACTTAGGGAATATTTTGACTGAGGCAATTATTTTTGTGAAGAGTTTTTTATTTGGACGATGGCTTGTGGTTTATATATTCAATGCATATTAAATGTAGGGAATCTCTCTTCATCTATATTTTCTCAAAGCTTATTTCTTATTTCCATAAGAAAATAAAAAGTCAAGGAGAGCAAATGTTATGATTGCCTGGAGCAGAGATGAGACTATCTTTCTTGCAGAAGTGAGTTTTTTTCATTTTTTTCTTAAAGAGAACTTATAGGCACTTGCAAGGGGCTCTTACAAATGTTAGTTTGTGATTAATTTTTTATATATGCTAGAAAAAGGATATACTCTATTTTGTATGATAGGGCACCAACTCATTTGAGGAAATCTATTTGCATTAAACTGAGAGAATAGTCTACAACCTGCATAGAAAAAGAGAGTGAAGGCATCTGGAATTGAAAATTGATTCAATGTTTGAGGAGGTGTGCATACATAGGTGGGAGCATTTAGAAATGAGAGAGAGAGAGAGAGGCCATTGAAAGGACAATTTTGTAAATATTGTATTTTTTGAGTGTTAAAAGTAATTATACAAAGAGTCTTTGTCTATCGTATGTTTGAGTTCTGAGGTTGCGGGGAAGAGGTAAGTTCTTTCTTGTATCAAAATTTTGCATTTATCTTGGAAGTCAATGTTCATATTGGTAGATGTTTACCACATTTACTATGGTCTACCCACAGATAGCTACATCTTGTCCAGACATTCCCTTAAGGTCCTTGTTTTACTAGAAACTTGTAACATTTTCCATTTTTTCCAAACTTTATTTTTGAAAAACTTAATTAATTATTGGTTAAAGTATAATTGTTTCCCCCTCTTTTAATTACATGTGGAAAGTAAAAATGACTCCCACTAAAAGATAAACATAAAATGTCACAAATTATTTTTTCATTGATAAATTTCCATTCAATAATTTATCCAACATATTTCTTGTTTACTGGCAACATCCATGATACAACATTTGCAAGTACCAGAGAACACCAAAAACATATTTCATGGATATCTATCATTCAAAAAACTATTACTTACGGTATCAAGTTACAACTGGTGATGTTAGTTGTAACAAAGATAAGTGGCATTCAAACAACAATCAAACATTCATATTTCATATTCATTATATCAGGTCCAAAGTGACTCACTTTCTCAATATTACTTTGTACTACATGCTACTCTATTGATTTCCTCCTACTATAGTTTACCTTCAAGTGAATATTAAGATTGTATATGTTACATATTGTTGTACATGCTTCATTCACGTCTAGTCTTATTAAAATACTATACTTTATTAATGTCATGTTGCAACATTTGTTACTATAATTCATATTTCTTGTCCAAAAATTACACTTCAATTGCTACAATTTCTAACTAATTAACTTTCAACAAATTACATTTTACTTTGGCAGGAACTTTGACACTTTGTGTCCTTGTTAAGATATTGGAATGATGGTTTGTGTTGTTGATCCAATCGTAATATACATTAAACAACTATACTTGTATATATTCTTGTTATCAATTATTGGTTTTATAGCCTTATCTTGTATTTGGTTGTATATATTATCGTTTATTTCTTTTCAAGTCTGATCTTTCTCTATTCTTCTTTATTGCAATCACTCTAACTAATTCATTTCATTTGTATGTCAAAATCAAGACTAAAATGTACGATACATATATCATATCTTACAATGTACAAAAAATATTAAAATAATGACTTTGGAAAACAAATGGATTTCAATTATCCATAAGATCAACATGAACCTATCATATTCTTGATGAATCATAAAATTTTATCTTCAATATTAGATTAACATTCTATATTATCAAATCCGAAAATATTGACTAATTAGCGAATAGGATAGCAAGTTAAGTGAGCTTAACCTTGGATAAAAACTTGTTGTTAAGCACGCTTGAGTTGGAGTAGTGTTGGGATGAGTGACATCACAAAAGGCTTAATGTTTTACCTCTATGAACATCTATATGCAATGAGTGCTAAGTGAGCCATTCATTATAATGAAACATGGGTTCTTGTGAACCACTACTCATAAAACATAAATCAATAAATTTAATTCGAAAACTATACAATTGAATTATGATAATAATATTATAATTATATTTATCTTTTGCTTATTAATTAAAATTAACATAAACCTAATCCTAAAAACTAAATAAACCAGAAAAACTAGAGTCAAAATTCCAAAAAAAAAACAACAAATATAAAGCACTTGCATGTAGACCCAATACGGCTGCATTAAAGCGACTGGCATGGGAAGCACGGACTACATTTCCCGATTTCATGCTATATGCCAGTAGAAAACGAAAAGGCCATCGGTCACTTTTTTCAGCTGCCATTTTTGTTCACCTATTTGCATCGTAATACCTATGCTTATCTGAATAAGCAACCTCCAAATAGATAATATCTTTTGACATCGAAAACTCCCCAGCAGTAAACAATTGTGGGTCAAAGATTTCTCATATATCCTAATGAACAATTCGACGGCGGGATTTGAATGTCGGTCAGATTTCAATTCAGTCTTTTCACTCCAAAGAACAAGAACCCATAGAATCTCATTGGGCCACCTCCATTATCCAATTATTGTTCATATTTTTTAATCATCTGGTGTGGTTAGTATGATATAATGTTCTGGATGAATTTGCCAATCTAGAAGCCCATCATACTTTTGGTTTTTTTTAAATTAAAAGAATTTGACAATTGTAAAGAAAAATAGATTATATAGGATTACAAGATATTAATCTTTTTAAAACTTATTTAAATATTTATAAAAGATTATAAAGTGTAATCTAAAATATTAATGCTCAAAATTTTATATAATCAAATTTAGAAACAATAATATAACATGAAGATATTAATCTTTCGATTGAGTAAAATAAATCATTCTACATCTTAAAAGTAAGAAGTAATATATGAACTATTAAAATAGTAGGGACAGTGGTTCAATCTATCCACTACAAAGAATTCATGAATTTCAATAGACCACCATTGTTCCAATTATTCTTCACATTTTTAGAACATCTCGTGTGATTAACTCAAAATCATGTTCTAGTTGAATTTGGCAATCTAGAGGTCCACCATACTTTTGGTTGGTTTTCAATTAAACCAACATTACAAAGTATTTCTTGTGTGGTAAATGAATTTGACAACCCTAAAAGAAATAGATTACCTATGCACGACAATATAAGATATTAATCTGTCTTAAGCTCTCTAACATTCTTATGACGAAGTAAGGTGTGATCCAAAACTTTGATGTTAAAAAATCTTACATAATTAAATCTAGAATCAATAGTATTAAGATACTAATCTTCAATTAAATGAAATAAATCATTCTACACCTAAAAAACCAAGATTTAACATGTGGCCTATTAAAAAAGTAGGGCTACAATTCCACTACAAAAAAGTCATGAATCTCAATAGGCCACCTCCATTATTTCAATTATTCTTCACATTTTTAGATCATGTGATGTGATTAGCTTGGGATTGTGTTCTAGTTAGATTTAGCAATCTTTTAGTTGGCTTACAATTAAACCAGTGTTGAAAAGTATTTTTATTGTGTCTGAATGAACTTGACAACCCTAAAAGAATATCGATTATCTATGTGCAATATTACAAGATACTAATATGATTATCTATATATGACATTATAAGATACTAATTCTTCATAAATTCTCTTAACATTCAAATGATAGATCATGAAGTGTGATTTGAAATATAAAATATCTTAAATAATCAAATCTAGAAACAATATCATTAAGATACTAAACTTCTAATTGCTTAAAATAAATCATTGTACACATGAAAAATAACAAGTAACATATGACACTGGGATTACCTATACACGACATCACAAGATATTAATCTTTCTTAAGCTCTTTAACATTGTGATGATGGATCACACTCAACCTTATACAATATTAAGACACTAAACCAATTCAATGAAATGAAGCATTCAAAGGAAAAATTAAGTACATATGGCCCATTAAAGCAGTAGGGTGACAATTTAATGTACCATATGGCTCATTCACAGTCTATTCTCGGTCTCCTCCCAGTGGGCGTTTGAGCTACAAAAAGAATAGAGAACGCACACAATGTTGGGGTGACGCAAGGCTCATTTGCGTCCGTGTAAGTAATGCTGTAGAGAGATTCTAAAGCTTGTGTGGGGGGTGGCATTGGTACGATTAGCACTTGACACGGCTTTTAGCGATAGACCACAGACTAGGTAAGCCGTATAAATGGCTATATGGTTTGAATAGGCTACAGAGTGACGATCAAATTGCTTTGCTGAAGTGACACTTTGAGTAGAATTCACGTCACCAGACCGTATCCCTCACAGTCAAAACCTGGGCCAAACTTGGAAGTTGGCATGATGATCCAAATATTTATGGACAATTTCTCATGTGCCAACTACTTTATCGTTCAGAATAATCTGTCTTCAACGCAATTCTAAGGCGATTCCTACAGACAAGCTCTCTGCCAATGATCTCAGCACCTAGCTTTGCCCCACGTGAAGCTCCATAGCGTAGGCCTCACTCAATCGTAGCTTTATCTGGTTTTGTAAGTTCTAGGGAAGAGCGTACGCTTATACTAATTATTGTTGGGACTCGACTCAATTCTATCAGGTTTGGGTTTTCTAAATCATGGCTTTCCAAGTTTATTAGTTCATTCATGGAGATTAATATTTTAAGATCGTACTCTCAACTGATTTCTGAAGTGGGTAGCTTACTTATTAGTAATCATATAATTTATATGTGAATGGATAATTACAATGATTTTAGATAGTTACTAATTTTACTCTTATAATCTTAAAAGAATTACATTTCAAACATGGATAGCTCCTTTTTATGAAAGTCGTCAATAATGAAGATAATTGTTTCGCATATGAACTATTCCTCTCTCTCTATAAACAAGGCTTGGACATATCAATGATTCAATAGTGGCATGATTCAATTGGCACATTGGAGAACTGGTGGGGATGAATCACTAAACATAGGGATAGATGAGCATATTTGAGTTCCTCTAGTTGGGTAGGGTGGGAAGCCTTGATCATGACAATATAAATATTATTTTGGTAAAATTTCTACATATTTATTTATATTAGTGTTTTAGATAGGACTCTATGATCCATCATCATGATGTAATGAGATCAAAATGATGAGAGGATTACAAGTTAGCTTGAGATGTAAATCCAAACCTATAATTTTCTTTGCTCATTTCATTCTCATCTTCCCAAAAAATTTAAGGCTTTCAAACGCAATTCTCTATCATGAAAGGTATCAAGTTAATGAATATGATGTTTTGTCGTCTATGATATAGTACAAAATAATGTATCATAAAAGCTATGTATATTGAAATTATATCAACATGGTAGGGCCACACTTTGTGATCCATCATCATGAAAATGAATATTAATATTTTAGATAGGACTCTATGATCCATCATCATGATGTAATGAGAGCAAAATGATGAGACGATTGCAAGTTAGCTTGAAATGTAAATCCAAATCTATAATTTTCTTTGCTCATTTCATTCTCATCTTTCCAAAAAACTCAAGGCTTTCAAACACAATTCTCTATCATGAAAGGTGTCAATTTAATGAATGTGATGTTTTGTCATCTATGAGATAGTACAAAAGAATGTATCATAAGAAATGTGTATATTGAAATTATTTCAACATGTTAGGGCTACACTTTGTGATCCATCATCATGAAAATGAGATCAAAATGATGATAATGAGAGGATTACAAGATAACTCACTTTAAAGTCAAATCTACAAATCTTCATGAATCTCATTCACATCTTGTTTAAAACTTGTGACTTCCAAATTTATAATTCTTCCCTAATAAGAAAATATCAATAATAAATATGAACTTTTACTATTTTGATTATTTTAATTCTATTATCTCGATTATAAGTAATAAAATCTAGTCCAAAATAGTAATTTAAATTTAATATAGAATTACTGCTAGAGACTTTTTCATACTATCTAGTTAATTATAATTTTATATTCATTATTAATAGTATTTAATGAAAACATTGTATAGACATTAAAATAAAACTAACTAAAAGAATTATAGATTTATCTCTTTCTTATTGATTTAGTTGCATATAGTTGATAAAAAATAATTAACTAAAATTTTAATTTTTTAAAAAATATAATAAATAAGAAATAAAACAGCAATATGTCCCCCAATCCTCATATCTAATTAAAAAAAAAATCTGATTATTTATACAACTTATCTAAACACATACTAATATCAATAATTACAAAATAACCTAAAATTATTATATAAAATTTCAAAATAACCCTCACATTAATTAATCCTTTGCCAATCATTCAATAAAAAATAAGCTGATACTGAGTAGGCTACGTACTACCCAAGCAAAATAAAAATTAAAAATAATACTTGTAAAAAGCGTTTTTCTAGGTCATATTCGGGGCTTTAGATCGGGAGACTAGAAAATAGTCGAAATACAAAGGGTACGTTAAAAGTGAGATTCATATTGTTTGGATCGAAGTCGACTGAAATCGACGTGAGGAAATATAAATTGGAGAGAAATGCAAACGACAAAGAGGTGCGCAAATCAAGGAGAAAAAGGAAGAGACAACCATTGACCACTGTTTCAAAAGCAAGGCCGTGTTGAATACGTGCAACGAGGAAATTTTCTCACATCAGTTTTTTTCCTTTTATTTGTAATTTTCTTTGCACTAATTGAATCTCACCTTTTCGACGAACATCTCGAAGGACTGCCTCTGTCGGTCACATACGAAGTTTTCAATCTCATCAATCATGACGCTATTTTCTTATTGGGATTTGGCTTCTTTTGTCGCATATATAGAATGAGCATTACTCCAAGCTTTGTTGTTGGGTGGGAACAAGTTCAGCCCAACATTTTATAAAGATTTTATTACCTTTGTGAAATTTGTGGTGACCACTTTCCTAGTGAGAGACACAACAATTGACTTTATAGTAAGGCTTTCCCCATCTACTTTAAAAGCGTGTCTTGTGGGCCTATATTCTTTTCTCATATATATATGAAAGAATATACTTAAAAGTATAAAATAGTTGAAATGCAATAGGAGCGAATTGTAATTTACAATTAAGCTGATACCAATTTTGTGCAAGAGCGTCAGGCATATGTTCCTCCACAATGATGTTCATAGTTGTGAGGAGAAATCTATTGCAATCTTTAGCAATAGATAGCAGTTGAGACTAAACTTTATATATTTGTGTCTTAAGCTCCAAATCATAGCTGAGTTTCTCTTTCCAAGCTTTAGCAAGATAAGACTATTGTAAAATAATATTGGAGAATAAACCATGCATAATCACTTATGTACTAGGGAAGACATTAGAGAAAATGACTTTTACATCTATGCAACCAAATATATAACAAATACATTGACGATAAGATTTTGAGAGCAATACAACCCTAACAAAGTGAGTTTTCCAACTTAATTTATATATTTTTAACATATAGAAAGAGTTGTTTGCCAATTTTTTTGAGCATGAGAAAGAATGTTTAAAGGATTCCAACTTGTGACACAACGAATATTTGAAGGAATAGTTAGGGAGAAATGAGAGATGTTCTTCCACAAAAAATTTATAGTGGATGATTTTCCATGCAAGAAATTGTACTTTTTCTCTAGCATTGGATTTTCAAATAGCAAGGCTTGAGCTAACCACTTGGACTAAGACCAATTCACTCTTCATATTAAAGTTAGTTATAATTGTTCTTTTGTTTATGAAATTAAATGTGTATGGATTGAAGAAGCCAAAAATATCATTGAGATTAATAAAAGTATATATAGAAGGATCGAGATTAATTCATAAGTACATCTATAGTTTAGACGTGATAATAGTCATAAAATTTAGAGTATGATGTTACATTTTATATATTTTAATAATTTTATTACTTGAACAAAAGAATGTATTTGTATGAACAAAATTTATATTTAATAATTCAAGTTATTTTGTTACTTCATCTTGGATAGTAAAGTACTATAAACTATAAATTATGTACATACATCATATTTTCTAATTATATTATCCTTTAAATTAGGTTAGGGTACACCAATAGTTCAACTAGGACAAACACATCAATTCAAAACAATCACATAATTTTTAAATTATGACACACTCAATTGACCACCAAATATAAAAAGATACATAGACTAGAGTAGATACTATGATTGCATAATATGAGACAAACTTATGTTAAGCTAATCCATGAGAGTGGGATTTATTTAGAATTGCATCTATGTTAAAATTATATTCTATATGACCATGATAAAAAAAGAACAAGGAGATGCAAATTTAATATAGATAATGAAATTTTAAATTAAAGCCTATATATCATCAATTAAAAATATTTTAGGTTTATAGAAGAACATCAAGATGAGATTTTACAAAAAAAAATTACTCTTCTAAGGAATATTAAATGATCCAAACCCCACAAAATGAGTGGATATAATCCTACACAAAGTAAAAATATTTGTAGTGATTAAAATTTAAAAATCAATCTCAATATTACAATCAAATGAAATAGAAAACTTGCAAATAAGAAAATGTTAGTTTGATTACTAAGAAAGTTTCTAATATATGTCAAAGAGCATTATATGTATAGATAAAGATCGAATCTAAACAAACACTTCTAAGTTCTAATGGATCATAAGAATGGACTAAGTGATTAATAATCTCATAACCACCTCTTCATCAATGTAGATGTTAGTTTTAGGTTAAATTGTCATTCATGGAATCAAATGCATGAAATTTCCTTGAGAGTGCCTTTGATATCAACATTGAATGAACCCACTTTGAATCAAATGTTAGCATAATTTAATTTAAAAAAATTACTTGTGGATGTCAATCATGTATTGAGTGGAGAATATGTAGATCTATATTTTAATAAATAAATGGCATATTGGTCAATCATTGGTAATCTTCCATACATAATCTTATGTTCAGTTATCTATACATAAACATCCTTGATGCTCTAATGAAAGGAAGCAAGAAGTGCCCCACTTGTTAGCTAAATTGAAAGATACATAATAATTTAACGACTTTATTTAGGGGTTTAATCTAAGGGGTGTTTGATTGAACCACCTTCAATCAAACCTATTGAACATATGCATGGTACTATGTGGCAAAGAGGGAGGGGATCTAAGGAGGTTTAATTGAACCCCAATGAGAAATCTATACATGGGGTCAAGAAGTAGTATTTTTTACTTTTGAATAGTGAAAAGGGGGATCAGTTGAACCATATTAGATTAAACATGTATGTGTGGTGTCTCTATGACACCTTCTTCCCCTTCTATCCACATGTAGCAATTTTAATAGGCAAAACATGGCAATTCATATCACATTTGTCAATGTCAAAGAAAGGCATATGAACAAAAAAAACTATGGGCACATAGCCCTTGTTGTTATCTTACAAAAACAATTAATATGTATTGTTCTATATAAATATTATTTATTTTAAAATCAACTAGTGTAGACACCTAGATTTTTCTACCCTAATATCACATTCAATTCATTGTCATCTCATCAATTGATCCCTTGTTAATAATTAATTACATTATTCTATTTATTTATTACTTAAATCACACTAACATCCCCTTCTATAATTAATCAAGACTAAAAATATTAAATAATAAATAAATAAATAACTATGGAGTGTCCCACTTAGAGCAACAATTGAAAGACTTTGTTGATGAGGCTATCATTGAGGTTCAAACCTCTATTGGGGCATTGTGCTCGTAGTTTTAAGTTTGTGGAGTGTTTGGTAGCCTAAAAGACTATTGTTTACCAATTAAAATAAATAAATAAATAACAACAATTATCCTCACCCACATTCCACTCCATGTCAAATTAGTTACATAGTTAATCAATCAAGTTATCTACAAATCAAAATAACTACCTAAACAATGAAGTTGGTTGACTAGTTAATAATGGTAGTTA
Organism: Chamaecyparis obtusa; assembly: GCA_027943335.1. Lineage (NCBI taxonomy): Eukaryota > Viridiplantae > Streptophyta > Pinopsida > Cupressales > Cupressaceae > Chamaecyparis > Chamaecyparis obtusa. The sequence goes on along the minus strand of BSBK01000023.1, from coordinate 163,988 downwards.
GAAAATTAATTAATTTTTTTATTAAACAATTTAGTTACTTGACTAGTTAATCAATGTAGTTAATAAATCAATTAGTTTAGTCCATTAATGAATCAAGGGATTTAATTAATCAATAACATTATTGGATCAATCAATATAGATCTTTTTTTAATTCTAAATTAGTCTTTAGTCTTTAAGCTTGATGAAATTGATATAAACCATTTATTTAATCATCCACAAAAGTATTAAATCTACTCTTATCTTTAATACTATCATGAAAAAATAGAGAAAATCATCAAGAAATGAAGTGGGGATCTTGCATGTTCATTTGAGTATGTACACTCCATAATAACATGAGTTAATCCACTTGTCCTTATGATCTAAGGTTTAAGCTTGATTTAGAATAGGAATTTATATTTTTTTGTTGATCTCACTTGTTCAAAATTTCACATTAATAATCAGTATGCTACAAAAAAATAATGGCCTCTATTCAAGATATTGGGGACATAATAAACCATATAAATAAAAACTCAAAAAAAATGCATGAAAATGTAGATTTAAATTTCAATCATTAATTCCTAAAATTTAGTGAAACTACCCATGCACTAGATATTGTCCAATTGACGATCTTTGTGCAAAAAATCATGGGAATATTTTATCTATAGTTCAAATAATGTATTATAGAAAAATATAACAATAATAATTAAATATTTATATTTTTTAATAAAATTTTAAAAATGAATCTTTAAAAACACCATAAAACATTAATTTTCATTATCCTTAATTTTTTGTTAGTTTGAATTCATTATAATTCATAGAGTCTTGTGAATGCTTAAAAACCTACTTCAAACTTTAAAAAGTCAAAATACGATGTTGTATTTTCACATTAATACGGCTTATTAGTTCAAATTGCTTCAAGAATCTTTATTATTCTAACACAATTCTTCATTTATACAAAGACAATTTTTGTACTCAACTACTTAGCTACTCCAATCCTCAAGAACTTAACTTCTCCTACAATGCGGTACTATAAATTTGACACCAGTGTGTTCAGTTTGGAATTTTTCATATCTAAATCTGACCATTGTATAATGAGATAGTGAACTACAATAAATTCTTAACTTTAGAAGCATGATGTAATAAATCCTAACATATCAAAGATGAGTGCACATAATAATGTGGATTGCAAATAATTTCATAATATATAGAATATCAAAATTAATTTGTATTTTTTCATTGATATCATATATTGTATTATGCATGTTCCAGATGTAGTCATAGCTTTTATTGAGCTATTTCCCTTGTTCAAAAAGAGGTTGTCGAAGGAAAGAAATAAGTTTTATCTATTTAAGATTGTAGGGTTACTTTGTAATAGCATTTTGATGCTCTACTAAAGTGGTCATTTATTGTTCAAGGATGTACATATGTCAAACTAATATAAAATGGGCTTCCATCTAAAAAGCATATTATGAGATGTAGATAGGTTTCTATCTAAAAAGCATGTTGTGAAATGTAGAGATGTTTTCCATCTAAAGTCATGTTATTAAATATTTTTTGAAACGTAACTTTTTGTAGGAAACTTTTCTAGACATAGTTTAAACAAGAAAATATTAATAAGTCTATGCTAGAAAATTTAATAGCAAATAATATCTTAAATACAATATAAAAATTAATTTTTCACTTAGAATATAATGAAATATTTTTTCCTTACAAAATTTTTTAAGAAAAAATATAGAAAAACATATTCACTTATTGTAGTAAGTCATTTATCTACAATGCAATCAGATAGTTTACTCTCATTTTTAACCCTAATCCAAATGTGACTATTAATTTAAAAAGTACATAATATCTTAAAACTATACCTATAAAATAATCCATAAACACCCAAAACTATTCTTTTAAGAGAATGTATTAGAGACTTATGGAGCCCACACTCCCTAGTCAAGGAATTGCAAGCACTCCCATCATGGAAAGGTATACAACCTATAAAGGGTGTAAAACAAAAATATAAAGAACACATATGGGTGGTCCCACAATAGTGTGTCCCACTTTTTGGCCAACTTTGACACAAAGATCAACATTATGAGAAAAAACTTCACTTTCGAACACATGTTGCTGCAAAACTATTAGGAATTTGAAGATGATGTAAACTAGAGTTTTTTAGAATTTTCTTTCTAGTTTCTAAATATATTTTTTTAAAAATTAAAATTCATTTAAATTCATTTTTCCTTCTCCTTATAAAAGTGGTTTATGTGAAAAACTGTGTTTTTAAGGAGTTACTGTCATTTGGATCAACATAACTTTTTTTTTAAATATGATAACAATGTAATTATTTTGAGATTATATTTTTTACTTTGATATCTAAATAATGGAATTGGTTTCATTCATTTTAGGTCAATATTTCATAGTTTATTAAGTTCTAAAGTGTCAGTAACTATAATTTAGACATAAGGTCACTTGGATCGCTCTAACTTGATCTGTGTATATCAAAATTTATTTTTTCCTTTTTTTTTATAGAAAGGTAACATAAATACTCTTTTCCCACATATTTTTCATTAAAAAAAAAATTGTAATTTACTATTTTTCCCAAAGTCTTAAAGAGACAGGTTGTTGAATGACCAAACAACCTATGTTTAGTTCAAGTAATATTTAAAAGTGATAATGAACTCAATATGTATTAAAATTATATTCATTAGAAATATTTTTCCGAATAGCATCATACTACATAGATAGGTTTTTCAAATGGATTCATTTGATCTGCCAAAACATAAAGTCGAAGTGATTTTTTGTCAGCATTTTAATAGGTGCGAAGGAGACTCCATTGTAGGTATGAATGAGGAGCATAGATGTTATATCAATGTTTTTTTATTCTAAGAGGCTTTGAGCTAACCATTTGTAATTAATTCTGTCAAATGGAACCTCTCAAGGCTTAAATCATCATATTTTATTAAAAATGTGTTATTTCAGCAAAAATCAGCATGTCTAAAAAAGTGGGACACACTATTGTGGGACCACCCATATCTAATATCACTAAACAAAGTGGCACTTGATAATTCCAATTATGCTTGATCATAACATGTCTAAAAGGTTTCCCAAAGTGCATCATGTGAAGAAGAAAAAACTAATAGAGTGACTTTCTAAGTGATTTTATCAATGACAAAATGAAGTAATCATTTTAAACTATAGAGTAATATGTTTTGACAACATGACATGTTCAAAACAATTGGTTGTCAAATTCATTAATTTAAAATAAAGTAAGTAGAAGACACATTGCTAATAAAAGTGATGTTCTTACTAGCAAATAATTTAAAAATTAACTACGATGAGGAATCCATTTTATTCTTACAAATCCTCCAACTAAGCCTACATGTTTTCTTTGAGCTTGCAATCCATTTGATATTAAATAGATAACAAATAGACACATAAGTATGATGGCATTTGTAGACCATTTTTATAGTAAGTTGTCAAGGAAATGGCCATTGTGCTAGTTGTAGTCTTGAATGAATTTGTAAAGAAACATAGTAGCTATTTTGAGAAGTAACCTGTTACTATTTAGGTTTTTAATGTTGTTGATAATATGAGTAACATTTATTTAGATATTAAATGTGGATAATAAAAATTAATGGTTATGGTACTTAATTTATTGAAATAAGTTGTAGAAGATAACAAAAATTAGGAATAAATTTGTTAAAAATAATTTTTCTTCTATTAAATGAGAGATTCAGGGATTGATAACAATCTATTATAATATATGGAAGAAGTGATAAATTCCTAATTCTATCTATACTTTATATCACTCCTTTGTTTACAACCAAATTATCAAGTTTATTCTAACTAACTACTACAGAAGGTGAGTAATTCCTCACAATTTCTTATCAAAAGTTATGTTTCTATTTTCATAATATATAGAAATCATTGAAAACATGACTTCTTGATTATCTAAAATACTCAAAAGAAAATTGAATAATATTACAAATTTTATAGCTTGTCCATATAATGCATAATATTATACATGTAAATATATAAATTTATTTTATAACTATATTTGTATATTTTACAACCAGGCATTCAATATAAAAAATTCAAACAAAAATAAAATACAACATTAAAGACTAACCATAACCTAACCTTTATTATTACCAATGTAACTTAGTGGTCAATTGCATATGGTATTAGTATCACCACAAATAAGAGGTACTCTAGGATTCTTACAAAATAATATTATGTTTATAATATATTTTTTAATCTAATTGTATGTTAGATATGTATGCACTAAATCTAAGTAGGAGAGCAAGGGATGAGAAATATTGAAGGAATGTCAATACTTAAATAAATATAATAATTATTTTGGGTTGTGTTATGATGAAAGATGTTCTTGTTTTGATCTTAAAATAATTGTTTGATAAACATCAATTTAAATTTAGCAATTAAAAAATTAGTGAGCTTGAGATTTAATTAATGCCAATTTTATTATTGGTTAAATAATATTTGGATGAAATTAATTTTTAAGTTAATGGGACTTTGGTCTATTAGTGAAATTGAAAGGTTCTTAATGATCCCACCATAGATCAAGTCTTAATTAGTGCAAGGCTCTAACATTGAAAAAAGGATGAGGCAAGATTATGCCCTAGGAAAATTTGGTAGAATGGAGACCCCTCAATCCTTAGCACATAGCTGAAGAGGTGCAACTTAAGGCTCATGCTCTTGTATTAGGTAGCTAAAATGACTTCGTGGATATAAATCCTCCATCAAAAAATATTATAATATAAAATCCACATGACATTTAAATACTAAGCAAGCATAATAAAAACTTGGCACTCAAATGTTAAATCTATTAATTCATTTTGAAGTATCAATTCAATAATTGCTTCAAATTAAAAATTTCTTTCAATATGAATAGGAACTCCAAAGGAATATGAATTAAGTTATCATCTTTTTTGTTAAAGATCTAAAATATCATTAAGGAGTGAGTATACAATCGACTAGTAGTGTTGCATATCTCAATATTTTTATTACAACTAATAAAAATTTATTAGTTGATTTGGATTTTTTCTCTAGAAACCTTAGAATTATCGTTATACATGTTATACATCATCTTTACTTGCATGTTATTAAACAACAATATGAATTCAATGTGGCACTTGTCTTTGTTATTTGACTTACCAAATATAAAATCCTTTTTCCTAGCAACATAAACTATTATTATTTAAAATTATAAAATATTTTTAGTGAGGAATAAAAAAAATAAAATTTTAAAGAGTATACAATTGGGGCACCATTAAAGATGTGAAACTCAACAACTTGATCTTGTTTTTACAAAAGTATCAATAAAACTCATTTAGCATGATGTATTGTTGAGTTTTTTTTATTATTGATGTAGGACCACTCCACCCTTACACACTCAAACACATGCTTTGATACCACTTGATGAAGGGTATTGCTCTTACAAACCCAAACATATAACAATGTGTCTAGATTGAATATAATGCTTGAGGATGATTAAGGATGATTACAAATGTATATATGCCCTACTTATATAAGCAAGAGATCATTAGGTAGACCTACAACTACCTTTGATATAAAATTAAACTTCTGAAGTAATTGTTAAATAATGAGACATGGTCTCATATCTTCTAGAATGCCACCTAGGATAACTAGCATGATCTTTTGAACTTTTTTAAATAACAAGTTGTGCAAAATGTAACTTTATTATAACTAACTAAATATTTATTAAATGAAAAGTTACAAAAGTAACTTTATGATAACTAACTTATTTTTTTCTCTCCTTTTTAAGCTAAAAATAGTAACCCTATCATTTTTAACATGTATTGAAAAAGAAACAATATTTTTATTAGTCTTACACCTTGGATACTAAGCATTAATTAAAGTGAATACTTTTTACTAGATTTTTGAATCAAAGGGGTTAAACCATTTACCAAGAAGAAGATATAAAAACCAACAATTACTAACAAGAACAAGGCACACCATGAGGCAAAACATAATAACACACCACATGATAGAAGAATAGAACATATGAGGAATATCAAGCTTGATTAGGTCCACTTCTTAGGCTAGTTTGAGTCCAAAATACATAAGATAGCTTTGTTTTGATCTAGTATCAGAATGCTAATTTGAATCAAGCCCCTTCTTATTGGGGTCGATAGAGGAGGACAATCAATTTTCCTTGTTGAAGGGAAAAGAACCATGAGGAGGATCATCAAACATAATAAAATTTCAAAATTTACTTTTCATCGTCAAACATGTGTCACTCTTTGAGTTTATCTTGTCCAAAAAGAACAATCTACTTCACCAATCCCCTCCATGGGGATGCCAGACTCTTCTTTTTTAGGGAAGGATTCTTCAAATCTATAAGTTTCTTATGGTCAATCCTTAAATCATTAGATGTAGTACAAAAATGTCATACCGTGTAATAGTTGAGGCACATCATAAGGGACTCCTCATATTCAGTTTGTTGTACATGATCTTTAAGTTTAGAAGATAAAGTGATTAAGGAAGCGAGTTACTTTTCGATAACAATGTTGACACAAAATCTAAAAAAGAGGAATCGCTTTCTAGATGTAGTCACCTCATCAATCACATTGAGATCCCCTAAAGAGTAGGTTGTGGATGTTCACACTTCCTCATCTCAATACTCTAATTGTAGGCTAAGGAGTCTAATCCATACATGGACATTTTCAATTCAATCTTATTAAGATCCAAACCTAGTTCCCACTTCTTGAGGAAGAGGTACAAGTTGTCAACAACACACAACCCACCTTTCTCATTTGACAAGATAGCACAATATCTAGTGGATCTTTGGTTTTCCATTTCCTCCTAACCTTGATTCCAAGGCTATTCAAAGTTGTCCTAGCCCCATAAAACCTATCAAGAAAGCATTCGCAACTTGGAAGTCAGAATGTAAATAACACAGTCAATAAATTCTAAATTATCCACATTGTTTGAAAACCATGAGAATAGAAGTCAGAGTAGGGGAAATGTACTAGTAGTCGTTATAGCTAACTTCACACACCCACGGATCATAAACGAAAAATTTGATTTCGACAAATTTTTTTGTTGTCTCTATATGTGACTTAACTGCTTATAACTATTGTTCTAGCTTCTGGGTAGTAACAACGCATGTTGTGGGATCTGTTATGTGCGCAAGGGTCAAAAAGTGGGCATTTTAACAAGTCACCCAATACCTACTCAAAGATGCCCCAATAACTGTCCACCACAACTACCTCAAAAATTGTCAATACTTTTGTACAAATGTCTCAATAGTTGTTCAAATATTACCAATACTTAAGTAGAAATGTCCTATACTGGGGGTACAAGTGGGTGACTATTTGTATACTATATATTTATTAATGAGCTTTTAGTTATATTTTATTTGTTTCTTTAAAATTAGTAATTGGAGGGTTAAGTGTGCATGGAGTGTACGACTATTGGAATGTGGGTGGTAACTAGCGCTTTTCCTTTGGTGTTTGAAGAAGCACAATTGTCTTGATCGTATATCCAAATTTCCCATGTGCTTTGTAGAAACCATTATTACTAATTTATAATATAATAGATCATTTTAAGCTCTATTTGATTAAAAAAAAATTGTAAAAAGTACTTTTATAAGAATTTACTAAGCTATTTAATAGTGGAGAAGTCTATCAAAACCTAAATTTTAGCACAGGAGGACTTCAATTATTTTTAATCTCTCCTTGTAAAATTTAAATATTTGTGATGGCTAAGTAGACGATGGCATTTAATAGCGTAAAAGAATGCAATGACTTCGACAAGTAGATTTAATGATATCATGTCCGAACAAAGCCAAAATGTCTTATGGCAATAATGGAGTAGAATTATGGATTATGGCGCAGTGTCTGAACACAAGAATAACGAGAAGTACACGCAATGTTGAAAAGGAGGTCTCCCAACAGCCATTGACTTGATTGCTCCGACTGCACCAACCTTTCATTAATAAACGGTTTGCGGGCCATATGTCTACAAAATATATTATTGGGAGAATATGAATACAGCCTAACATGGAGATCCCAAGAAACCATCCTGCTGGCGATTGTTGTATGCCAAATTCCAATGCAGATAATCATTTCAGATATCAAAAAGTTCATAAAAATTTCAAAGTAGCGAACATGAAATATGACGTTATTTTATTTCATTCACGAATTCCAAAATGATCTTTTCAAATAATGCTCGCGGACTATGCCACCCATATTGACAAAGCACTTATTTCATTCTGCCCTGAATAAATTTTAAAAAGTTTATTCTTTTTCTTTTTTATATTTTTACATATTGTTTTTTATGTAAATAATTTTTTTTAATTGGAAGAAGCAAACCAATAACAATATCAAAAATCAATTATAATATTGCTGTACATAACAGCAGCAACTTACACAATTAATTTCTAATCGGCATAACATTAAACATTGACGTAGATTACAAAAAAGCGGAGCTTATAACCAGTTAGTCTTTACAAGACCATTTCCCCTCTTATATCTTTTTCGAGTAATACATAGAGCACTGACATTGCTTTATAGTTGTTGGATTTGTCTTAGTTAAACAAATGGGTTATGCGATAAGGTTATATAGTTGTTCGGTTTTTGTTAGTTCAATTTGAGTTGGTCTAATAGTAGAGAACTTGTGTTCTTGAGAGAGAGGTCACAAGCTCAAATCCCACAAGGGGAAAGGTATGTACTCCTTGTTTGTAGATCAATTAGATATCTCTCACAAGGAATAGGGGTTAGCATGGACTCTAAAAGATCCTCTCATTTCCTTTTATATCTAGATCATATGTCATCTTTATTTTGGGATCTAACTCAGTTCAATTGTATCTTGACATGCCTTTCTTCGTAAAATATTAAATTCATTAGGTGTTTTATAAAGTAGTTTATAACTTTACTTTATTTGAAACAAAACAAATGGGACCAATCATCACATTGTATATTGGTAGATATAAATAATAAAATATATTCACTTCTTAATTTTTCTTTTTGAAACCATTCTATTATTAATAGATAGTTGTTCACCTTTGAGACAAAGATCTATTTCCATAACATATAATTTATCTCTAATTTACATGGTGTCTACATTTTCTAATAAGAGGCATTCTCATAGGTTCGACTTGGTATCATGTTCATACATCGTATTGAATGACCAATTAATTGTTGTGCATATAATGCATACAACTCTAGTTTCTAGATCAATGGCTCTTTAAAAATTAAGAATTGTTTATCTATTTGGTCATATTGTTGTGGAGACAAGATACATTTGTTATTGTTGGATGGTTTAATCAAAGAATACCCTCATCAATTATGTTCAATCAATTGAACTTAAACTTTTGACATATATATTAGTGTTATTGATGTTATTTGCACAAACATTAATCTACCCTTCTTAAAATGCCAACCTATTTACTAAGAGTTCTAGATTATTTATAGAACAAAACACATAATATTGGAGATTTAGATCTTCATTTCTAAATATTTAGAAAATTGTATTCAATGTTTCTAAAGTATAGGAATATAGGGTTATGATTATTGTTTTTAGTAACTATGTGCTATTATCTCCTAATAGCTATTATACCATCTCAAATTTAGGAAGCTTTCATTGTGACAAATAAATTATTTATTAATCTTAGAAGTGTACATTATTCTCAATAATGTCTTGTAAGTCAAACTAATTTTTACATGAATCAATATCATGAAAATCTTATAAAATTTTGGGTGTTTGTGTTGTATCATTCATGATTGACATAGATATTCTTTAAATATTTTTTTATCAATATAAATCATTATTTCTACATTCAAATTATGCTTGTGTAGATCATGTTAATAAGAAGAAGATTATTTTCCCATATCAAGGTTTCAAAGAAAAATCAAGAACATGTTGGTAAGAAGAATATGTTTGTGAGCTTAATGAAGTTCTATGCAATAAGTTCTTTGATAATTGTACTATAAGATGTTAGAAAATGCAAAAATAATTATACAAGTGATAAACAAGAATATAATCCAAAATATACAACACCACACCCTCTCACTTGCACATTGTGCAATGACTACATTTACTATGGTATCATAAATATGGAAATGGATCACATGTTTTAATCATCAACATTATTTAGGGTGAGTTTAAACTACATTCTAGTTCTCTTAATTAGCTCTATCACCTTAATACATCTCTCTAATGAATCTCTGATCAAATATAGATGCATAAGTTAACACGAAGTAACAAAACATCTTCTATACATAAAGTCAAAAGAAAAAAAATAAATCATTTATCTTGAAATATGTTAACATCACTTTTATCATACATTAAAGACAATTAACATCAAAACTATTATAACTAACACTTTTTCCACTTATAAGCTTATCAATAATCAAAATCTCTTTTTTTTGTAAAATTATAAATATCACCAATAAACAAATCTTTCTTTTCTTCACCCCTTTCTTCATTTTACCATATTTAAGTCTCACTCATAACATAATTAAAATTTAAACCAATTAATATATTTATTATATTCACACACTTTCAGAACATTATGTTTAGAAAGATTTTGCATAAAACCACAACAATCAAGATCGTTCCTATACTATAAAATTTGATTATTCAAGTTAATCTCTAGATATAACATGAAATTCCATTCTTTCTTTTTTTTTAATTGAATAAAGTGAAGAAATGAATTACAAAATAAAAGACAATCAAATTATTACCACAGAACACTACTAATCATAAGGAATACCAATAACGTCAATATATGAATCATTACAAATACAAAAACTATAAGCCTAACCCTAAACATATCTTTGTATTTAACATTCAAAATTTAAAAAACAAATTTCAGCCGATTAGATTCAATATACCCTTCAAGAATGCTATTCCTCTTCTGATAGCCAATTTTATTCTTGGTTGTGTACTAAGATTAAGAATAACTAGATCTAAGGAGAGTCCAAGTTTTCCTTGAGGATGTTCTAAGATCATAATTTTCGATTACATAATCTAAAAATTTAATAGAAGCAACAGCGAATGACGGTAATCTTAAGTAAGATTCAACTGATTTTAAGATAGAGCTATCATATGTTATTAGGAGACATGTTACGGGTTGAAACATATATAAATATAGAATATTTCGATCTGGACAGATCAAGAAACAAGGTTATGTACAATTGTTGAGTTCTTCAATTAAGACAAGGAAAACTCGGGAATGATGGTGTTCCACTAATCCTTGTAAGATCAGCATCCGTATTACTGGTATTTCGATATGCCACCCAGCCACTGGAAGACAGCTTACATTGATAATGGTGTATATCTCTCAACTGATATCAGCCTACATACAAGGACAATTTGTTGTTTATTTTGACAACAGCAAGACATATGACACCCAATTTCACTCCAGAGAATAGGTCTAATTGTAAGGACAGTTTCATCATGACTATATTTTAGTTCGTCCTATGATAGGCACATTGCTCTTCTATTATATCTCAGTTGAGTTAAAAATCCCCCAACTGAAGATTTTGTATTTGTTTTCAATCTCTTGTTTGAATTGAAATCATTTCTCTCACATATGATAGTTTCATAATAGCAATCAGTTATAATTCCACGGTTTTCACGATGAATTATAGAGTGCAATCTGAAATGTAATGGAAAAAATTTCACAATTAAACCTAAAAATTACAGTGTCCGGTAAATCCCTAACCAGAATTTACAAGGTTATGGAAAATCTTCCCCCTGGTGAGCAGCAAATAGAACAAGAAAATAGTTAAACAGAAACCTTTTCCTTGAAGGATTCTCAGAAATCAGTAGCTCGGCAGAAACTTACGTTTAGATAAGGGATCCCCAAATGTCGGTATCTTTGAATTGAGGATACCCATTTTAGATTTTCTGTTCTCTGATAGTTTAGTTTGATATACCCTTTCTAACGAGTCTGTTAGATAAAATGATATATTCATCATCTCATGTTTTCTCTCCATGATAGATCATCTATGATCCCAAACACGAATAAAAAGTATACACGTAAATCAATACTCATTAACATTGAGTGCAAAAACTAATTTCTTCAATACATTTATTACAGTATACAAATATAGTTAGCGCCTCTTATTACACGGCAACGGCTATGCAGCCATATGGTTAGAAAACTTACTAAGAGGAACTCATACACAATTTTTTTTAGTGTCCCAATGATAAATTGTCTAACCATAATGGCTATGCAGCCATATGGTTAGAAAACTTACTAAGGAGAACTCATACACAATTTTTGTCCCAATGATAAATTGTCTAACCATAATGGCTGCATAGCCGCTGCCTTATTACACTATACACTAACTTAATATGTTTAATACATTTATTACACTATACAAACATAATCCTGAGCTAGAATACACACCAAAAATGATTTTTTTACACATTTGCAGGAGTGCCTCTTTACACAAACTTTAACAACATAAACAACAGGTTTCTTTACATCGAACTGAGAGCAATAGCAGGAGTATAGCCTAGCAAGCACAAGAGATTAACTAGCTGTACTATCCTGCATATCCGTGCCATATTGTCTTTCTTAGTTTGTTATCATACAACATACAACATTTTCTACTCAAAACATAGAACTAGGTAATCAGTTTGTTACAAGTAACATTATTTCTACTTAAAACTACAACACAACAGCAACAAACACAAGGTCTCGTTGCATCTCAACCCACAAGTTTAAACATCATAACATAGACAGACAATGTTCAGCATACAGTCAGGAAATTGGGATCCTGAGTGGAACAACAAGACAGACATTTTCTGACCTAATTGATTCCCCAGTTCCCACAAACATAACCAATACTATCAGCCTCTGTAAGTGAGTGGGCATTAAAGCTGCCATAGCTATCAGTTTCCATCTGCAGAGATGGAGAAACCACTTGGCCAGGGGAAGCAGCGCTCAAGGAATTACAGTTATTAGTAGGACTGTTGGAGCCATTTAAGGCATAGCCCATCATCTCATGAAACCAAATCTGGTACTTGAGAAACTTGACATACTGAATGGCCTCGTCGAGCATGGAGGCAGTGTCCATCTTTGTACCACCGGGAACAAGGGTTTGCAGAATTCTAAATCTCTTACTGATCCGATGCCTCCTCTGACGAGCTGCAACGCTCTGGGGATCTACCGACAGCTTCGTGGTGCTGTGCTTCGACTGAATTTTCTTCTTCTGTGCAGAGCTCGAAGTAGCCTGTTGTTTGGAAGTCGAAGTCGAAGTCGAATGTCCTGATTCAAGAGATTACAAGAACTTATTGATCAAATGATCAAAAATATATCTAAGAATCATATTAACTAATAGTAAATGAAGTCTTAGATCTTTTATATCTAAAGACTTCTACAAACTTATTAGTCTTTTGATGACATGATCAAAGATCAGATAAAGTCTTATACAAACTTGTTAACTACTGATGAATGAATTACAATTCTCCTAGAAGTCTTAGATAGACAAAAATGAAGCAAAAACTAAAAGCATGAGAACTATAGAAGTTGTGGAAATACTTTATACCTGAAACGTCTACCTTCATATTTCCTCCACAGAATCCTCCAGGAGTGTTGTTATTCTGTTGGGGCATGCAAAATTCTTGACCCACATTGTTATTCAACAAAAGAACATCATTTTCATTGAACTGAGCATACCCTGAAGCAGCCATGGAGTAGTCGTACATCTTATTCTCCATTGCAGAAACAGGTCTAGAACTACAAACCAAATATATCGAGATAACTCGGTGGGGAAACTATATTTGAAGGAAGAAACAATTTATTTTATAAAAATTGTAATTTGGGTTTTTATTGATTGACAGTGTTGTCGGTGTAATTGCGAGAGGAGAATTAAAGGAAATTTTGTAACATCAAGCGAGGACGGATTGACAGTGCACACAAACCAAGAAGCTCATTTGTTTGAATATTGAGATAGAGACAGTCTTCACCATCATTAAAGAGCCCACGTCATCTTGCCGATTTAATCTTATCGTTCAGTCATAGGGGCGCCTATTTAGCAGGCCTCGGCGATCACTCTAACGTCGCACAGTGCTGAATGTGGGATTTTTTTTGTGTAAATTTACCATACACTAGGTGTCGAACGTTTAGTCTGCACGTGCAGCGTGAGGTGGAGAATAGTTAAAAGACTGAATAAATAAATAATAAATAAAAACAAACGTCACAAATCTGCAATGCAGACTAAATAAATAATAACAAATAAAAACAAACGTCACAAATCTGTAATGCAGGTCATATCCGATCCGTGCATGGACAATCAGTTTAGTTTGATTTGGGCCCTTCATATACATGCTAATTGTTGTACCTGAGCGTTATTATGATTATGTGAAATCATAGCAAAGCTGCTCCTTAAGCAATCTGTAGTAATGATGTAGCGTAACGTTTTAAAACTATTTAGGAAAGTAGTTGTCAATCTTCTTCAGAGAAGACATGAAATACAATAATAGTTAATTAAAAAATAATTTATTTTTATTCTAAAATAATCTTAACAATGGTTCTTTGATATGTTGATCTTGAATAGTTTTAATGAGTCCATCTCGTATCAAGTTCAAGGTTGAGTCTAAGGTTGAAAGGATGAGGTCAGGATAGTGTCTTAGGTTGATCTTGAATAGTTTTAATGAGTCCATCTCCTATCAAGTTCACGGTTGAGTCTAAGGTTGAAAGGATGAGGTCAGGATAGTGTCTTAGGTGACTTTAGCAAAACAGAGATTCCTCAATATTTGTCCCTTAGCTGAAGAGGTTCAATGTATGGCTCGTGCACCCATACATATTGGTAAACGAATGTAGATGTGTATAAAACCCTAAAAAAGTTAATCTAAATAAATATTTTTTCATATTTCACCTTTATTGTCTTCATTGCATCTCATCATTTTCTTTTTTTCACTTTCTTACATCTATCTCTTCTTCAATCATCATTTAAGAGTTCACTAATGTAGTTACATAAACGTAGATCAAACAGAGCTATATATTTTGCAACCTTGATTCTCTAGTATGTTGATCTATATGGTGGTGAATGGGTTTTGAATGAATCCTCGTCTAAAACAAATATATCTATACCTACCCTCTAATCTTATATTTAGACATTATAAAACAAGACTCTAAACTAACAACATTCTGTATATATGGAATGATGTATCCTTTTAGGGCATTTTAAGATGTATTTATTTATCATTTTATGTATATAAAAATTTTCTTTGTGGATCTTATCCTTCTTGTGAAGCTGATTGTCAAAGAGCTCACTTTCTATTTTTGAATTGGAGATTTCCAAGAGGTTTGAAATGACTCTACCACTCCTATGGCTCATGCTTTTAGAATGAAAATTTCAATATCATTCACACGCACATACTCATTAACTTACCATTAAATTGTGAACACACTTCTAATGATCAAAACCCATTATATTCGAGATTTGAAGTTTCAATAGGATATTTTGGATATCAACAAGGAATATTAAAAGATTCTCTTCAAGTCACCAATAGGATCTTTAACTTTAACCCCTAAAGCGCATTCTAACTTTGGTTTTGATTCTACTTTTGACATCATTGTATCTTTGGCTTAGAATTTGTGGGTTGATTCCAAAGGTTCTTTGCATTAGAAGTATAGTTTCTTTCTTTTAATCTCATTTTGGGATAATTTTTTTTTTTTTAACAACAAGGGAGCTCCTATTCTACTCATGATGAGGAGGCATTGACTATTCTAGGGTTGTAGCTCACTTGATGACTTTATGAAGCTTATTTCTTCTATCTAATCAATTCTTTGTTGAATAGATGGTGATTCTTATGAGGTTGGCTATACTTGAATCTTCTTAATGGATACATCATTCCAAGTCACAAAATTCTATAAAAAGAGACATGTTTCTAATATTAGAGTAAAGACCTTCATACCTTTTGTGATAGGATGTCTTCAATTATTTGATAGATCTTTTATTGGGTATTTATTTTCATCTCTACTCTCAAAGAGCTCATTCCACGATCCATTAGATTTCTAAAGAATTCTCCAAAGATTCATAGGCTAGCAAGAAAAACAACTCTAATACCATTATAGTGTCCTAATCTAAAAATAATTATGTAAATCTAGTTTTGAGTTTTTTAGCTCCTGTCATGTGTTATTTATTCAGGATAATTAATATGAAGTTTTAATATTTAACTTAGCTCTTATCAAGATTAGATTAATCACTATTTACATCACATTGTTATCATTTCATTCTAAACAATAACCTAACAAATAAAAAACATAACTCCCAATCCATTCATTATTGTAATGAAATACATGAAAAATAGATTGTAACTTCATTAGATATAATAGAAATAACCAATCATGATTATACGCACAATAAAAAAAATAACACCAATAACACATGGTTGATTTCACTAACATTGAAGCTCTAATGTGACATTTGAGTGAGATCGTCCTCCAACCAAAGTACTTGCATCATCTAACCTTTGATTTATCAAAGGAATTTGTTCCTATGATCTATGATAAGTCCATGTGTATTCCTTCTTAAATACAAAAGCTCAAACACAAGTTCTCAAAATGTTTCATGTAGATGATGCCCCATGAATGGACACATTCACCCTTTATATCCTTTAGAGCAATAATCTAGGTCAACTATAATATAAATTTGTAACTTCAAATTTGAATAATAATTATGGGCTTGAAAGAGTGCCAATTTTCAAAGGTATGACACTATAACTAACTATTATTAATGTTACAACACATGTTGGGGCATCATGGGAAGAATGGAAATGAATACAAGAATATCAAGGATCAAGATTTACAGATGACATAAGACTCATACTATAGGTCAAGCTGTTGGGGGTTGAGAAAAAAAGTTTTCTTTTAAAGATAGGTCTAAAATACACCAAATAATTTGGAGAATATTGGAAGGAATGACAAGATGAAGACACACAAAAGTCTAATGAAGACCAAGGAAAGGTGAAAAATTAGATGAAAAACCATTTTTGGATAAGGAAGTTTAAAACTATAATGACTTATAAACACTAAGAAGACTAAGCATACCTTCAAATTTAAATATTTTGGGGAGCTTATGGACATTATGGAACAAAAGAGGAAGCACATGCATACACAACATGAGACTAGAGGAGATTTTAAAAGTAAAAAATGAAAAATTTGGTCCATAATATAGGTTATTGTAAAAGGGGACATGTCAACCTAATTCTCACGTCTTCTTCTTCCCCTTGAAACCCATCTATTGTATATTGCTCCTTTATTTCTCCATCCTCTACATCTCAATTTTAAATAAATAAAAATGCTTTCTTATATCTATTGATTGTCCCCCAACAAGATATTGTGGTAGTCCAAAGCTAATTCAAATCCCAACTCGCATCGTCAAATACTTCTCTATGCTAAGATTTCATTAGTATTGGTTTAAAATTTCAATAAATTGTTCCATCTTATCTTTCCTACAATAAAGATGAATCAACAAAATATGCTTTCAGATTTTTTCCCATTGTGTTCAAATTTGGAACTCTTTTTAAAAATTTCTCTAATTGTAATCTTTCTTCATGGATGGTCCTACAAAGTAGTTTGTTTTATTTCAGATGTGATTGATTCTAAAATTTCTTCAAGGGTTCATTTTTTATATAATGATTTAATATTTTTAATTATAATTTTTATGGATGTAGTTTGTTTGGGTGTATCTAATTTTTTTAATTTATATTTATATTGAATTATTAAACATTCTAATTATACAAAGGGTTTATTGTTGTTCATGATTGAGTAAATTGATCATTTGACCTCTTAAGACTTATGAGATTTTGTATAATATTTTTATAGGTCTTTGTTTGAGATTATCTATGTACATGTCTAAATTAATCTTCTCAACATCCATTCTTGTTGGGTAATAATTTTTTTCATTGCTTAAAATTTGTGATTCATGATTATATATGCACAAATGTTATTAAATATTAATCTTATATTAAAACTATTAGCCAATTTAAGAGGTATTTATTTTATATTATCTTTATCATAAATTGGTAGATAATGAGAAATTTTATTTTAAGATTATCTTATTTCAATTAGAGAAATAAAATATTATAATTATCTATTTAATTTGAATTATATTAGTTTGGAAGACTAAATTTATTAATCCTAATTCAATTAGTTTAAGATAAATTTTTATTTCTTACTTAAAATAAAAAATATAAAAATATGTTGATGATCAAATAAATATAAAATTTAAAACTTTCTTTATATAATATTATCATAAACAAATGCCTTCACCAAGCTTAAATGGAAGTATTCTAGAATCTTCTTATAAAAAAATTCCGCCAAAAAAATCATTTACTAATGATTATTTCACTTGTAATTATATAATCTAAAAAGTATCTCAAACAAATGTGTAAACCTATAAAATTGTGACATTATCTATATCCATGAATATAAAATACATTTCATGTTATAAACTTATAAATAATAATGTTAAAATTATTTTATCTCAACTAGAAAAATAAAATATTATAATAGTTTATTTAATTTAAATTATATTAGTTTGAAAGACTACATTTATTAATCTTAACTTAATTAGTTCAAGATGATTCTTTTTTTTTAATTTCTTACTTAAAATAAAAATATAAAAATATGTTGATGACCAAATAAATATAAAATTTAAAATATTATTTATATAATTTTATCATAAACAAATGCCTTCACCAAGCTTAAATGGAAGTATTCTAGAATCTTCTTATAACAAAAATTCCCCCAAAAAAATTATTTACTACTGATTATTTCACTTGCAATTATATAATCTAAAAAGTATCTCAAGAAAATGTGTAAACCTATAAAATTGTGACATTATCCATAAACATGACTATAAAATACATTTCATATTATAAACTTATAAATAATAATGTTATTTTTTAAAATTTAAAAAACTTATTTTTAAAAAATGATTACTCGGGTAAGGAATCTAAGGTTCATTAAAAATGGCATTTAATGTTAGATTGAAATGGATATATGACTCATCTGGATCTAAAAGAAATTTTATTATCATTTTAAAAGAAAGAAAACTAATTTAAAAACCTAGATGTTTAGGTGAATTATTTCTTTTATTCTTAGAACTTAAGCCATTTGACAAGTGTTCTTTAGAATGTTTTTTCACTAATTTTTAAGGGCATGTATGACTCACAATCCACTATCCGGATTTAAATTTGGAATATAGATCTTATAGTCATTTGAAACCTCCAACATTGAAAAGATATCTTTACATCCTCTACTAAAATAAAATGAGATAAATCTTCAAGTATTTAGAAGAAACATGATCAAAATATTCCCTTTTGGAATAAAGACCCACTAATAATTTATTAGATGCATATTCCACCTCCCTATCTTTAGACTCAATAAAATCTTCTTAAATCTTGTTTTGCATTCACAAAAAGCTTCATTCACTTGTCATAGGAATATTATAAGATAAGAGGCTCAACCCCTTTCTAATAAGTAGCTCTTGAAATCTTATGGAAGAACAAAGAATCTCTTTGGAAAATAAGATATTGAATAACTAGAGTCAATAATAAAGTTGAAAGAACATAATCTAAAATTTGCACCCAAGATCCATCGATCATTTATCAAATCAATTTCAACATAAATTTGATTATAACTAGTGTGAGAATGCTTAGTTTTTTGAGAAATTTCAAAATAGTCACATTGGAAGATGAACACTAATATTACAATAACAAATAAGGAAGATTTACACAAATGGGTATAGTGGAGAAGGATTTTCAAATAGAATAAAAAACATATATTATAAAATTTATTTTTAAAATGTAATCATCCTATATTTATAACCTATAATTTAAAATATTTTTCCATCATTAAATGCCATAAAATCCATAATAAAAACACTTTTTTTTACATGAAAAATATGAAAAAAATTATTTAGAAGGGTTGATAGAGCTCTAAAATCTATGTACAAAAACTACTAAGGTAATGTCAAAAGCCATTGAATCTTCCTACTAAGGTGTTCTTCATCAATGTTCTTCCTGACATATCCACTTGTAGCCTTTTAAATGTGTCTATTATCTGTTGTTGCTATTTTAAAATTGCTTTATTGTAATGATATATTTTTTTCCAATAAAAAATATGATACTTACAACCCTTTATCATTCATCTTGAGCTAAATGATAGAGGTCTAAGCTATGAAAGGTTATCATCATTACTATCACTTCCTTTGAAATCAACATTCTCCAAATGATGATTTTATTTTCTCCCACATATGATATCAAGACATAATTTAAGGAAAACATGATTATGATTTAGGGTATAGAAATCTTCTAAACCAATAATATCTACACCAAAAGAAGCATCTTTCTAAGAAGACACCAAACTTGTATTAAAATTAAGTCTAAGCATCACAAAGACATAAACACATGTACCATCCTAAAAATTTAGCACCCATAATTGGAGGCTCTAGGACATATTAGACCCCATTTTGGTGATTTCAAGGTCTGATGTCTTTTATGCTTGATTCCCACAACATTCATTTTCTTCCTCTGCAATCTGTCACACTCCCTAGAACTAGGCAAACTTTGAGAAAACATTACCTGGATAAGGTCGATTAGGTCAGCCTTGTCCTAGACAAGTTCATCCAGGTCGACCTTGCCCTAGTGTGTTTTTCTTACTTTTTCTCCAATTCTGATGCAAGGTTTTTTCTCCTAGATCTTTAATTGTGGTCGACCCATGTAATATTGAATCCTGAAATGAGTATAAAAGGACATTAAAGCCTCTGATTTTGACAATGATAATGATAAGAACACACACAAGTTGATTTCAAGAGTAAGTGCATGCTATAATCAAGCATTCAAATTGTGCAATTAAGAATTTGGATTCAAGATTTGAAGGAAAGCATCTAATTCAAGATCTCCAAGTATTTGTGCTTCTTCAAGATCTATTCACAATGTCAATCTTCTCTCATTGATGTAATTTTCTCTCCCATGACGGGCAAGTAGAGGAATTCTCAATAAAGAAAGAAGATCAACATAGTCACTCTTCTTTCCTCTCCTTCTCCATTGAGGCTATCAAGCATATCAACATTCTAGATCTGGGATTGGTGATCATAGATCTATGTATTTGTGAAGACAACCTTGATTCTACAACACATACAAATATCTTCATGGATTTGACTGATTACTACATCCATTCATGAGTGTTTTCATGCAAGGTGAATACTTACATTTATCTTGTTTATATTACTTTCCTTATGCAATTTCAATTTCATTTCAAGATTAGTTCCTAAACACCTAGGTTTGAATAAGGCAAACCCCTTTCCATAATATTTATCCCTTCTTTTCTATGTGCAGGAACATGTACAATAATTGTGGATCTGGATTTGGGAATATCAGTCACAATCACAAGCCCTCATATATTTTTATCAGATTCGGAGTTTAAAGGACAAGGCCAAAACACCCATCCTAATCTAGGACTAGGTCGTCCAGGTCGGCCTCGTCCTCTGGGATTGAAGTTTTCTCATAAAGAAGCTATAGGCATTAGAATCCCAAATTTGAAGTTTTACTTGATTTCGACATCTCTGCGATAGTCAAAATCATATTTGACAGTCCATTTGCCTTTTCTTTCTTCAAGGTGAGTCCATTCTTGATATTTTTCCCTTTGTACTTACTTCTATAAATCGAATATGAATATCATACCTTTTAGTTGTCATTTCTTTTATCATAGCATTAATTCCTTTGACATATTTACATAGCATATCACACATCTTCATCCATTTTGGGTTGTGCTAATCTGATTTGCTTGAGGGTGAACCTTTGGGAGGACTGTCCTAATGTACAACTTACAATTTGGTGAGTGATCTACATTCTTAGCATTTCTCACCATTTTCTATTGTACAGAATCAGCAAAACTTTCACAATTAGGAGTAATGGAAGACATTGCCCTTAGTATTATTACAATAGAAAACCCCTACAATTAAGTCCACAATATGAAAAATAATTATCAAAATTTCCACCATTTGAATTCAATTCAAACATATCATAATAAGAAACAAAATTGTTAGAACTATAATTATACATTTTGTCAATCACTTCAACAAAACAAAAAATGAAATGTACAAAAGAAAACTACTATTAGTATAATAATATTTATAAAATGTATTTAAATTTCTTAAAATAAAATAAATTAATTTTTTCTTTTTTTTAAAAGAAGCATCTACCTATGAAGACCCTAAACCTATATCAAAAGTCTAAGCATCACAAAGACACATAAGAAACAATAGAATCCTCACGATTAGAAGTTATTGAAAACATTGCCCTCAATATTATCACAAAAGAAAAACTATACAATTAAGTCCACAATATGAAAAATAAATATAAGAATTTTCACCATTTGAATTTGAGTCAAACACCTCAAATAAGAAACAAAATGATTAAAAATATAACTATACATTTTGTCAATTACTAAAACAAAATAAAAAATGATAAACATAGATTAAAAAATATATTAAAAAAATACAAAAGAAAACAACTATTAATATAATAATATTTATGAAAATTATTTGAACTTTTTAATAGAAATAAAAAAAGCGACCCCCTTATTTTTAATTACTATAATTGATGGCTACTATAGGTCTCACATAATCCTCATTAAAAAAAATCGCATTCTACCAATGCATAAATATCTAAACATATTTTATAAACAACAAATTGCTAAAACTAAATAGCATAATCAACATATATTTTAAAATAATAATTTTTAAGTTGTTACAAAACATTATATTATTTAATGTTCATGCCCCACTTTTAAAGAGTGGAAACCATGTAATATACATTTATAAAGTGACTCGAGATCCACCTAAAATTTAGAGAACTCATTTAACTTGATAATTATAAAAATCCATATTTAAATAAAAAATATTATTTATTATTATTTTGTATTCATTGGTTGAAATGTTATATCCCTTAGTATTTAAAAAAGAAAGTCCATAAAAGACATGCAAACTACAACCAACACAAAAAGTTGTGGACCTGGGTCTAAACATGCGGCTTGACTTTAAGAACATTGTGGTATGGTGGACATAGTTTTCTTACCTCCCTTGGAAGGCAATTGTTTTGGTTCATGGCCACCTAAAATATGAGTTGGCTTTGAAAGAATGTGATTCCCTGGGTAAATGGGATTGCCATAGAAGGGGAGACAGGTGAAGAGAATATGGGTATGTCTTAACCATCATATTAGGTAGCATGATTTGAGGCATGAATGGAGGGATTTGGATGGATGTGATATTTGACAAGGGAAATACTTCTTTTTCTATTTTAGAACACTTTTATCAACTCAACAAACTTTTATGATCTTAGGACTTCATTGCTTTAAGTTTTTTTGTCAAGTTTCCTATGTTGTTTTTAATGAATAAGGCACGTTTCTCAACTATATTTCATTCATGCCATAGTACACATAATAATGTTTTTTCGAAGTCATACAAAAAAATGGACTCCACTTGTATGTTGGAAATATCATTATTTCAATGAGATCTTTCTATTTTTTAATGAATTAGAAGTAAGTTTGATATGATTTTAAAATGCCAATTTTGAATAATTGACATCCAAGTTGTGAAAATATTATTATTTTTAGTTGAACTAAGGGAAAGATGGATTGCACTTGCATATAAATTTTTTGGAAATATAATTATTTTCAATGTGATTTAACTTTTTAATAAAATAGAAGTGAGATTGATATGATCTAAAATGGACAATTTAGAATATATTGATATGAGGTTGTTCAAAATATTATTATTATTAGTTAGAAATATGAAAGAGGTTTTAGATGTGATATATTTTTTTGGTATAAATTAGAAATAAGATTTGATATGATTGGAATATGAAATAAAAAATTGATTATCATATAAGTACATAATTAGATTGTACAAAACTTATTTTTAGAATGTTTTATGAAAATATAAATTTAAATATAATTTTATTACCATATTAACATGCAAATGTTGGTATGAAAGTAGGTATTTTTTTTTAGTAAATTAATCATCTAGGTCTTAATCACACATTACTTAAGTTTGTTTAGGGTTTACATACATGTCTTAAGAATATTTCTAAAAGTTTTAGTTGTCATGTGATATTATCATATTTACTTTTTATTTCCTAGGTTATTTTGTTAGTTGTCTCAAATCATAATATTAAGACCATGTCATAATCTTATGCAGTTTTATCTTAACATTGGCCTATATAACCAAGGGATCACCTTTGTAAGCTGAATCAAGTTATTGTAATATATCATTTGCATCTTTCGATAGAATATGTGTTGGAAACTACAATTGAAACAATTGTTATATTGTCATTGATGTCAAACCTTAACTGGTAATACAGTTGCTATCTAGGAGAGTACCATATCTTTTGATTGATGAAGAAGATTTGAAAAGAGGAGATAACAAGAAGACCTAAGGAAAGGTTGAGTTGTGTGATACTTCAATGGGTACTTGATTAATTGGTACATTGATAAGATAATGTATTGTTTATCTTTAACACCAAGTGAAGAAATAAGACTAGAAACATAGGCTTAACCGAGCAAAAGTGAAGAAATCTAGTTTAAGCTTAGTGATGTTAGTGTCGACCGGGCGCCAGTATATGCCAAAAAAATCTAGTGTCAACCGAACATCAGTAATTGCCAAGTGACAGATAATTCTCGAGAAAAGATAATGTTTACCAAGAAGGAAAGTGTTAGCGATGACCGAGATATCCAGTAATGACCAAGGAGATGAACACAGTATTGTCAATGTTGACATGACACAACCTCTATCTTTCTTCAACTTACTGATATTTACCAAATTGTCAAAGTTCACATGACATAACCTCTTATTCCATAACCATACATCATCAAATTGTGCAAACAAACATGTTTCTTTAGATAGGTCTACATAAAACAAATTACCTCTAGTATGTTCTCCACTTCCAATTAGTTCACCAGTGGCATCAAATATTTTAGCTTTCATGTGATGAAATTCAACTCGGTAACCACTAGTGTTCAACTATGCAACACTCAACAAATTATAGTTAAGACCTTCAACCCAATAAGAATTATCAAATTTGATCTTATCAATCATTACCAAACTTAACACTTCTACCTTGTTAGGAATGAATGTTGAATACATCCTATGGGGGAGTATTCACAGCCATTCTCTAGCAGTTGTTGTTGCATTCATGACTGTGATTGTCATTGATGTCAACACAGTGATCTACTGAAGATTAGCAGAGAAGCAGACAGTGTTTGAGTTAGCGTACTTGGGATATTGAAGATGAAGCTATGTGAATTTGAGTACTTACTCTATGATGTTCTATGAGATCATGGTTAAGAGCACAGATGGAAATTCATTTATTCATGACATTTATGAGGAAATCAGTGGAAGCAGTATTTAGGCAGTGTTCCTGAGTAGCGGTTTATGGAAATCAAATGATATCTCCTAATCGGGATAGAATCTGATCATGCACAGTTATGAGGCAATTGAAGACATGATGTTAGTGATGTGGATGTGAGCACAAGATCTGAGGTCACAGGAGTGAACAATTATCTTAATTGGAAGCTGACAGTTTTGTGTAATTTTGATGTAACGTGTGGAAACTTTTATTTTGTAATTTGTATGCCAACTCATTTGTAATTACTTGAGTGTGGTATAAAGGAAAGAATGATTTCCTTGTTGTAACGTGTGTTTGTAATAATTAATTGAATGAAGAAATTGCAAAAGAGAATTTTTTGGAAGAGGATATGTGAAGTATAGAGATCTGACATTGAGATCTAAAGAAGCAGTTGGTGCAGTTTGACACAGTTAGAGAAGGAGTATTGAATTGTTGAGATAGGTAGTCTTGTGGTATTATTCTGTTGAGTAATACTAAGATCAGTTGGACAGTGAGTTCAGTGATGTTACCCTGAAGCTATTTGGGCAGTGGGTCCTTCTATCTTCCATAACTCCTAACAGAGTTAGAATATTTTAACAGGGATTCAAAGTCTCCTAACAAGGACTCATATGTACTAAATGTATTTCATAAGAATCCTAACAGAATCCATCCTCTCACAAGAAACTTTCATATTAGTGCATCTTTTGTGGGCATCATTCCCACCGGGGTTTACTCTTTGATCAAGAGGTTCCCTAATCAACATATCTTGTGTCATTGTGTTATTGTGCATGTATATCTTTCTATGGTTGTTGATTACATTGCTTACATGGTTAAAATCTATTAAGGTTGATAAAAGTTGTATTTATCTGATAACTGATTCACCCCCCCCCCCCCCCCCCCTCTCTCAGTTATCTTGGTGGACTTTACTTTCTAACATACCTTTGTAAGGATTAAGGGTTTCAAACTTACTTGTATCACCATTCATGTGATGTGAACAACTACTATCAATAATATATTTATCACCTTTACTCACATAAGAAATAAGTGTAGTTTTCTCATCCTCATCATAATCATCTTTCATAGCAACATAAACAACTTCTATATCGCATTCATCAGATTCACTAGTTTCACTATCAGTTTCCTCTTCAACAATATAGCAAGATTTATTACCTTTTTCTTTGTAGTCTTTGTACCTTATGTGATCTCTGTCATTTCTCTTGTATTTGTACTTGCTTTCCCTTCTTTCATCTTTGTCTGTCCTATCAGGGCATCTTGCTGCAATATGGCCAACTTTGTGACATGAAAAATAGATAATATGAAGTTTACCTTTATATTTCCCTTTTCCTCTTTGTAGCCTTCTAGCTATAAGTGCCTCAAGATCATCTAGATCATCATCAGAAGTGTCACTATCATTGTTGTTGTTTTTGTTGTCACTGCTCTCACATCTTTCTTTTCCCTTCTTAGGCTTATGAAGAACCATTTGAGACTTGAATGCAGATTCAATATTATGAACAGTGAAATTATCATAATTAGACAGCTCAAAACAAGTAAGCTTGCCAACAAGACTTTCCAAAGTTAGGACATTACCATGGTTACATCTGGATTCTTATATTGCAAAAACTCTAATAGCATAGATAGGAAGAAAATTTCTCAATACTTTACTGATAACAGTTTCATCATAAATGTTTCCATTAGCTCCTCTAATAGCATTTACTACCTCCTTAATGCTACCACAATACTGAGCAATATTTTTACCTTCTTGCATTTTTTATTTCATCAAACTTACCTCTCAAGCTTTCATATTTGGCTCTTAGTACATTTGTGTCCCAACCATAGATAATTGCAAGAGTGTCCCACATTTTCTTTGCATTAGTACAGTCCTTGATGTCCTCAAATTTAGGATAGCTTAGGGCAGATGCAATCTCCAACATTGCCTGATTATGTTCTTATTTTTCTTTCATCTCCTCGGCAGTCAAAGTTGCAACATGTATTACATAATCATTTTCCACATAGTATTTCGTTGAATCACCAATACCAGCTAGGTGCAACAGGTATTACATAATCACTTTCCACATTGAGTCGACCAAACATCAGTAATTGCCAAGTGATAGACAATTCCCGAGCAAAGACAATGTTTACTGAGAAGGAAACTATTAGCGATGACCGAGATATCTAGTAATGACCGAGGAGATGAACACAGTATTATCAAAGTTCACATGACACAACCTCTATCTTTCTTCAACTTACTATTGAAATATCAGTCATTGTATAAACCCTTTAATCAAGGTGGCATTCTGATGGAATGTTCGTAAGCCCTCTAACAAGGCCACTCTTAATAAAGTGATTAAATCCTTTAACCGGGTCACACCTAACAGTGTGTATTGTAAGCCTTTAACTGGGTTGGCTTCTCATAGAGCTCATTTCATAAGAGTGAAAATTAGTAGCATGTTACAAGTGGTTTTCCCCAAATTAGGTTTCCACTATAAATCTTGGTGTTATACTTGTGTGAATGTTATTTGATGTGAATGATGTTGAAAGTTTTATATTCTGCAAGTTAATTACCTTTGGACAGTGGAATGCAAGTTTTATGTTGTTGATATATGCTATAGAGATCGAGTTGAAAACTGATTAGATCTGAGTTTGTTGAAGAGCTAGAAAGTTGAATTGGTACATCTAGACCTGAGGATAAATGATTCGCCCCTCCCCCCCTCTCAATTATTCTAAAATCATTCTAACAATTGGTATCAGAGTTGTTGGTGCTTGTAGAGAAAAATTTTAAAGGTACTTGAAGCTAATGAACAAGATGTACAAAAAGGAGGTACCGAAGTTGAACAAGGAGAACTTCACTGCATGGCAGAGTTTGATGAGATTGCATCTAGCTAGTATTAGTGATTCGACGAAATAATATGTGGAAAATAATTATGTAATACATGTTGCACCTTTGAATTCTGAGGAGATGAAAGAAAAACAAGAACACAATCAAGCAATGTTGGATATTGCATCTGCCCTAAGCTATCCTGAATTTGAGGACATCAAGGACTATACTAATGCAAAGAAAATACGGGACACTCTTGCAACTATCTATGATGGGGACACAAATGTACTAAGAGCCAAATATGAAAGCTTGAGAGGTAATTTTGATGAAATAAAAATGCAAGAAGGTAAAAATAGTTCTCAGTATTGTAGTAGAATTAAGGAGGTAGTAAATGCTATTAGAGGAGCTAATGGAAACATTTATGATGAAATTGTTATCAATAAAGTATTGAGAAATTTTCCTCCTATCTATGTTATTAGAGTTTCTGCAATATAAGAATCAAGATGTAACCATGGTAATGTCCTAACTTTGGAAAGTCTTGTTGGAAATCTTACTTCTTTTGAGATGTCTAATTATGATAATTTCACTATTCATAACATTGAATTTGCATTCAAGTCTCAAATAGTTCTTCATAAGCCGAAAAAGGGAAAAGAAAGATGTGAGAGCAGTGACAACAACAACAACAACAACAATGATAGTGACACTTTTGATGATGATCTAGATGATCTTGAGGCACTTATAGCTAGAAGGCTACGGAGAGGAAAATGGAAATATAAAGGTAAACTTCCTATTATATATTTTTCATGTAACAAAGTTGGCCATATTGCAGCAAGATGCCTTGATAGGACAAACAAAGATGAAAGAAGGGAAAGCAAGTACAAATACAAGAGAAATGATAGAGATCACATAAGGTACAAAGAATACAAAGACAAAGGTAAGAAATCTTTCTATATTGCTGAAGAGGAAACTGATAGTGAAACTACTGAATCTAATGAATGTGATATATAAGTTGTTTATGTTGCTATGAAAGATGATTCTGATGAGGATGAGAAAACTGCACTTATTTCTTATGTGAGTAAAGGTGATAAATGGATTATTGATATTGGTTGTTCACATCACATGACTGGTGATAAAAGTAAGTTTGAAACCCTTAATCCTTACAAAGGTAGAAGTGTAAAGTTTGGTAATGATGCACCATGTGCTGTGAAAGGAAAAGGATCAATAAGATTGACTGATATGATTAGATTTGATAATTCTTATTGGTTTGAAGGTCTTTACTATAATTTTCTAAGTGTTGCATAGCTGAACACTAGTGGTTACTGAGTTGAATTTCATTATAGGAAAGCTAAAATATTTGATGCCACTGGTGAACTAATTGGAAGTGGAGAACAGACTAGAGGTAATTTATTCTATCTAGACCTATCTAAAGAAACATTCTTGTTTGCACAATTTGATGATGTATGGATATGGCATAAGAGGTTGTGTCATGTGAACTTTGACAATTTGGTAAACCTAATAATGTGATGTGTAAACAGTGTCAATTGGAAAAAATGACAGTCTAGTTTTAAGAGCAAGACATATACTTCTGACAATATTTTGAAACTGGTTCATACTGACCTTTGTGGACCTACGGGTATACAAAGTTATTGTCATGATAAGTATTTCATTATGTTTGTTGATGACTATTCTAGAATGATGACTGTAATGTTTTTAAAAGAGAAATCTGATGCATTTCAGTTGCTTAAGTGATATTTGACAAAAGTTGAAAAAGAAACTACTAAAAACTTGAAATGTATAAGATCTGACAAAGGAGGAGAGTTTGTATCAAATGAGTTCAATATATTCTGCAATGACATAGGAATAAAGAGACAGATGTATGCACCTAGGATGCCTCTACAGAATGGTATAGCAGAAAGAAGAAATAGATCAATTATGGATTGTGTCAGAACACTAATAATTGAGAAGAATGTTACACAAAATTATTGGAGAGAAGTTGTAAGTACAACTATTTATACCTTGAACTGAGTACAAATCAAGAAGGTACAAATTCTACACCTTTTGAGTTATGGTATGGATATTGTTGCCAGTCAAATAAATTTCACTTTATTCATATGCAGCAAATTTTCCAACCTTTATCAAAGTTTAAGTTGTAAATTGAATTT
This sequence comes from Chamaecyparis obtusa, assembly GCA_027943335.1. Taxonomy (NCBI): domain Eukaryota; kingdom Viridiplantae; phylum Streptophyta; class Pinopsida; order Cupressales; family Cupressaceae; genus Chamaecyparis; species Chamaecyparis obtusa. The sequence goes on along the minus strand of BSBK01000023.1, from coordinate 133,646 downwards.
TGAACTTTGAACTTGAACCTATCAGTTCAAGGTTCAAAGTTCAATATGCATTTCTCCAAAAAGCGTCATGTATTGTTAGCATCTTGGCATAAAGCTTTTTCCATCGCAGTCGTGTGTTTGGTTGTAAATGTTAAACAAATTTTGAACTTTGAACCCATTCTTTATGGTTCAAGGTTCACGTTTAATTTTGCACTTCGACAACTTTGCATTAAAAAGTCTCTCAAACCAAGGTTTTAGTCTCCGAGCTTGTTATAGATGTCCTAGGGGCCCACCATAGTCGTCAAGAGTGCATATTAATTAAAACATCATGAATCGAGTACTTTGAACCCAACTTTATGGTTCAAAGATCGATTTTCAAGATGTAATAATACCCGGATATAAGCTGCGAGCCAAATCTTTACATGCTGACAATGAAATGAATGATGTGACCAAAGGACTAGCACCACCTCAGCTCATTTGATGTTCTTATTGATGAAGAAGTGTGTATGACAGGTTGTTAACATTTATTGCGGCGTAAAAACTGATCGCATGGCAGTTCACATGAGTTGATGGAAATCAAAGCAAATGTATGTATTTATTTTCCCTCTCTTCCCATTTCTTTATCCTGCTCTTCTTAATTTCTTAAGACGTCTTGGCGTGGCGAGATAACATTTTTGAGAAGTAGGAAAATGGTGAGTTCTACAGCAACCTTGGCTCTATAATTCATTTAACCTTGTTCATTTTAAAAGCGAAGAGCTAGCTTTGTAAGTATCTTACAAGAATTTGTTTCAGTATGTCTTCTTGCAAAGTAAAATTTGTAAAGGAAAAGAATTTTCCCCAATCAGTAGTTGTTTACTAGAAATGAGGCATACGGTGATAATGGATGATGATATAGGAGAAATTGTGCAAAGATTAAGGGAAACAGTTGATGAAGCCATATCTGTTAGGATTGTAGAAAGTGGTTTATTAGAAGCAGTCGGCTTTCCTGAAGTAATTTCTTGCCCAGAACTGGTGATAGAATGTCATAATAGGTATAATAAAGCTAAGAGATGCATCTACATAGAAAATGGTGAAGTCCTGGTGAATATTAATAGAGAGGTAATAATGGCCTCTTTTAAAATCTCACCAGTGGAGGTTTATGGGGATTGGAGTATTGATAAAGCTATAGCCGACTCTGAGAAACACAAGAGGGAGTATAGAAATAATATAGCTAGAGACTGGTTGTTAAACCCAGAAAAGGGAGGTTCCTGTTGTATCATCTTAAAATGGAATCACTTCCATGATAAGAGCATTTAGCCCTCCGAGTAAGTGGTTTGGGGTCATGTTAAGTGCCTTGATTGGGTCTTTTCATGTATTTGGCTTTCTCCCCATTTTCCACTTCTTCTCCGCACTTGATTTCTTCATTCTAGGTGAAATTAGGGTTAAGGTCATAAGGACTTTCCTAATTTTCCTTCTTCTATGGTTCTATTTTCTAGGTAGGATTTAGAAATGAGACCTCCTAGTCCATCATCACATCATTCCAAGGATTTTCTATCTGTTCCAGACACTGGGTCCTGTTCAAACATCAATTTCTAAGTTTTTGGCACCCCTGGAACTCCTATTGCAGAACCTGACAAAGTTAGGGTCTGAGGTCAAAGTCGACCTCAACCCTGACTAGGTCAGGGTTGACCTTGACCTTAACCACTTCTTGCCAGGATTTCAAAGGTTCATTTGTTGATAATTTATCTTTCGGGATAATTATTTCCCGCTTCTGGGTCGGCTGTTTCGGGATCCGAAATGGTAAATCCTTTAATGGTATTAATCAAGGTATATTTTCTAAAGGTGAGGACCTAATTGGGATTTAATTCTTTAAGGTGGTCCATCTAGAGGAGTGTGCCCTAGATCACTATAAAAGGAGGCCTTCCTCTCTCATTTTCACATCGCTCAGACATCACTCCAATATCAAGTTTCCATCTCATCTCAAGCAATTTCATGAGCAAGCTCTCAAGTGCAAGCAAGTCTTCAAGCATTCAAGTGTTCAAGCATTCATCCATCAAGGAGTTCCATTGTTAGCTATTGAAGGATTCAATCTCCTTGGAGCCCCCTTGAAGATCCATCCTTCTCCATTCATTCAAACCTTCTCATATGCAAAGATCAAATCAAGATTGGTGTTGAAGATCAAAATACCATTGATTGGAGACATCCTACATTCATTGAAGCATTCTTACTTGTGGATTTGAGGATTTGAATCTTCTACAAGGACTTCAACATAAGCGAGGTGATTTGTTTCAATTACTTTGTTTATGCACAATACAAGTTCAATTCAATTTCAAGGTTAATTCCTAAATTGGGGTTTGGCCAAGGCAAACCCCCCATACAACCAAAAACCCCCCATTTTCTTATAGGTACAGGTGCGAAATCTCAGATCTGAGAGTGAATTCAGATACCTTTTTTGGCAATCTTTCAGGATCTACGAACATAATCGGAATTGGACTTCAAATAAATAATGTGGTCTTTGACCTTTTAAAAGGTCAAAGTCGACCTGTGTGAATTTGGAGAAAAGATTTCTGGGTTTTGTCCGCCTCAGCATTTCCAATCCAAATCAAGTGACGGAATCTTCAGAAAGTTCATACAAAAGCCAGAATTCAGCATTTTCCAGATCTGCCCTAATCCAAGGTTAGTATTTGCACTTCAATTATTTCAAATTTCAAGCTTAATCCAACTATAGGGAAGTATAGGGTTTCTCTCTCTCTTTCATATTCTTCATAGATTGATTCAATTGTGTATTAACCTCTTGGTTGATCAAATTGGATCTCTCTTTTGGGAATTTGGATTTAGGAGTGAATCTTACATTTTCCCCACACACATACACAAATAGTGGTGATTCCAAATTACCACTATTCACCCGTCTACCCAGACCTCTCAGAAAAGATCACTTGTTTAGAGAAGTAAGGGATATAACAGTAATGGTAAACAAGGTTAGAGGTAATCCCATAGACACCAACTAGGAGGACTGGATGTACATTTTTGTGCAGACCATCCTAGACATGGGAATTTCTATATGTCCTCGTATCTCTTCTATATCCTCACCATCTGTAGGTATGGGATGGACTTCCACATGAAGAGTGGAATAGCAGTATGACCATTTACGAGTACCATCCTCTATTGTAAAAAGGAAGAAATCCCATAGGTTTCAAGAAAGTGTAGGATACCTTTATGTCCAAGTTAGTCTTTGAGCTGAGGGGAAAACCTAATTGCAGAATGTCAGAAGAAGCAATGGAATTTATGAAAATTTATGGAAGTTTTTGTTGGAAACTGCAATTGAAACAATTGTTGTATTGTCATTGATGTCAAACATTAACTGGTAAGACTGTTGCTATTTAAGAAAGTAATATATCTATTTGAGTGTTTCTAACGGGATAGGCAAGGTTGGTAACAACAGCACCTAAGGAAAGGTTGAGTTATCTTGATACTTCAATGAGTACTTGATTATATGGCACAATGATAAGACAATGTATTATTTATCTAAGTAAGAATGAAGACTAAACTGGTAGGCTTAACGGAGCAAAAGTTAAGAAATCTAGTTTAAGCCGAGTGTTGTTTGTGTCAATCGAGCTAGTATATGCCGAGTAAAATCAGTATTGACCGAACACTAGTTAATTGTCGAGGAAGAAAGTGTTAGCCAAGGAAACAGTTTATGTGGTGACTGAGCTTTCCAGAGATGACCGAGAAGTTGAACATAGTATTGACTGAGCGTCAGTATTTTGCATTTGAGGAAGAATTCAAATTTCCAGCCGACATCATTGAATTCTTGGATTATGTAAAACATGTTGACTCTATTTATTGATTGTATGAAAGCATTTAATGCACTGTAAAATGTTTTATTGTAAATCTTTAAGAGATTCAAGATATTTCTAGAAGGTTAGCCAAAGAACATAATGTAGGATAGATTCAATGAATTTGACGTAACTCTAAGATCTACGAAGGAGATTAAGCGACAAAAGATATATTGACCTAATAGAGGTAGTATTAAGGAAACCTAAGCGAGAGGTTGAAGTAGATGCTAGAAGCATTGTTGATGTTATTGATTGTCTAAGCATAGAAGGCTGAAGAAGAAGTGTTGTGATTCCTTGAAGAGGGTTCTGAGCAGATCAGTGATGGAGATGAAAAAGGTTCACAGTCAGTAAGCCAGCATATGTGTACGAAATTGGATCTGGTATTTGCAAAGTGAGTTGTATGTTTTTCATATCAATATTACTGCTACTTTCTAACCATTGTAACAGTCAAAATATTTTTAACAGAGGTTGACCTAACAGTCATAGGTATAAATCCTTTAAACAAGGTTGCATTCTAATGGAGTGTATGTAAGTCCTATAACAAGGTGCACTTTTAACAGAGTGGTTTAAATCCTTTAATCGGGTCACACCTGACAGTGTGTTTGTAACCTTCGATAGGGTTGGCTTTTTACCGAGCTCACTTTAGAAGAGTGAACATAATAGTAACATGTTACAAAGTGGTTTTTCCCTAATTGGGTTTCCACTATAAATCCTGGTGTTGATACTTGTGTGAATGTTTTGGTTTGAACATTTCTATGTTTTACAAGTTAGATGTTGTTGGATAAGTGGACTGCACTGCTATATGTTTCTGTTATGCAATCAGTAATGACCGAGTAGGTGTTGGTTATTAGATATGATTTTTTGAAGAGTTTAAAGTTTTTTTTTATACATCTGGACCTGAGAACAACCAATTCACCCCCCTCTCTGTTGTTCTAAATCATATTAACAATTGGTATCAAAGCATGGTATGAGAGATTGCACAACTACTTAATACAGATTGGATTCTCAAGGACAAATGACACAAGCAATCTGTACATGAAAGATGAAGAAGGTAAAGGAATCTTGTTGGCTAAGATCTTTGTAGATGATATTATATTTGGTGGACAAGATGCCTTGTGTAAGAAATTTTCAAATGAAATGCAAACTGAATTTGAAATGAGTATGTTTAGGGAGATCAAATTTTTTGTTGGTTTGCAAGTATATCAGATGGAGAAAGGAATTTTCATCACCTAGTCTAAATATGTTCATGAGATATTGCAAACCTTTGGTATGGAAGATTCAAGGCTAGTAAGTACTCCCATGGCTACTCGACAGAAGTTGTCTAAAACTGATGATGATGTAGAAGTTAACCAAACTTTGTATAGATCTATGATCGGAAAGCTACAGTATGTTGTACATAGCAGACTAGATATTGTATTAGTTGTTGGGATTGTGGCAAGATTCTCTGCCAATCCTAAGGAAACTCACATGATGGCGGTTAAAAGAATCATGAGATATTTGAAGGGAACTGCTGACTATGGATTGTACTACAAGAAGCATGACAAATTTGAACTGAGAGTGTATACAGATGCTGATTGGGTAGGAAATGTAGATGACAGAAAGAGCACTAGTGGTGGAGCTTTCTTTCTTGGATAGAGATTAGTTTCCTAGACAAGCAAGAAACAAAATTGCATTTCCCAATCTACTGTTGAAGCTGAGTATGTGGTTGTAGCTGTGAATTGTTCAAATTTGATATGGATAAAGCAATTGTTGGTAGGCATGGAAGAAGAAATCACTAAACCAGTTGTCATCTTATGTGACAACACAAGTGCTATCAACATCTCTAAAAATCCAGTGATGCACACAAAGACCAAACACATTGCCATCAAGTATCATTACTTGAGAGAACTGGTACAAGATAAAGAGGTCTGTATGGAATATGTGAATACCAAGGAACAATTAGCAGATATATTCACTAAAGCTTTACCTAAAGAAGCTCATGAATACTTGAGAAGTCAATTAGGGGTCCTTCCCCTAACCGAGGCTACCTAGTCAAGCTAGGAGCACTGCATCAAATGTGCTGCAAAGAACATCTAACAAATTGATGCAGAAAAAGGTCACACTTTAGGAGCAGCCTAGAGTTGTGAAGAGCACAAAAAAGTCAAGAAATAGTCATAAGCAAGATGACAGAGGGAGAAATATTGTTACTGCACTGAAAGGATGATATCTACATCTACAGGATGTATGTTTTTGTTGTTGCTTTGGCATTTTTTGTCAAATAGGGAGATGATCATAGATGAATACACAAAATGAGAAGATCAAGACAATGGGAGAAATTTAGTGGATGATCAAGCATGGCTAATTGATTCTGTATCAGAATGAAGCTAAGGATATTATAAATATTTCTGATAGATAGATAAGTTTTTGGATTGGTTGGTAATTCATGTGATATTCATATGGTGTTGCCATCAATGCCAAAGAGGGAGATTGTTGGAAACTGCAATTGATGCAATTGTTGTATTTATCATTGATGTCAAACCTTAACTGGTAAGATTGTTTCTATTTAAGAAAGTGTTATATCTATTTGAGTGTTGCTAAGGGGATAGGCAAGATTGGTAACAATAGTACCTAAGGAAAGGTTGAGTTATCTTGATACTTCAATGAGTACTTGATTATGTGGCACAATGATAAGACAATGTATTATTTATCTAAGTAAGAATGAAGACTAAACTGGTAGGCTTAACTAAGCAAAAGTGAAGAAATCTAGTTTAAGTTGAGTGTTGGTTGTGTCGACTGAGCTAGTATATGCCGAGTAAAATCAGTGTTGATCGAACACTAGTTAATTGTCGAGGAAGACAGTGTTAGCTGAGGAAACAGTTTATGTGGTGACTAAGCTTTCCAGAGATGACCGAGAAGTTGAACACAGTATTGACCAAGCATCAGTATTTTACATTTGAGGAAGAATTTAGATTTCCAACCGACATCATTGAATTCTTGGATTATGTAAAACGTGTTGACTCTATTTATTGATTGTATGAAAGCATTTAATGCACTGTAAAATGTTTTATTGTAAATCTTTAAGAGATTTGAGATATTTTTAGAAGTTTAGCCGAAGAACATAATGTAGGATGAATTCAATGAATCTGACCTAACCCTAAGATCTACGAAGGAGATTAAGTGAAAAAAGATGTATTGACCTAATAGAGGTAGTATTAAGGAAACCTAAGCGAGAGGTTGAAGAGAGAGAAGTAGATGCTGGAAGTATTGTTGATGTTATTGATTGTCTAAGCAGAGAAGAATAAAGAAGAAGTGTTGTGATTTCTCGAAGAGGGTTCCGAGCAGATCAATGATGGAGATGGAAAAGGTTCACAGTCAGTAAGCTAGCATATGTGTACAGAATTGGATCTAATATTTGCAAAGTGAGTTGTATGTTTTTCATATCAATATTACTGCTACTTTCTAACCATTGTAATAGTCAAAATCCTTTTAATAGAGGTTGACCTAACAGTCATAGGTATAAATCCTTTGAACAAGGTTGCATTCTAATGGAGTGTATGTAAGTCCTATAACAAGGTGCACTTTTAACATAGTGGTTTAAATCCTTTAACCGGGTCACACCTGACAATGTGTTTGTAACCTTTGATAGGGTTGGCTTTTCACCAAGCTCACTTCAGAGGAGTGAACATAATATTAATATGTTACAAAGTGGTTTTTCCCTAATTGGGTTTCCACTATAAATCTTGGTGTTGATACTTGTGTGAATGTTTTGGTTTGAACATTTCTATGTTTTACAAGTTAGATGTTGTTGGATAAGTGGACTGCACTGTTATATGTTTCTGTTATGCAATCAGTAATGACCGAGTAGGAGTTGGTTATTAGATCTGATTTGTTGAAGAGTTTAAAGTTTGTTTTTATACATTTGGACCTGAGAACAACTAATTCACCCCCCCTCTCTATTGTTCTAAATCATATTAATAGTTTTTATATTCAGTTCCCTATCTTTAGCTATTTGAGGGTAGGAGGCTTCAGTGATGCTCCCTTGAAACTTCCTAGGTTTTGTTCAAACAAGTGTATTTTACTTGAGGTAGGAAGACAGTTGCTGATGGTTGAGAAGAAATACAAGGTTAAGCATGGTATTGGTGCTTTCTTCCCACTAGAGCTGGGGCATTATAGATTCTGGTTAATGCATGATTTTTCCTTCTTAATAAATAAGCTGAAAGAAATGAATCTCTAGCCATATCAAGCAAGAAATTACTTTGATAGCAAAGGTTTTGTAGAGAGCCATTTCAGGGTAGATGTTATGTTTCTTCATCAGCCAGACTTAGAAGATTTCTAGGATGATTGCATTGATGAAGTTGAGGTTATGAAGAGAATGTGTTCCAGATTTTCTCTTAAACAAATTACTGCTTTGAAACTTCCTTTCAGTATCAAAAACATAAAGGATGAAGATGAGAATGTATTAGAATCAAAAAGCATAACATCAAGCACTGAAGTGGTAATCAAAAGAGTTGATTGGTTGGCAGAGGAAGAAGAAAATATAAAGTCTTTAACTAAGGAAGTTTTTTGAAAGATAGAGCAATGGCTTAAAGCTCAAAGAAATAAAATTTTAGCAGCCCCTGCGTTGAGAACTAGGAGTCTGAGGACTCCAAAAATTGAATCTTCCCCTATTCTAACTAATAAGATTGAACTGTTTCTTTCTGCAGGTATCTCAGATTCTCCATAAATCCCTAACATTAAAGATTCAAAGTTGGTTTCTGATGAAACTGTGAGGTTTACCAGGCAAAGAAGAAAAAGAGGTGAGAAGGTGGACCCTCCTTTTTGCATTGTTCTAGATTCTAACACTGAAGAGCCCAGTGTAAGGTAGTTCAAAAGATTAAAAAAGGGCAAATCATCAACTATGGACTCAGTATCAGCAAGAGGTAGTGGAAGTACAGGTCAACAAGAACCAGTCACCCCAAGCAATCCAAGCACCACTATTTCCTTACAGCATGCAACTCCTAGTACTCCAAACTGGATGGATCTAACTGTGAACAAGAAGAGGAATATCATGTCTACCTCAGTTCCTATTGGTGACCTGGTTAGTAAATACCTTAGAAAATCCCCAAGGACAAAGAGGTCGAAGACAAAGTCTATGGTAGATATAGACCCAAACACAGGTCATTAGATCGCAGAGATTTTCAAGCCTAACTCCAACAAGGCTAGCGCTGAGGTCACTAAGCAAGATTTCAGTGTGGAGAAAGTAGACTTAGAAGTGTCTACCAGAGCTGCAGATTTGAAGATTCTGAATTTTATAAACAAGAAAATCAACCACAAAGTACTGAAGGATGTTGAAGATAAAGCTAAGTTGAAGCAAGCTCTATGCGAAATGGAAAAATATATTCAGTAATTGCAGAATCTTGTTCCCCAGCCTTTGACAATGGTACCTTTAAATCTGGATGTCAAATCTCCAGACAATCAAAAATTGCTTGATCAGGTACACAAAGAAAGATCTATCTCTAAAGCATTCTACAACTGGATGGGAGAGGTTAGTGAAATGGTTAACCATTTTGCACAAGCTTATAAAGTTTCAACCAGTAAGTCTTCTTCTCTAGTGTCTGTTGTCAAAGCTAGTGTGAAACTCTGGGAAGGAAAAAGGGATGGTTTAGATATAGAGATAACCAACATGGATGAGGATTTTGTCTATGGTATAGACAAGTTTTTATCTGAGAAGGTAGTTCCTAATGTTGATGTTAGTCTCTTGTTTGTAGCCAAGATTAATGAAGAGTGGTGATGTGCTCTATTTGAACAAAGTATCGAAGAATCAGGTCAAATTCTGAAGGCAATAGCTTGTGTTGAAGAGGTTCTTAGCAACCATATAGACTGTCTTTATAACTTAGCCAAAGATGAAGTAAAAATTGGAACTGATGCAGCCAAGATGAAGGAATCCTTCGCTGAGAAGGAACAGGGGTTAAAAGATGCCAAAGAAATGGTAGCACATGATTTCTTAGTTGTAGCTTGGGTGCAATCACTAATAATGATCGGTGAGGAACAAATAAAGACATTGGAGACCAAGTTGGAGCAGTTGTTGAACTGTAAATGTGTCTGGGAATAGAGGCTTGATCTTATTTCTTCACCAAACAAAGTGATGTTGGAGAGATTCACGATAGCTTTTGAGGAGTGGTCAGTCATGCGCAAAGCAGCTAATGCCACCACCAGTGTTGAGGCCAAGAAAATTTAATCATTTATTTAGTCTTTAACAAATTAGTTCTAAGAAGTTTAGGGGGTTAGTTTTATTTTCCAAAGATAGACTTTTTAGTTACAAAACTGATTATGCCCTGCGTGGCTATAAATGAATTTTTGAAGGACCTTGCAAGGGTCCTCTAGTAACAGAAACTTAATAGTTTGATATTTACAGCATAAACTTTCGATGAATGGTTTTGTTTTGGAATTGAAACATATGATATAGTATCAGTTGATATATATAGCAGATAAATAGTATGTTTCTCAGATCAGTTGGTCCGGTTTCTACATGTATGTTGGTTTCAGTTGGAATTAATTTCATGTTGTTGTAATCTGCATGTATGCTTCAAGATCATCTCTCCATTCTTCATTTTTATTTCAGTACATGTTGAATCAATCTTCATGAGAGTGTTTCTTTTGCAATCTTAGTTAGTTGGCTTAGATGTGTATGGATCTTTCTCAGAACTTGAATTTTAAGTAGTCATTTTATATGAGAATTGAAAAGCCTTTTGTACTTTCAAGTCAAAAGTGTATATCTTTTTACTATTTTCATTCTTTTCAAATAAATGGATTGTCAAGAATTGATCTTTTTATAAGGTAGTTGCTCCTTTGATCACAAAGAGTTTAGTCGTGAGTGACTAGCTCAACTATGGTATGAGTTTTTCCTTCATTTTGGGCAAGAGTGTTAGCAGATTGTTATAGTTTTAGTAAGAAGGAAAATATGTATACCAACAGATATGCACCTAATGTGAAATATTTTAAAGTCTTTGGGAGTAAATATTATATACTCAAAGACAGTAGGAATGGAAAACTTGATTCTAAAAGTGATGAAGGCATATTCCTAGGATATTCCACTAAGAGAAAAGCTTACAAGTGTTTGAATTCTAACACTAAAAAAATTGTGGAAAGTGCAAATGTTAGAGTTGATGAATATGCAGAAAACAATGAAGTTGAGTGCAAGAAAGAGCAGAAAGATTATAGATCTTTTGTATGCATGGAAGAAGGAGAGGCTAGTAATGCACCTAAACCAGATGTTGAGGAACTACATGAGCCTTAATCCCAGCCACACTAAGATACTACCGAGAATCAGGAGGATGTTGTCAAGCAATCAAAAGAAGAGGTAGAGAATTTACAATATGAACTTAAAGATCAAGAATAAGGAGAAATGAAATATGAACCTACATTGGCACAGTATGTGAGAAGACATCATAAGCCTGAACAAATTATTGGAGATAAAGAATCTGGAGTTATGACAAGAAGTAAGTTGAAAGATCATACATGCTTACTATGTGAGTTTGATCCTAAAATAGTGAAATATGTTTTAGAGAATGAATATTGGATACAATCCATGAATGAAGAAATAGAGCAGATAGAAAAGAACAAAACATGGACACTAGTGTCGAGATCAAAAGGCAAGAATGTTATTGGAAAAAAATGGGTATTTAGGAACAAGCTAAATGAACATGGAGAAGTCACTAGAAACAAAGCAAGATTGGTATGAAAGGGGTACGCACAAGAAGAAGGCATTGACTATGGGGAGACATTTGCTTCAATTGCAATATTGGAAGGAGTGACGACTCTACTTGCATATGCAGCTTATAAAGGATTCAAAGTATATCAAATGGATGTTAAATCTACATTTCTGAATGAGATATTGGAAGAAGAAGTATACATTGAACAACCAGAAGGATTTTTTGACCCAATAAAGAAGAATATGGTTTGCAAGCTACACAAGGCACTGTATGGATTAAAGCAAGCCCCCAGAGCATGGTATGAAGGAATGCATAACTATCTGATAAAGATTGGATTTTTAAGAAAAAATGACAACAACAATCTCTATTTGAAGACTGAAAATGGTAAAGGAATTTTGTTAGCTGAAATATTTGTTAATGATATCATATTTGGAGGACAAGATGCCCTATATCAAACCTTTTCAAATGAGATGCAAGCTAAATTTGAAATGTTTATGTTTGGTGAGATCAAATTCTTTGTTGGTTTGCAAGTCTATCAGATGAAGAAAGGTATCTATATTACTCAATCTAAATATGTTAAGGAGATATTGAAAACTTTTGGTATGGAAGATTCTAGACTATTAAGTACACCTATGGCTACTAGACAAAAGTTATCTAAAACTGATGATACAGCTAAAGTGAATCAAACCTTGTATAGATCCATGATTGGAAAGCTATAATATATTATCCATAGCAGACCCGATATTGCCCTAGCAGTTGGGATTGTTGCAAGATTTTCTGCAAATCCTAAAGAGAGTCACATGATGGCAGTGAAAAGGATATTGAGATATCAAAAAAGGAACATAGAACTATGGATTATATTACAAGAAGAATGATATTGAACTGAAAGTCTACACTGATGCAGATTGGGCAGGAAATGTTGATGATAGAAAGAGTATAAGTGGTGGTGCATTCTTTCTAGGAAAGAGATTAGTCTCTTGGACAAGCAAGAAATAGAATAGAATCTCCCAATCTATAGAAGAAGCTGAATATGTAGCAGCAACAGTGAATTGTTCAAATTTAGTGTGGATCAAGTAATTGTTAAAAGGTATGAAGGAGGAAATCACTAAGCCGGTTGTTATTTTATGTGATAACACAAGTGCTATTAACATATCAAAGAATCGTGTTATGCACACTAAGACTAAGCATATTGCTATCAAGTATCATTACTTGAGAGAGTTAGTTCAAGATTTAAAAAAAGTGAGATTAGAATATGTGAATAGAAAGGAACAATTAGCAGATATATTCACAAAAGCATTACCTAAAGATGCTCATGAATAGCTTAGAAGTAAATTAGGGGTGATTCCCCTAACTGAGGCTACCTAGAAACATATAGGAGCACTGCATCGAATGTGCTAATCAGAATATTTGATAAATTGATGCAGAAGAGGTCACACTTTAGGAGTTGCGTAGAGTTGTGAAAAGTAAAGAAAAGATGTTAATCAGTCATAAGCAAGATGATAGAGGGAGTATACAGCATATAGAACTGACATGAAGACATCTACATGGTAAAGATGTTGTATGCAAATTAGATGTCTAACTACTAGAGATGATAAATTAACTATTAAAAGCCAATAAATCTATCTAATGCAAACACAATGAAGAATGCAAAGTAACTATGAAATGATGAAACTAAATTAATTACCTTCACCTACCATGCAACTTGTCTCCATTGTCCTCCTAGCCTTGATTTCTTGAAGATGTTGAGCTCTCAGATTTCCAAATGAAGCCCTTTCCCAAGATGATCACCAAAGTGTGGAGATTGAATGAAATGAGTGCACAATAACTTATGCAAACTAATGGATGGAATGCAAATGAAATGGTGATAGTATGAATTGATTTCTCTTAGAATGCTTGGATGCTTGATTGCTTGATTGCTTGAATGCTTGAATGCCTATTATCAAAATACCTATTAGCTCTCAAATGGGAAATGTGGCTCCTTTTATAGAGTTTTGGAGGATCTAGGCCTAGGTGGCCCAATCCTACGGTTGAGAATGAAAGGTGGAAGATCCTAGGGCTAGGATTGACTTGGTTGAAGGAGTTGAGAGAAAGGGGGATGTAGTTGGAATGTGAGAGGAAGAATAGGGATGATGTTCCTCTCACATTGACATGGAGGAGAAGAAGGTGGAAGGGAAAGACACATGTCAAGTGTCTCACAAAGACCAAAGAGAGAAAGAGGGAGAGACCTTTTCCTCATGAGGACTCTTTGCACAAGTGTCCTATGAGTCACCTTTGACCCTTAGAGGTGGTTTGAGAAGCCCCTTAGGAATAGGGCATGTCTCTTGACTTGGTTGTTGAGAGGACATATGGTCATGAGACTAAGTCCTATGAGGCCACATAGCTCTTGAGAATAGGACATGTGTGGGTGAGGATAATTGTAAATAAATAATTAATAATAATTATTTATCTTAGCCAAAGTGATGTGTCAGGTGACTAGGTAGGTGAGGTGGACTAGGAAACTTAGTCATATTTAGGTGATTGTGTATTTAATTAAATCACTTTAATAAGACTAATTAGAAGACTTAGGATAGAAGAATAGACTATAGAGAATTCACTAAATAAATTGAATAATTTATTTAATAAATAGAGGACTAATTATTAATTAAATAATAAATATTTAATTAATTTATCAAGTCAATAGTAATTAAATAATAAATATTTAACTAATTAATGAAGCCATTTTTAGGTGTATACATTTTGCCCCTCTTTGAAATAATGTGCTGGTCACATTGTTTCAAAGAAAATTCAAACATTTTTGTGCCCCTGCCCTAGACAATGTCTAAAATGACATAAGCATGCCCCCTCAAGAGATTGATTAATAATGTGTGTTTTATTTTTTATTTTGATTAATCAATCTCACGAAAGAAACAGGAGAAAAGGTGGGTGAAAATGGGGTGAAATGGAATAAAAATGAGAGATAGGGTCCACACACCAAGCACATAGGGTCCACAAGCTACAAATAGGGCTTAGGGGTCCACAATAGGCTCATTGTGCACACTTGTCATTTGGAGATCAGAGCATGAGAGAGAGAAGAGCAGAGCCACCAGGATGTTGTTCCCATTGTCAGATCACCGCTTCGAGAGAGTCAGACGCTTCTAGTGACCACCTGATTCAGGTGAACCGGTAGGTGACTCGATCTTGCTTTGTGATTTCATGATTTGATGCATGTTAGATTAGAATTTGTAGCATGTTTAGGGTGGATTTAATGATAGAATTAGATTAGAAATTTTTTGGTTTTAGGTGAATGATGAATGCGCAATTTTGGTGCACCAATGCGCAGAAACTAGCAACGTTTGTGCAGAAAATAAAACTTTATGCGCATGCGTTTAGGGTAGTTGTGCATTCATACTAGAGGAATGTTAGACTTGCACAAGTGTTAAATAAAAATGTGCATATGCAAAATCGGTGCATTTGTGCAGAGTTATGACGCAAATGTCAAGAAAAATTGCGCATAGGTAAAAACCTATGCAAATGTTAAATAATGTTGCGCATACATGTGTCAATGTTGCGCATGTGTTTGAAGTGATAGAATGTGATCAAACTAGATAGTCAATTAGGTCAAACTTGATTTCGATAAGCCGATTGGATCTGTCAGTGATTGATTTTGATCGATTTGATCAAGATAGGCAACATTGTAGCATGTTCGCTAGTTAACGAGTCTTGAACGTAGATAATTGATAGAATCATCTATTGAAACACGTGATAATAACATGTTTGAAATTGATATGATAGGATAGATAGAGTGATAGATCAGTTTATCAAAATCTGATAGGTTGATTGTTGTTGACTTGAATAGGAGGATATCATAGATAGTCTAATGTCACAGGAGAGATATCCCGTCACACAGAATCTAAGACCAGCATTGTCAGGGACTAATAGACTGTTGATTGGCGCGTCTAGATTATATTATGTGATTTACACACCCAAGATTCGGGCGAATCTGAGTATGATGATAGCATTAGTAGAGCGATGGCACAGAGACGAGTACCTTCCATCTTCTGATAGGGGAGATGACAGTCACATTAGAGGATGTATATCGCATCCTCCGTCTTCCCATCACATGCGAGCTGGTACAGTATGATGGACATGGTGGAGTCACAAAGTGCAGAGCCATCTTTGATGATGATGATATAGAGGATGGAGAGATCAGCTAGGAGGACATGGTTGATTTGTATGATCCTCTACCAGTAATGCTAGCAGGAGTGATTGGGGGCTTTGTATGCCCTAATCGTAGATCACATGGATTTTCAGTTCGATGGGGCCACACATTACAGTGAATGATGGAGGGGACCTAATTTTCTTGGGGTGTGTGTTTATTAGCACATCTTTATCATGACATGCATCAGGTGATGTATCATAGGGGTGCATCTCTATCAACAGGGGTGACACTGCTCCATGTTTAGACATGGGAGCACATTGCAGTGACGTGACCAGTGGCCATCAAATTTTAGGGCACAGGATAGCCTTACATTCACTTATATTCCTCAATTTTGTCTCAGGCAAAACTGGGCCATTTAGAGTTCTGGCGATGTACATTTGATACATTAGATACAGTGATATGGAGACCATACTTAGGTTGTGAGCCGTGGGATGATGAGCAGTAGCTTGGTTTTTGCTTTGAGTCATGGTGGCTAATAGGTCAGACATCATTTATCATTAAGCGACAGTTGGTTAGTCTGGTCCTGAGATAGTTTGGCAGGATACAGGGCATGTCGTAGGGAGTGATAGAGCATGCTCATACTCATCAGGAGAGACGAGACTGGGGGCCCATGGCATCATTCGATGTTGCTCAGCGGGAGTTTTTGGATGCCCCATTCCAGGCATGGTTGATGAGACTGACAGTGGTAGACCCAGGGATGACTGCTGATTTAGAGCAATTTTTGAGGAATTTTTTGGTTCCATGGATTATAGATCCAGCAGCAAGGCCTCCAAAGAGAGATCCTACAGAGAGACGGTGGGGGAGACTCTGAGGGAGAGATAGAGATGGGTGAGGGAGATGAGGTGGTGGTGACGGTGGAGGAGATGGAGGAGGAGGGGATAGGGCAAGACCTCGGATGAGAGGAGGTGGTGTGAGGCAGAGGGGATTGTTGCCACCTCCAGTTAGATAGGGATGGAGATAGCCTCCGACACAGCCAGCATAGCCAGTTGTAGGAGCTCCACTATAGGTACCAGTCCCTTTGACATAGATACCAATTGCCCCAGTACAAGGACTAGCTGTACCGGTACAGGTGCCATAGGTACAGGTGCAGGGACAAGATGAGGCAGATGTGTTATTAGCTCAGGGTGGAGTGGTACAAGGTGGACAGATCCCTGATGACATATGGGATGAGCAGGACGTGGAGATTCCAGATGTAGGGGCACAGGATGAGCAGGCTAAGATAGAAATCAGGGGATAGGATCCCTATTTTCAGAGAGATACTGCAGAGGAGGACCCAGATATTGATGCACTGCTAGTTCAACTAGCAATTACACAGGTGCAGGTAGATTAGGTTCTGAGCTTGGAGAGATAGATAGAGAGGATGGGTAGACATATGGATGTGCTTAGAGCTAAGAGGGATTCAGCGGTAGAGAGACTCAGAGAGTCGGAGATGCTTTTGGATGAGTTGCAGCGCACAAAGGAGTTAGGTCCTCATGGAGATAGTCTGAGAGCCATGATACGAGCTGGGAAGGAGATATCCTACTGGCAAGAGGCATACAGATAGGCAGTTCCTAGGGATCAGTGGATTGGGAGCTTCAGAGAGAGCTCAGTGGTAGTGAGGACAGCAGTATATGAGAGACAGGCACCAGCTGGTAGTGGAGGTGTATCATCACATCCTCCTAGAGCACCCACAGGTTTAGGAGACCAGGATGAATCCTCAGGAGCAGGTGGTTTAGCAGCACAGGGCCTTATTGCAACTCACAGACAGCAACAGACAGATTCAGGAGGCAATGGGTCATAGATACCACTTGTATACACATTTTGTATCATATTATCATTGTATCATTATATATTGACTTGATAGACACTGACTGTAGACACATTGTTATTGATTATATATCATGGGACATTTGGACAGTTTGGTTGTATTTATGGACTTTATATGATTTTGACTCTATATGATTGATGCAGTTCTATCATGATTTTCTATGATGTTTATATACATGTGCGTACTGACATATGTAGGATGTGATAATTTACTTTTATATGCATGGAATGGATGTCTTAAAATGCAAAATGATTGATTTTCTATATGATGCTAATGGATAAATAATCTAATATATGATGATATAAATGCATGTTCTAAACGATATTCACTAATGCTATGTGATGATAAATGCAATGATGTAAAAACAATGTGAATAATGTAAAATGAATGGATACTAAATGCATGATGATACTAAATACATGTAATGAACAATAAATGATATTGTAACGCAAATGGTATCTAATATAATAAATGAAAATGTACTTAAGATGATTGACAACATGATAAAATGAAATGAGATGAAATGATAACTATAACAAATATCCAATGAACACACCTAATAATAATTATGCATGTCTTAAAATGATTAAAGTGGAAAGTATTTTTGGTTGTCCAAATGTCCTCAACTAAAATAACAATGTTCTTGACACAAGAAGAATGGACTTAGGAAAAACAGATAACCTAATGAAAAAGATAACCTACAAATCTCTATAAAAGGAGCACTTGATATGAAATTCATGAGATGGTAAAATGCAATGCAAAATGAAATGAATGTATGTCCACAACTTTAGGTAACATCTTAGAACTTCATAATAACTGGAATTTGATTTTCATCATTGAGCTCGTTATGTTGCAAGAAAATGCAAGCATCATGGTATAATTAAACCAGGATGACCTGAGCACTTCTTGCATGGAGTTTAATATTGCAAACTTGACAAGCATCTAGGTATAATTGAACCGAGATGACCTGAGTTTTGTTTGCCTAACAAACAAGGAATATTCCCCCCCCCCATCGGGGAACAAATATTTGGAGTCGAGGTATACAATGGTGTATCACCATAAATAGTATCTATAGAATAACATGATTTGTATGTTGTCAATACTATGAAATGGATGAAGGCACTTACACACAGACACCCCAATTTACTCGTTCCTTCAATTTCATCAAAAAATACCCCACAAACAGCAATCAAAGAAAATATCATGCCCCATCCCAGCTATTCTAATCAATGACATATGGGAGTTTCAAACTCATGTCAAAGATATCCCGGAATAGCATAGGAAACATGATAACAATGAAATCTAGATATGAATGCATAATTTATAACAAATCATTCTAACATGCCTACCATGAATATACATTTCGTTTGCCAAAAAGATAGATTTAGGATATGTTGATCAGTTCAAGTGATGATGTATAGTCAAGATGTATAGATAAGCAGTCATGATTCAAAGGATGGATCATAGATTCTGATTCAGCATGAAGATACCATTGTGAAAGAACATTTGATTGTGTTTGCCTTGCCTAGTGAAAATACTCCATTTTGTCCTCTAAGAGTCACTACTATCATAGATCCACTTCCCAAACTAGGTCGAGGACATGCCCCCAGCTAGGTGATGGACTAACTTATTATGGATGAAGAAAGATGCAACAAGACTAGGATAAAGACCATGACAAAAGATCAAGCTATGATGGGGTTTTATTATGGGTAAATACAATGGATGGTGTATGAACTGGCCATTTTATTATGATATATACATGGTGGGGACAAGGACTGATTAACTGTTTTACTTGCGGATATATACAAATGAACGGACACACTAGAAGAATCCTAATAGATAGAGGAGCTAACTTGTCACACATAGCGCCTGTTGCCAGGTTTTCACCACATGCTTTTATTGCAATTTTCTTTTAATTTTGTGATTTTTTTATATTTTTTATTTTTTTTTAATTTACAAAATATATATACAGACTATATACATGCCCCTTGCATTGGGATTTCAGGGATAGAACTTCTTGAGATGGATACTATTAAGAGGTTCATCCAAGGGATCCCCTTCAGGTGTAGATAACTGATAGGCCCCAGAACCATAGACCGTTGTAATCACAAAAGGTCCTAACCAATTTGGTTCAAACTTGCCCTTCTTTTCATAGTGTTGTTGATTCTTTGGATTTTCTCGAAGGACTCAGTCACCCAATTGAAAGTCTCTGATCTTGACCTTGGTATTATACTGACAGGAGAAACGCTGCTAATAAACTTTCAAATGGTCATAGGCTCTCTGACGGCATTCATCTAGCAGTTCCAATTCAGTCAGGTGTGCAACTCTATACTCTTCATCAGGAATTAAATCTTTAAGAGTAACACGAAGTGAAGGCAACTCGACCTCGAGGGGCAGG
This sequence comes from Chamaecyparis obtusa, assembly GCA_027943335.1. Lineage (NCBI taxonomy): Eukaryota > Viridiplantae > Streptophyta > Pinopsida > Cupressales > Cupressaceae > Chamaecyparis > Chamaecyparis obtusa. The sequence goes on along the minus strand of BSBK01000023.1, from coordinate 113,779 downwards.
ACTACTTCAAATCCATAAACAAGGGAGTATGGAGTGGCTCCAGTAGGAGTACAGATGGAGGTGCGATAAGCCCATAAGGCTAGGTTTAGTTGGAGATGCCAGTCACGGCCAGTGTCATTGACAGTCTTTTGGAGGATTTTAACAATGGTTTTGTTTGACGCCTCAGCTTGGTCATTTCCTTGGCGATAGTATATGGAGGAATAGTTGTGGGTGATATGGAATTTGGCGCACAGTTCATCCATGTCCTATTTTTGAAACTATTTCCCATGATCAGTGATAAGATACATAGGTATACCATATCTGCAAATGATATAGTTTAAGATAAACATGGATATTTGTTTCCCTGTGGTGGTAATCAATGGAACAGCCTCAATCCATTTAGTAAAATACTCTGTGGTAGTGAGAATCCATTTGTGGCTCTTGGAAGATGGAGGGTTGATAGCACCCACGAGGTCGAGTCCCCACCGACTGAATGTCAAAGTAGTTGTAAAAGGATGTAACTCTTGAGCTGGAGCATGGATAAGGTTTCCATGTATCTGACATTTCTTGCATGCCCTAGCAAAATGAAAGGAGTCTGCTTCCATGGTAGGCCAATAATAACCCATACGCATGAGTTTCTTAGCCAAAGAGGGACCACTTGAATGTGTCCCACAAATACCCTCATGTACATCACGTAAGGAAAGTTGAGCTTTGTCATGTTTGAGACATCGTTGGAGAGTACCATCAAAACCTCACCGATAAAGGGTGTCAGATATTAGGATATAGTGGGAGGTTTGGTGGAGAAAAGTTCATTTTTTATTTTGGGATAGGTCGGGAGGTAGGGTGTTATCTTTGAGGTAAGAATAGATTTTTTTGTAGGTTGGGGAGTCATGTCCAATCATATGACATATAATACTCGTATCAGGCTCATCATATGCGGGACAAGTCAGGGATTCCACCGAGAACTCAAAATGGGCCTTGGTATCTTCTATATCAAATAAAGAAGCAATCGTTGCCATGGCATCGGCAGCCTTGTTTTCATGCCGAGGAATCTGCTCAAAAGTGATGACAGAGAAATACTTTTTAAAGTCATCAACCATACATTTATATGGCAATAACTTATCATCTTTGGTCTGATAATCATCATTAACCTGGTTGACAATCAGCTGAGAATCTCCGTAGACATTTATTTTAGATACATTCCATTGTAAAGCCATTTTTAACCCAATCAGCAAAGCCTCATATTCTGCTAAATTATTGGTGCAAGGAAATAAAAACTTGTAAGATTTCAGAATAGTGTATCCTTTTGGCGTGATAAAAAGAATACCAGCTCCTGAACCCTGCTGAGTGTATGAGCCATCAAAGTATAATTTCCATGTTTGTGTAGACAAAGCTAAGATATGAGCATCAGGAAACTCTATGTGTATAGGTTGGTCATCTATTAATGGAGCATTAGCTAGTTGATCTGCGATCACTTGACCTTTGATAGCCTTCCTGTCTACATATTCAATATCAAACTCACTAAGTAGTATAACCCACTTAGCCAACCTGCATGTCAATGCTTTCTTGCTTAATAGATACTTTAAAGGATCAATCTTTGCAATAAGCTAGGTAGAATGTGACAACATGTAATGTCACCACTTCTGTGAAGCAAAGACAATAGACAGACATGCTCTTTCAATAGGAGAATAGTTTAACTCATATCCCACTAGAGTACGACTGATGTAGTAGATGGCTTTTTCTTTTCCTTCATGATCTTGCTGAGCTAGAAGAGCACCTAGTGAAGCTGTCGTGGCTGAAATGTAGAGCAAGAGTGGCTTGCCTGAAATTGGTGACATCAGAGTTGGAGGATTCACTAGATATTGCTTGATTTTGTTGAAAGCTTCCTCACACTTATCATCCCATTGGAATAAGATATTTTTATGCAGCAAATGTTGAAAGGGATGACTGCGATCTGCTAGTTGAGAAACAAATCTTCGAATGGATTGTAGACACCCCTGTAAAGATCTTAGCTTACTGATGTTAGTGGGGGAAGCCATCTCCAATATTGCTTTAACCTTTTCTGGATCTACTTTGATTCCTTTAGCTGAGACAATGTACCCTAACAGTTTGTCGGATGTGACCCCGAATGTACATTTCTTTGGATTAAGTCGAATCTGATATTTTTCCATCCGGGTGAATATTCTATCCAACACTCTCAAATGACCAGCTCTGTCTTTAGATTTTGCTAGAATATCATCAACATAATCTTCCATGATGGTATGCATCATGTCATGAAAGATTGTGGTCTTGGCTCTTTGATAAGTTGCTCCAGCATTTTTGAGGCCAAATGGCATCACATTCCAGCAGTATGTACCCCATGGACAAGTAAAAGCAATTTTTTCCTAGTCTTCCAATGCAATCTTGGTCTGTTTATAGCCTGAAAAACCATCCATTAATGATAACATTTCATGCCCAACTATCAAATCAACAATCATATCAATATTTGGCAAAGGGAAGTCATCTTTCGAACAAGCTTTATTAAGATCTCAAAAATCAATACAAATCCGGATAGACTTGTCTGGTTTTGAGACAAGAACAATATTGGAGATCCACTCAGCATAATCAATAGCATGAATGAACCCAACATCTAGGAGCTTCTTCAATTCTACTTTCACCATTAGGGCAATGTGAGGATGCATTTTGTGGAGCTTCTGCTTAATTGGTTTTACACCTGGTTTGATAGATAAATGATGCATAATGAGATTTGGATCCAAACCAGGCATATCAGCATAGGACCAAGAAAAGTTGATTTGTCTTTCTCTGAAAAATTTTGCAAAAGCTTCTTTCTCTGATTTTGTCAAGGATGTTGCTACTTTGAGGATGAGTGGAGAATCCTCTGTTCCAATGTTAAGTGGTATTGTTGGTTCTATAAGAATGGCAGATTGTTCTTGATACAAATAATTGGGAAGAGTGTCAATCCTTCCATTGTCAGGTGCCTCAGAGAGGTTTTCACCATCAGATGCCTCTTTTCTTTTTACTATTTTTGGATCTAATACTGCCACTGAGTGGTTTTCACCATTAGATTTGTTGATTATTTTTATATTTTTATGACTGAAAGGATTGGCACTCTCTCCAAAATAGGCCATGTCATTGAGTTCTATCGAAAATCCTGACTTGTAATCCCCTGGTGGTAAATGATCCCTGATGCCAAGATAGTCAATGATCGCATCATCATTATGGAAGACATCAAGTTCTGGGTGATCGGGAGAATCCCAATCGATAAGGTCAGGACGTACAAGGGGCATTGGATCATTTGGGTCGGTTTCAAAAGCAGAGATGGTATTGATGGAAAATTTATCAAGGTTTATGATGGTATCAGCGAGGTCTATTTCCATACTCTCATCTGAATCATCTGTCACAAGATAACACTCACTTCGCTCATGATCGACACGAGTAGTATTACATGGGACCAATCCTAGTGAGTCACTCATTGAACTCTTGCCCTCATGGTAATCATTACTATATTGATGGACAACATCGACTCCTATTTCTTCAATATAAGTAGATAAGGAATCCCATTCATAATCATTAGAATCAGAATCATCATTATCTTCAAGTCTATCAATGATTCTTTGAGTTATCCTTTGTTTCTCTGGATCTACATACATACCATGCTTTCTGAATTGTAAGGCAGGAGCTTTAGATGTCTCATGAAAAGGTGGGATTTTTGCTTTTCCTTTTGGTTCTTGTGGTCCTTCTCCTTTATATCCTAATCCTATAGTGTCTCTTTGATAATTGGGATTTTGCAAAATTGGTTTTATAACACCTTCTCTTTGTAACCCTAGAGGTCCAGCACCTTGATATCCCATCTTTTGTAGCAAAGTATACCCTTTTCCATAGACATCAGGTGATATATATTCATGTTTAGTATCCTCTTCAATCTTCTATGTCTTAAGCCAATAATTTGCATTACACTCAGCTGCCTCTTTGGATATTGTGCCCCCACTTATAAATGTGTTATAAACAAGTGTGGAAGGGGGTTTTGATTTTTGTTTAGTGATCAAAGATCTACCATATGATTTGGGAGATAAAGGTAACTTGATGATGCAAAGAGCTTGACCTAGAGTATATTCTCCCATACTGCTTTCTTTGATGTCTATCTTGATCCCATTTGATTAAGAATTTGATGCTATATTACTAGGGTCACTGGGTGTAGTTGCAGAAGATCCAGTACGATTATAGGGAACCAAAGAATTAGAAGTCTTCACATTGCTACAATATTGAAAAGGATTAGAATCTCCTTTGATAGTGATCTCCTGACCATTATGAGGGAATTTTAAATATTGGTGATAAGTCAATGGCACAGCTTGCATGGAATGAATCCATGGTCTTCCCAAAAGGATATTATAAGCAAGATCCATGTCCAAAACTTGACAAGATACATCTTTGACAATAGGACCAACTCTACTTGGAAGAACAACAGACCCCTTGGATGATCTCTCTTCCTCGTCATAGGCTTTTATTGTGATTTTCTTTTTTGGATCAACAACATTCTCAGAAAATCCCAATGCAAGGACTAACTTTAACGTGCAAATATTCAAGCCAGCTCCCCCATCTATTAGTACTCTTTTAATCTTGTGATTCTAAACAAGGACTTCAATATGTAAGGGAGCATTATGAGGTTGGGTAATAGCTAAATCATCATTTTCAGTGAAGGACAAATAGTGTGGGGTTGTTAAATGGCCCACCATAGCTTGAAATTGATCATGATCTAGAGTTGTGGGAACCTGGGTCTCTAAGAGAGCTTTTTCAAGGATATCTTTGTGAGATGGGGAAAGACGCAAAAGCTCTAAGATGGATATCTGGGAAGGTGTTTTCTTAAGTTGTTCCAAAAGATTGTACTAATTGGAATTATTTGGTATAGACTTTGGGACATAAACGAACTTATTTTGGGTAATGCTCAGTTTAGACTGGACTCCTTGGAGAGTAACTTTGGCTTGAGCACGAGTAGTAGCTTGGACTGGTTGATTCTCTAATTTTCCTTTTATGGTAATGACATTGGCATAATGCATAGAAGGATGACAATCAGAAATGTTACCAATGTATCTATAGGGAGTGGAATTATAATTGGCTTGATTGTCACTCTTAGTATTGGAAGAACCTCCTTTTTCATGCTCAGGAAGTGGATCTTTGAAAGTTGTATGTGATTCGTTTGAGGTATGACCGTCAACACTAATTTTGCCACTTTCAATTAAGTCTTGAATTACATTTTTGAGTCTTTTGCAATCATTGGTTTTATGTCCTCTGCCTCTATGAAATTCACAATAATCATTCTCATTCCACCAAGAAGGCTTCACTCTAGGTTCAAAATCTTTCATTTCAGGAAGCATAATGAGTTTCTTTGTGATTAACTTCCATAATGCTGATTCAAGAGATTCCCCTAAAGGAGTAAAGTTTCTTTGAGGTGACATAAAAGGCAATCTCAGTTTGGATGAATCCTTGTTGGTATTTTGATTTGATGATTGACTGTTGTAGGTTCCTTGAGTAGCATTGGCCTGACTGGTGAGATTAGGAAGGGGTTGTGTTGGTTTGACATTACGATTATCAACAATCCCATCATTGACACTGTTTTTGTTTTTATTCCAGAATTTTGATTTGTCATTGTTGTAGTTGTTGGAATTGGAATTTGAGGATCCAGCATTGTCTTTAGAATGATGTTTGATCTCACCTTTTCGGACCATGGCTTCCTCAATCTTGATACCATTTTCTATGAGCTTATTGAAATTTGGTAGACATTGCAATTGTAACCTATAACTCATTTCTGGTGTAAGGTTATGCACAAAAATATCCATCTTTTCTTGTTCGAGAATCATTCATGGATATTTGGAAAATAATTGACGCCATCTTTGCAAAAAAGTAAGGAAGGGTTCTCCATTCTTTTGATGTGCATTGCAAAGATCAAGCATAGTGACTTCATGTTTGATGTTATATGAATAATGAGTCACAAATTTGTCAAGAAGCTCATTGAAAGATTTGATTCCTAGGGGTAGTTTAGAGAACCATTCCATGGCTTGTCCTCCTAAACTTCATGGAAATAGTCACATAAGATAAGTGTCATTATGAGTGACTTCAATACAAGCAGCACAAAACTCATGAATGTGGTCTTGTGGGTCTGAATTCCCTTTGTATTTGTCAAATTTTGGTACCTCAAAATCAAGAGGGAATGGAATCATTGCTAAGTTCTTATCAAAAGGATAAGGACATATATCATCCAAGGAATACTTCTTTGTTGATGATCCAGTTTGGATGTCACGGATTTGTTGTTGAAGCATCTGGATTTGTTGTAGAATGGGATCCAAAGATAACATGTTTCCTTGAGATTTTTGAGAAACATTGTTGTGGGAAGCATTATTTTGTGAAGCATGATTTTGGGAAGCATGGTATTGCTGATCATTTGGAAAAATAGTGTGTTGTTCATGACTATGAGAAGCATTGGATTTCTGATTGGTGTCCTTTGCTCCATGAGTATCTTGAGAATCCTTAGAGATGTGTTGATTGTTTGTGAGAGTTGGTTCTCTAATATGGGAAACATCAAAATCACTTGGTAACTTAGCCCCTTGTTGAGCAAGCATGAGGAAATACATCTCTCTATCCAAGCCTAAGAGTCTTTCCATGACATGATAAAATTGAGGATCTTGTGAGGCTTCCCTAAGTTCGTCATCGGTGGGTTCATCATTGGATGTAAAAAGTGAAGGCTTCTTAGGAGCTTCTTTTGGCCAAGGGTTCTCTTCATTGCTGTTATTTCCTTCCATCTTGTCTAGGGATTCTGGATTAATGGCTTGTTTAAGTTTCTAAGATCGAGTTTGAACCATAAAATTGAAAGAATTGATTGTGGCATGAAAAAATTTTGATGAGAAGATATGGAAAGTGATTGACAGAAAAGATATTGAAATGTGTTGAAAAGTGATAAGACAACTTGATAAAAATCTAAGGTAATAGGAGGTATAGATCTCACTATGATATGACAAAGAGAAATCAAGAGATAATAACCTAAGTAAGTTTGGTGGTTAAGGATGATATATCCTGATATGGTAAACTCACAAAGATCAAAATCTGATGGATAAGATAATGTTTCAACACAAAATTGAGAATTTCAAAGATTTGGAAGAAAATGATTTGATGAATCTTGATGAAGGAATGATGAAAAGTGATGAAAATGGTCAAACTAAAGATCAGAGGTTTGTGTAACTTGACTATTTCTCCAGAATCTTACTCAAGATGAAAATGGGTATCTGAAATAGTGATTTTGAAAATTGCAAAGTTTGTGGAAATGCTCACTATTGTAAATGCACAACAACAAATGCACAAGATAGATTGATAAATGCGCAACAAAATGAAACATATGCGCAACAAGATGTGACAGACGCAAATTGGTAACTCAAAAGCATAGACAGTCTGAATAGATGCACAACAAATTTGGATAAATGAGCAGAAAATTGGATCAAATGCATAGAAATATGTGATATATGCACAGGTTTTAAAGTTTTGATCTGAATTGAAATGTTTTGGATTTTCCTGGTGTTTTCTAGTTTTGTTTTTTTTTTGGGAAAGTGAAAAAAATGCATAAACACACGCACACAAGATAGAAATGATGTTAATCGAACTATGCTAATATGAATGCACAAACATGCTTACAATCCTATGGTCGGCAAGGACGATATCTACTGAATCCCCACTAGGATAATAAAATCCAGCCATGCAAATTCACAGTGGATAGCCTAGGAACTTGGAGGCACGGGCTCCTGCTTACAGTGCACTCACTTCTCAGGCACACCAAGTTCTGAATTCAATGGGTCATTACTTCCCAAAGAACTGCTATCTCTACTATGAACTGTGAGTAATGTGGGGTGTCTTCACGAGCTTGGGTGACTCCTTGAGCCAGTAGATAGAAGGTTTTTGGCCACTAAACAAAAGCTTTTAGTAAGGACATTCATTTAGGTGGTTGTGATCAAGTCATTTTCCCAATTAAGGGGGCTCTCCCAATCTTTTCAAAGTAAGGCTTTCACCTCTACTAAGTAGGACTTTAACGCACCACTAGGGTACTGGAGGAGATTTTGGTTGCCACAATGAATTCATACCTGTCTAATGTGAGACTAATCACACTAGCATTTTTTATATACCGGTTTGGAAGGGCTTGGATTTAGCCTATTTACCGGTTGGGTCGTTCCTTGGGGTGAGTACCTCTTTTCCCACCAAAGACCACCCTCTAAAAATTATAACAGTTTCTCTTACACCCAAGGTCCACGAATGGCGAGGGGAGAGGATACATTGTTATAATTTTGGGATTACAGATATGCTATTAAGCAAAACACAATAGACACTTGAATCTATGCTAAAGAAAACACACAAAGCAAAAACATGTCATATTTTAAGCCCAAATGAGATTATAGTTTATTTTGCAAACCCTTTAGGAATCCCTGCAAAGAAATGTGTTAGAAATTTTTAGCAATAGGGTCTTCTACTAAACGTCCTGCAAAATAGCCTAAAAGCTACCAAAGCAAACAGAAACTTGTTAAAGGTTAGCTAAAATCAAAATAAATCAAAAATTTTAACCTAAATATTGTCAATAACCAATGTGCAATAACAGTGAATAAATGCGCAGTATTATTGAACAAATGCGCAATATTATTGAACAAATGCGCTGAACAGAATGATTTATGCATAGAAATGTGAAATGTAAACGTAGAAAATTTAAATGTATGCGCAAAAAAGTGGAATGTATGCACACAAACATGGAACAGATGCGCAGATTTTAATCAAAATGAAAATGGAAAAGACAAAAAATGACTGATGTGATCGAAAATGTATGCGTAGAACAGATGGATGAATGCGCAAGAATCATGGATGAATGCACAGAAAGAACCTGGAAATGTCTGCACATGGAAAACTAAGAAAATAGAATGTTAAAAATGGAGGCTGGCCCTCCTTCTAGCACCAAAAATGTATGCAAATTAGATGTCTAACTACCAGAGATGATAAATTAACTATTAAAAGCCAATAAATCTATCTAATGCAAACACAATGAAGAATGCAAAGTAACTATGAAATGATGAAACTAAATTAATTACCTTCACCTACCATGCAACTTGTCTCCATTGTCCTCCTAGCCTTGATTTCTTGAAGATGTTGAGCTCTCAGATTTCCAAATGAAGCCCTTTCCCAAGATGATCACCAAAGTGTGGAGATTGAATGAAATGAGTGCACAATAACTTATGCAAACTAATGGATGGAATGCAAATGAAATGGTGATAGTATGAATTGATTGCTCTTAGAATTCTTGGATGCTTGATTGCTTGAATGCTTGAATGCCTATTATCAAAATACCTATTAGCTCTCAAATGGGAAATGTGGCTCCTTTTATAGAGTTTTGGAGGATCTAGGCCTAGGTGGTGCAATCCTACAGTTGAGAATGAAAGGTGGAAGATCCTAGGGCTAGGATTGACTTGGTTGAAGGAGTTGAGAGAAAGGGGGATGTAGTTGGAATGTGAGAGGAAGAATAGGGATGATGTTCCTCTCACATTGACATGGAGGAGAAGAAGGTGGAAGGGAAAGACACATGTCAAGTGTCTCACAAAGACCAAAGAGAGAAAGAGGGAGAGACCTTTTCCTCATGAGGACTCTTTGCACAAGTGTCCTATGAGTCACCTTTGACCCTTAGAGGTGGTTTGAGAAGCCCCTTAGGAATAGGGCATGTCTCTTTACTTGTTGTTGAGAGGACATGTGGTCATGAGACTAAGTCCTATGAGGCCACATAGCTCTTGAGAATAGGACATGTGTGGATGAGGATAATTGTAAATAAATAATTAATAATTATTATTTATCTTAGCCAAAGTGATGTGTCAGGTGACTAGGTAGGTGAGGTGGACTAGGAAACTTAGTCATATTTAGGTGATTGTGTATTTAATTAAATCACTTTAATAAGACTATTTAGAAGAATTAGGATAGAAGAATAGACTATAGAGAATTCACTAAATAAATTGAATAATTTATTTAATAAATAGAGGACTAATTATTAATTAAATAATAAATATTTAATTAATTTATCAAGTCAATAGTAATTAAATAATAAATATTTAATTAATTAATGAAGCCATTTTTAGGTGTATACAGATGTAAGTAACAGATACAAGTTGCTTTGGCATTATTGTCAAAGAGGGAGAGATTCAATGAACCAGAGAGATACATCATTAAGGGAGAGATTCAGAAAAGATTTAGAGGGAGAGATTCAGTGAACAAACAAAGCTAAATTTATCCAAGAGGGATTTGGTATTTTAAATGTTTTGGATGTGAATCAGAATGAAGCTAAGGATATTAATGAAGATCTGTTGCATAGAATTTTTGGATTGTATGGTGAATCATGTGATGTTCATGTGGTGTTGCCATCAATTCCAAAGAGGGAGATTGTTGGAAACTACAATTGAAACAATTTTTATATTGTCATTTATGTCAAACCTTAACTAGTAAGACAATTTCTATCTAGGAGAGTACCATATCTTTTGATTGATGAAGATGATTTGAAAAGAGTAGATAACAAGAAGACATAAGGAAAGGTTGACTTATGTGATACTTCAATGGGTACTTGATTAGTTGGTACATTGATAACATAATGTATTGTGTATCTTTAACACCAAGTGAAGAAGGAAGACTGGAAATGTAGGCTTAACTAAGAAAAAGTGAAGAAATCTAGTTTAAGCTGAGTGATGTTAGTGTCGACCGAGTGCTAGTTTATGCTGAGAAAATCTAGTGTCGACCAAACATCAGTAATTGCCAAGCGATAGATAATTACCAAGAAAAGATAGTATTTATCGAGAAGGAAAGTGTTAGTGATGACCAAGATATCCAGTAATGACTAAGAGATGAACACAGTATTGACCGAGTGTCAGTAATTTCCATTTTGAGAAAGAATTAAGAATCCCAACTGACATAGTTGAATTCTTGGGATATGTAAAATGTGTTAACATTATTAATGAATGGTATGAAGCATTTAATTTATGGTAAATCATTTTCTTATGATTTCAAAGAGATGTTTGGAGATTTATCAAGAAGGAGAACATAATGATAGAAGGATTCGATGAATCTGACCTATACCTAAGATCTATGGAAGAGATTAAGCGGAAAAAAATTAATCTACCTGATCAAGGAGGTATAAGGATGACCTAATTATGAGGTTACAGAGAGATGAGAAGAAGAGGTTGATTTTATTGACTGATGAGTCTAAGCAGAAGGCTAAGGTGAAGCTATGAAGAGCTTAACAGAGTTGTAGTGATTGCTTGAAGAGAATTCTGATAAGATTAGAGATGGAGATGGAAATGAAGGTCAGTCATTAAATAAGCATATGAGCAAAGTGGATCTATATTTGAAAACTGAGTTGTATATTTTTAGATCAGAACCTACTGTTACTTTCTAACCATTGTATAAGTTTAAATCCTTTAATCAAGGTTGACCTAACAGTCATTGTATAAACCCTTTAATCAAGATGGCATTTTGATGGAATGTTCTTAAGACCTTTAATAAGGCCACTCTTAATAGGGTGATTAAATCCTTTAATCAGGTCACACCTAGCAGTGTGTATTGTAAGCCTTTAATCAGGTTGGCTTCTCACATAGCTCACTTTAGAAGAGTGAAAATCAGTAGCATGTTACAAGTGGTTTTTCCCAAATTGGGTTTCCACTATAAATCCTAGTGTTATACATGTGTGAATGTCATTTGATGTGAATGATGTTGAAAGTCTTATATTTTGCAAGTTAGTTACTTTTGGACAGTGGACTACAAGTTTTATATTGTTGATATATGCTATAGAGACCGAGTTAAAAATTGATTAGATATGAGTTTGTTGAAGAGCTAGAAAGTTGAATTGGTACATCTGGACCTGAGGATAACTGATTCACCCCCCCCCCCCTCCCCCCTCAGTTATTCTAAAATCATTCTAACAAAATGATCATTCTTTCATTGTTGATCTCTTGTGTGCTTGAATGAAGTTTTTGGATCTTGGGTTACTATTATATTCAACCAATCTTACATGGTACAAAGTATTTTATACGAACTCTTACAATAGTTCAAATCTATAAATATAATGAGTTGATATAACAAGTAGTTAACACCCTTTATAATAAATTAAAATGATTAATCCCAACACTTGGAATCTATGCCTTGTAAACTACCATCTAGGCACACATGAGATCATGGTGAGCCAAATATTGTTAATGGCAAAAAAATCTATTCAATATAAAATTTTCTCACATATATTTTCCAATATCGTATCCTAGAAGACAAATTTACACCATACAAGGACCTATTTAACTTATAAAATATTGTTTTCCCCTTTACAACCAAATTATCAAGATAAGACAAAAATATCTTACTCTAGATTTATATGTAGATTTTTTCTTTTTGTAAGATATAAAAATATATTTGTATATCTATGTGGTATTATGTGTAGATGGAAAATGTTGTGGACATATAAGACTTAATGAAACATAAACACTTATCTTGAAAAAGAGCAGATTCGGGAATCACTATTTTTGGGTGTCTGTACTCAGTTTCAGGAAATTCTACAACCGGATCTGGGCTAGAAACACAGAGACAGAGAAAACCCAAAAATCTTTTTCTTTTCTGAGAAAGGTCAACCTTGACCTAGATAAAGGTCGATCTTGACCCCTTTATGTTGACCTTCACCTGCGTTGCTCCAACGAAAATTCTATTCATAGATCCTGAAAGTTTGCCAAAAAGGGTGTCCAAATCTGTACTATAATTCATTGTTCCACACCTATTCTTGAAAGAAAAATGGTTTTGTTGTTTGGATGAGGGGTTTTCCTTGGTCAAACCCTGGTTTGGAATCAACCTTAAAATGGAATTGAAATAGAGAATGCTAGCAAGTAGTAGAAGTAGATCTAACAACCAAGCTATGATATTCAATAGATATGTGAATAGATGTAAAATGATTCACCACTATTCAGATAGAAAGAAAAGGGGAAAATATTAAGATCTATTCTCAAACCCAAACTCCCCAAGGAAGAGATCCGATTTGATCAACCAAAAAGGCTAATGCACAATCGAATCAATTTATGGAAAAGAGTATGAGGAGAGAGAGTAAATCCAATATTTCCCTATGAATGGAATTTATGCTTGGAATATGAAATAATTGAAGTGCAAATACTAACCTTGAATTAGGGAAAATCTAGAAAATGCTGAATTCTGGCTTCTATATGAACTTTCTGAAGATTTCATCACTTGTTCTAGACTGGAAATGTCGAGGCGGACAAAACCCAGAAATCTTTTCTCCAAATTCACACAGGTTGACTTTGACCTTTTAAAAGGTCAAAGACCACATTATTCATTTGAAGTCCGATTCTAATTCTGTTCGCATATCCTGAAAGATTGCCAAAAAGGGTATCCAAATTCGCTCTCAGATCTGAGATTTCGCACCTATACCTACAAGAAAATGGGGGTTGTTTGTTTGTTTGGGGGGGGGGGGGGGGGGGGGGGGTTTGCCATGGTCAAACCCAGGTTTGGAATCAACCTTAATATTGAAATTGAAATAGGAGAATGCTAGCAAGTAGTAGAAATGAATCTAACAATGAAGCTATGCAATTCAATAGATATGCTAATGTATTTGGAATGTAATCAAATATATTGATATGAAAGCTTGAACATAACATCATCAAACCTCCATGATTGTATGCTTGAAATCCACCTTGAGGAAACAATGATATGGATCTTGAAGATGAACAAAAGATCTTGAAGGAATATCACACCACCATGGTGGCTAGATCTAGGGTTTGAATGATAGATCTTGAATGCTTGAGCCAAATCCCTTCAATAGCTTGAATGCTTGAATCCTTGATCTTCAATAGAGAACTTGGATGGAGAAGAAGACTTGAATGCTTGAATGGAATGCTTGCTTGATCACCTTGAGAGCTTGAGTGTGGATGGGATGAGAAAACTTGATGTCTAAATGAGAGAGGAAGGCCTCCTTTTATAGTGATCTAGGGCACACTCCTCTAGATGGGCCACCTTGGAGAATTAAATCCCAATTAGGTCCTCACCTTTAGAAAATATACCTTTATTAAATATAATTAAAGGATTTACCATTTCGAAGCCCGAAACAGCCGACCCGGAGGCGGAGAAATAACTATCCTGAAAGCCAAACTGTCAGCAATGAAAATTTGAAATCCTGGTAGGAAGAGGTCAAGGTCGAGGTCAACCCTGACCTGGTCAGGGTCAAGGTCAACCCTAACCTGGTCAGGGTCGAGGTCAACCCTGACCTGGTCAGGGTCGAGGTCGACTTTGACCTCATACCCTAACTTTGTCAAGTTCTACAACTAAGGTCCCAAAGATGTCAGAAACTTGGAAATTGATATCTGAATAGGACTAGATGTCTAGAATAGATAGAAAATCCTCTGTTTGATGTGATGAAGGACTAGGAGGTCTCATTTTTTAATCCTACCTAGAAAATAGAGCCATGGAAGAGGTAAAATCAAGAAAGTCCTTAAGACCTTAACCCTAATCAAGTGTGGAGAAGAAGTGGAAAGTGGGGAGAAAGCCAAATACATGCAAAGATCCAATCAAGGCACCAAACATGACCCTAAACCACTTACTCAGAGGGCTAAATGCTCTTAACATGGAATTCCTTCCATTTTTAGACAATACATTAAGCCCCCACTTTGGCAAGAGTATGGATTCGATGCAAACTCTTGGTAAAGGAGAAGAGAGAAGAGATCCCAGTGGATTCAAAATGAGATAAAATAACACTTAGCTAAAGACACAAGCCCCCAGACCAAGGATTCTAACTCAACATACATACATGAGAGTATACAAAAAAAATAAGGGTTAGTACTAAACAACCCAAATCAATTAGCATAAGAAACCTTGCTAAGAAATATTTCTCATACCAATATCATATTTGGAAAGCTATCATAAAAGCATAAATGATTACATAAGAAAGACGAGAAACACTATAGACAACATAGCTTCATGATCCAATCCTACTAGCATGAAAGCAAAAAGAGAGAAAAGAGAAAGTGATTACCTCACCCGGTAAGATGCCTACCTTACCGTGAATCACCCTGGAGGGAGAGCCCAATGGGTTCACCCATAAACTGTGCTTACAATTGTAATGTGTCTTCTGATGGCTTCTAGAATACCCATAAATCCAACTTCTTGTATCACTATGAATATGAAATGTGTGTCTTCTCAGGATTTAGCAACTTACGTGCATTACCTTCTGAAGATTTAGCATATGAATGCATATCTTTTCAGGATTTAGCAACTTATGTGCATTGCCTTCCAAGATTTAGCATATTTGAAAAAAAATTTTAAAATGCATGTCTCCTTAGGATTTAGCAACTTATGTGTGTTACCTTCGGAAGATTTAGCATATGAATGTGTGTCTTTTCAAGATTTAGCAACTTATGTGTGTTACCTTCCAAGATTTAGCATGTAAAAATAAAAAACTATAGTACAAGGGAGACCCTATATATGCCCCCCTCCTTAAGATGGCAAAAATATACTATTTTGTCATGTTAAGGAAAGAAAAAGAACAAGGAGAAAGCCTTCTTTAGCATCAAGACAATTTCCATAGACAACTCCCAGTCCAAGCCAAGAAGGTCACAGCTCCTATGAGGCCATGGAAGAGATGAATGTAAAGATATATCATGCAAGAAGTGAAAAGGAAGTAACCCTTAATGAGGGATAGCACACTATTCAGTTTCCAAGGTGAGAGATGTATCAACCATGGAAACCCAATGTCAAACAACAAATAAGGTTTGTATAAAGGACATAGGTCCACAAATGCAAACCATAATTTTCATGTATGATTGGATATCAAATAGTAGAAAAAATACTGCTTAACCAAGGAAAGAGGTGAATCCCTAGAAAAGAAGAAAATATCGTATGAAATAACAATGCATAGATTTGAATAAGATAGAAAATCATACCAAGCTTCCAAGGCTAAAGTAATTCTACCAAACTCACAATTCGTATTTGTGACTCCATTTTGGAAAAGAACAAAAATTGATAATGCTAAGATTGAATCCTCAAGACCAAAGACCCCAGTTTGAACAGGTATGGAATAACAATGCATAGATTTGAATAAGATAGAAAATCACACCAAGCCCCTAAGGATAAAGTACTTCTACTAAACTCACAATCCATATTTGTTACTCTATGTGTGAATACTTGAAGATAGAAAAGAAGGATAAGGCATCCGTGCCCCCCAAGAACAAAGATGGAAGAGGATACCTACTTCACAAAGCAAGGATATATCATGTTTACAACAATGTATAGTATATCCTTAGCGAGAGATATTGACCCCTACATCCAAGAGTATAGATAATCGTGAAAAGGATATGTCACATATGGAAAAGGATCCTCAATGAAAAAGATCTTATCACCAAGACCCCCACCAAAGAAGAGTGCGTTTAGATAAGATAGCTTCTTTCAAAAGGCAGGAACAAAGATTCAATCATCAAGCCCCCTTGTGAAGAAGAGCAAGAGGAATCTTTGGAATGAAGGAAAACAATTTTAACACCAATCAAGAATAAAAGTTTATATTAAACATAATTTGCAACATAGAGAAGAAGTGACGACCTAGGACAACAACTTCTCATATAAGAAGGTTATCCATAATCAACACCTCTGTCACTATGATGAAATAATATTGTAACATAAGCAAATACTACTAAGCTAAGGAAAGAAGTTCCCCTAGAAAAAGAGAAAGAAGGAAGAACCTTGCCCCCCGAGGGATGAAAAACAAGGGATATTTTTACAAAACATATGTCATAGAAAATATTTCCTAAGAAGAAAATATAATTCCTAGGAATGGATAAAAACATCATGCAAGATTATGGAAGAAGGAAACATAAAGAATACCAATTAAATCTTAATAAAAAGACCTAATGGATCCTAAAAGACTGGATAAAATTATGCCTCTTGCCCCCCAGTCATGAGACAAGAGGATAGGAACATTTACTTGATCTCTAATGGAGGGGAATCCCCTATATCAAAATTATGAAGAAGTTGTAAGACTAGGCGAGAAAAAGGTATAATTCCTCATGCAGCCCTATCCCTAACATATAATTTGAAGTGGTTACAATCGGTAAGAAAATGAGTATTATGATAGTGGAAAGGACATTTAAATTTTTACAAAGCATCAATAGGCAAAGGTCTAAATCTTTCCTTCTTAGAATTCATTAGCTCCACATATACTGTCTTAGCAATTTCTTGACGAGTGTTAGGATTATCCATTAAAGGTGTAGAGAGATGAGTGTTAAGGGGAGGACAAAGATCCACACCACTTGACTTGAGATTTAGAAGTTTTGACACCACTCATATTCGATTTAGGAGGTATGTTAATGGGAAACTTAATACCGTGCCCATTAACTCCTAACCCTAAACTGTTATAGCCTTGTTTAGTCACCATATTATATCCAGTAGTGTAAATATCATGCAAAGCTTCTACAGGAGGTGATTGTTTATCATGTTCATGAGTAAAGGTTGTATAAGGTGGGATAATAGGTTTGGAAGTAGTTTCTTTACCCTTTCCTTTAAGATCATCATGATTAGGAGGAGAAGGTAAATCAAAGAAATCTTGCACATCCGCATCCTGAACTATAGCTTGAATCCCATCATAAGTATGGGAAGAGCGAGGATTAATAGACAAAGAAGTAGGTATCAGAATAGGAAGATTAGGATTAGGATTAGGATTAGGATTGATAGGAGGTGATGTGTCATCTACCCAATTCTTCACATAATCCAAAAGATGAATAAGGCTACCACATAAATCTCTAACAAATGTTTTAAATGTAGGTAGACTAGTGTCAGTCAACTTTACAAAAGCATAGTGACTGGTTAGAATAATATCCTAGTAACACAAGGATTGGACATCCTTAAACAATTATTCATTGCTGAAATTCATCATGTTTCTACTTAGAACATCATGCTAGACTCATTTAATGTATCAATCCGAGAACATAAACTTGAGACAGTGACTACAAAGTTTATGCTTTAGTTCTTCTCAATAGTCATTACTACTAAGGTAAAGTAGTTGCTACAGGAAATTTATACTAGAAACTAAACTTACATATTAATTCTCATCTTTGAAGGAAAGACATATTAGTAAATAAGTAATGCTTTGAAAGTAAACCTATGCTACAGGATACAGTCAATGGTTCTGCTACCAGTGGCTGCAGGAACAACAGTACTTAATATCTTGAAAGAAACTTAACTAACCTTAAACTAAACTAAATTTTACTTAAGTACGAACAGGGAATTCATCTCCCGTGTGGGCCCCCACAGAAGTATGAATGAATTATAACTCAGAGATTGAAATGAAGAACTGTCATATATTCATTCAATAAAACATAACATGGATGCAGGATAGAATATCAAAATGCTTTACTCTATTTCTCGATTACAACATGAATTTTTCAAAACATCTAACTAGCCTAGAAACATAAGTTCCAGCTTATTTAAAGGAAACTAGGAAAAATAGAACGCCTATAAACTAGGTCCTCCATAAAATAGTATAACAACTTTTAGTTCCGGGAGCGACAACATCATTTATGCAAGAAGATAAGCCACATTCAATGCTTCAAGAATATAGGACCGCTGGCAACTAGATTGTCTTGGACCAAATCAGCAACCACAAAGCGATGGAAGGAGTGGAGCTATAATGAACTCTGAAACAATCATCCACCTTGAAAGACAACTCATCCTTTTAGTATGCGCTCCTTGCTTGACTTATTCTTCCTGCAAAAAGGTTAACACAACAAAATCCAAAACACAAATCCAAAGCATAGATCATAATAAGTTTTCCCTATTTTAATGTAGCCTTGTAATGCAACTGCAGGAGGTCTACCCATTTAAAGCTAGAGAAGAAATATACCATATTTACCATGACATTCATTAATCTAGATATATATTCAGTATTTTCTTTAAGTTTCATAAGTATCAAATATTCATATAGTTAAAACTTATAAACATAAAAGACTGTATCATGTTTATGAAAAACTTATAAGATACTCAAGTCTTTACTTAGAAAATCATAAACAAAACACCCTATAAACTTGACTCATCATTCCCCCCAGCTTAGTCATTTGTTGGTCCCTCAGCAAATAAATTCTCAATCCTGGCTGTCATTCTATAGTCAGCAACTACTCTCTATCCAGATCCTCCCTCTACAAAAATCCAATAGAACCCTTTTGTTTTCCTGTGTGTCTTCCACCTGTCCTTTTCCTTCTACATGTTAAAAATGTCTAGACTTTATGAATTTGCAAGTAATGGAGACATCAATAATGGAGGCTAAATGGTTAATGGGATCCAAAAACTTTCTCTCTCTCTTCCCAAAGAAATGTACCAAGGAGCACGTTGGGTTGCCATAGCAAAATTGAGAGGTGAATATGGTTCTCTCTTTCTCATCTCCCCAAATAAACTGTTCCAACGCCAATGAATGGCATTTCTAGCCTCATGTAGTTTAGTATTCACCATCTGTTCATATGCATTAAATGCTTCCTTCCTCATTGGATAGATGATCTCACTACCTGATTCAAAGGGGGCTATTCTTAACCAGTTATAATAGAGAGTTCGAGGATCCTTGGCTTTAGGCCTTAGAAACAGGGGAATGTCTGACTCCAAATCTCTATACACTTCAGCTTGGGTGTTCCAACTAATTTCATTCTGTATCCAGGACATGAAGGCTCTAAGTTGAATATCCCCAACATAAAGTAAGGGATTCCAAACTCGGTCATCTGGAACTGCAAGATTGTGAAGATAAAGTTCACACAACAAATTTTTTATGGCTGCAGGAGAGTGATGGAAAGCTTGGGAAAACTAGGTAGGCTCTTGTAATGATGGAGTCCTATCCTACATAATGCAGGTCATTTGATAGTTCAACAGCTATTCTTTAAGAAACAGAGCATAGGCAGGTGATGGAGATCTGCAACCCATTAAGTCAGGGATTAAGGATGTAATTTTGTCAAGTTTCACACTTAACTGTTCTACCTTTTCCTCCTAAACAAGTGTTTCCTGATAGTGACTATCTATGATTTTATTCAGTTCTTTACTTTATCATTTCCAATTTTCCCTCTCAGAATTTAATTGTTTGGCCAACAGAAAGATAACATTTAACAAAGATGTTGAACTGGATTGAGCTAACATTGAACTATGGCTAGAATTATCTACTGCTTGAGGAATAGATGACTTACCATTGTTAGCACTTGTCCTTTTCAAAGGATCCATCCAAATAATCATAGCTTTCTCAGTATTAGAGCATTGCTGAGCCACTGAAGCTAATGTATCTAACCCTTCATTCAAAATTTGCTCAACCACCTTATTGACAAGGTTCATATCAACATCTGGAGTTTCTTCATAAAGATCCCTTTCTGCTACAGGAGACTCTACTGTAGGAGAGAATGTTGGTTCATCTGCTTCCCTAATATAACTATCAGAATCATCTCCCTGAAAATTCCCAGAGGCTGGTCCTCTCCTTTGAAATACATAGGCCTACTCCTCCGAGCTATCATCTCCGATTGTAATAACTTTTGCATTCTCAGGTTTATCAGGAACCTTTTTTGTTTTGCCATCATGAGATTCCTCAAATGTGCCCTGTTCCATAACTTTAGTCCATTTCTCATCTTGCTAAGAAATTTCAGGCCGTAATTTAGGTTTTTGCTGGATATTTTCATTTTCTTCTTCCTTCGGTTCAGAATCTTGGATTACCTACGGTTCATTATTTGGAATCTCCTTAGTTGGTTTTGTTCTTCACCTAGCACTTCTCCTCAATGGAGTTTTCTCCTTTTCTGGGGCTTTTCTCTTTCTACAAGTGCTCTTGGCTATAGGAGATGCCTTAGCCTATCAACCAGTACTAGGGTTAATTTTTCATTTCTTATGCTTTGGGGAAACTATTTCTACTGCAGGGGCAACTTCAGCCTTCTCTGTAGGAGTCTCCAATTCCTCTTCATGAATTGTTCTTGAAGTAGAGGAATTGGTAGAATTAAGGGAATCAGAGGAATTAGGGCTTCTAATCTTAGCTTTCTTTTTCTTTTTGGACGAAGAACATTGTCCAATTTCAATAAAGATTTTTCTAGTTCCTTTAGCAGTTTTAACCCTCTACCCTACTCTACGTCCAATTGGCTCCAGGGTAGGCTCCTTAAACCCTCATAGTAGAAATTCCTCCCAGGAAATGTCTGACTGCTCCCTTAAAGTTTTTTCTACTACCAGTTTGATTAAGCAATGGTGAGAGACAGAGTTTCGTCTACCCTCTTGTACTAGTATGGCTTGTTTTAACAAAATACCAAACACAAAACTAGGGACATTGATAGGTCTATTATCATGCCATAAACAACCCAAGAATTTGACATGAACAGCATGTAGAAATGAGTTTTGCCCTTCACAGGTGAAATACCTAATGATAAAAACCGCACATTGTTGAAACGGCTCAGGAAGAGATAGTCTAACAGTACCTTGTTTCTTATTAACTTCAAGTTGTGGGTTTGCATGAAGAGTGAACTGAGCTCTGGCAGAAGTTGGGTCAAGATTCTCTGTAAATTCCTCACCTTCCAACGGTAGTCCCATAACCTCTGCCAAAACTATCTGAGAAAATGGCACCTTCAATCCTTTAACTGTGCCACTCCATTCTTTAAGGAGTTGAGAAATTGAAACGCAACCTCGCCATCCCAACTAGTTAGCTTCTGAACATAATCTATCCATCCCCTTGCTTGAAAATATGGCCTACAATTTTGGTCTTCGAGCAACACATTATGCACAGTAGGCTCTCTTCAAATCAGGTCTCCCCCCATCATCTAATTTCCAAGGTACCCAAAACAAAGTTGCAGGAGAGAATAACAGACAACCACAAATTTGGACAAGAAAACTTGAAACAGTAGGTTGCAGGATGAGTTCAAATTTAGAAATTTCTAGAGTAATATAGCTCAAGAAATGAGAGCTTATGAGTAAAATAAATGCAAATCTCCATGTTAAAGTTTCATAATTACTCATAAGTACATCCCACAAAACTCGTACTTAACATATCTTGCCACCTTAGTTTTATACGTGCGAAAAATATCACGTAGCAAAATGATTTTCAAAAATGTCTAATCTTTGGCAGAAAGTATTGCAAGTACGACAAAACTAATAAATAAAAATATTGCATAAATATAATGAAAAAACTAATATAACTCCCCCCCAGCTAAAATATTGCAAGTGGTCCCACACTTGCAGCGGTAACAAGGCATACAAAATAAAATAGTGGAAAAACAAATTAAAATCGCATACCTTGGAATGTGTGTTAACTGGAAGTGCTGGTGAGGTGGCAGTTGCTATCCATGAATGAAAGAATTGATGATGTGGATGGATGATAGACTAGAAATGAAGCAAAAATTTATTATGGAGAATCAACTTTCACAAGGAAAGTGTTTATTATGATAGTGAGAAGAACAGCTAGAGGGAGGAAGGTAAATGAGCAAAAAGCTCAGTAGGAGATGCTGCAGGAACTTTAGCATCAGTAGCAGAAGAGAATTGCTGCAGGAACTCCTCCTTACTCACTGGCTTGTGATACAATTTTAACCGATGGCCATTTACTAACAATTTGAACCAAACTGTATCCACTGTGGAGAGCTGGACCACTCCATTTGGAAAGAGTGCAATAATTTCATACGGCCCTAACCATCTAGTTTGGAATTTTCCAGGATTATGTTGATGCCTGGAGTCATAGAGGAGCGCCTAGTCACCAACAAAAAAAACTTTATCCTTAACATACTTGTCATGCCATTGCTTACGCTGGTTTTGTATCAATTTTGTATTGTGCAAGGCAGATTTGTGCCATTCATCAAGACCATTCAAACTCAGTATCCTTTCTTGTTGTGCAGCAGTGAGATCCATCCCAAGATCAAGAGTTGTCCTAAGTGCCTTATGTTCAAACTCAATAGGCATGACTGCAGAACGACCATAAACAAGCTCAAATGGTGTAAAACTAGTTGTGGACTTCCATGTGGTGCGATAAGCCCAAAGTGCTTCAGGAAGTCAGATAGCCCAATCTTTCTTATGGATGGCTACTATTTTAGTGAGAATAGATTCCAACTCCCGATTGGTAACTTCAACCTGCCCATTAGCTTGAGGGTGATAAGGTGAAGATTTACCATGTCGGATGTTGTATTCCTCCATCAGAGTAGCAATCATATTAGAAGTAAACTGAGAACCTTGGTCGGACTGAATTTCTCTTGGTACACCAAATCTAGTGAAGATGAATTCATAAAGGAACTTCGCTACATTGTTATCTCTTGGGTGCTTCATAGGTTTAGCCTCAGCCCATTTTGTAACATAATCAGTGCAGACGAGGATATAGGATTTACCTTGTGAGGATGGCTCAATAGGACCAACAAAATCAATCCCCCATTTATCAAATGGTGCAACAACAATCTGTGGCTACAGGGGCATTTCATCTATCTTCGTGGGGCATCCCATGCACTGGCATTTGTCACACTTTTTAGTGTACTAAGCAGCATCCTTATGTAAACTTGACCAATAGTAACCTATAGTTAAGATCTTTAATGCGGTCCTTTTGGCAGCAAAATGTCCACCACAAGGTTCATCATGACATGCTCTGAGGATATCATAAGTTTCATCCTCTCTGATGCATCTTCTAGTGACTTGGTCAGGACCAGTGTAAAATATGAATCCAGAAATCCATGAATAATTAAAGCTCTTTTCAGTTAGGAATCTTCTTTCTTTAGCAGAGAAATGAGCTGGGGTCTTACCAGTTGTGAGATAATTGGCAATATCAACATACCAAGGATTGTGGGTAGTCATCAAGAAAATATGTTCATCGGGAAATCTGTCGTCAATGGCTATAGGATCATCAGGCACATGCAACCTAGAAAGAAAATCTGCCACCACATTGGCCTTACCAAGTTTAACTATGATGGTAATGTCAAACTCCTGCATAAGTAACAACCATCGAGCCAACCGGCCGGAGATTGCAAGCTTGTTCATGAGATACTTAATTGTAGAATAATCTGTATGCACATAGATCTCATACCCAATGATGTAGTGTCTGAACTTTTTTAGGGCATAAATGACTGCTAGTAGTTCTTTTTCAGTGACAATGTAATTAAACTTAGCTCCTTGCAAGTTCTTACTGATAAAGTAAATGGCATGCTCAACTGAGTCTACCTTTTTTCCAAGTACAACACCTATAGCATAATCTAAGGCATTAGTATGAATATGAAAAGGCAAGCCCCAATTAGGTCCTCTCAAAACTGGTGTTGTAGTGAGTACTTCTTTCAGCTGCAGGAAAGACTTCTCACACTCAGAATCCCAAGCAAACTCAGCATCCTTTTTAAGCAAGTTATACAGTGGTGCTACAAGTTGACTGAAATCTTTTATAAACCTTCTGTAATATTCGACATGTCCAAGGAAACTACGCACATCCTTTTGTTTGGTTGGAGTAGGTAATGTACTAATCACCTCAATCTTAGGAGGGTCCACTTGTATACCTTTGGAAGATATGAAATGTCCTAAGACAACCCCTTCTTCCATCATCATGAAGCACTTTTCACTATTGAGAGAGAGGTTGTACTCACAACACCTTATAAGAACTTTTTCCAAGTTTTCTTTAGCCTCTTCAAATGTATTCCCATATGTTGTAAAATCATCCATGTAAATCTTCATGCAATCAGTAGAGATATCTAAAAATATGTTGATCACAGCTTGTTGGAAGGTAGCAGGGGCATTACACAACCCAAAAGGCAGCACCAAATAAGTAAATGTGCCCCATGAGTAGGTGAATGTTGTTTTCTCCTGGTCTTCAGGGGCTATTTGAATCTGATTATAACCACTGAATCCATCCAAAAAGGAGAAGTATTTCTTTCCAGCAAGGTTATCAAGGACTTGGTCTATGAATGGTAAGGGAAAGTGGTCCTTTTTAGTGGTAGTGTTAAGCTCCCTATAGTCGACACAAACTCTCCACTTCCCTCCTTTCTTAGGTACTATAACAAGAGGGGAGACCCATTGACTATCTGAAATAGGATAGATGAAGCCAGCATTTAACAACTTCTGCAACTCATTCTTGACTATATCCCTAAGGGTTGGATTTACCTGGCACTGAGGTTGGTGAACAGGTCTGAATTCAAAGTTGATATAAATTTTATGAGTGTAGATCTTAGGGTTGAGGCCTTTCATATCATTATAATCCCAAGTAAAGGCCGATTGGTGTTCTTTTAGAAGCTGCAGGACATCTGACCGCTGAGAGGAGGTCAAAGCGCTACTTACATTTAATTCTCTTCCTGAGCTGACCTCTATCTTGGTGACCTTTTCTACCATGGACAGTTGAGCAATTGGGAAAGACTCCATTTCATGAGGCAGCAATGTGTGAAGAAATTTTGAAGTTTTTAAATACTGCAAAGCATCAATAGGTGGTAACAAAGTGTCAAGAACACAGTTATCTTGAGAACACACTTGGGGTTCCACTCCATAATCATTCAGGATAATGGAGGAAATGATCTCATCTTCTCCCCTAGAAGCTATAAAAGGTTCCCTAGATATCATCATTAATTTATGAATGGAATTAACCTCAAGTTCAGTATCATCCAATTCTAGCCAAATGATTTGATCATCTTGCAACAGAGGTTGAGCTGGAGAATACAAAGTCAGATTTTTAGTGTTGACTCTGTTGGATATAGTCATTTTTCCAGACCGACAAGCTATAAAGGCATCGACAGTATCCAGCCAAGGCCTTCCTAGAATTATTAGATATCCTCCCATGTTATCCTTTGGGGAAAGGACAACAAAGTCAACCAGATATTCCCAAGAATTCAAGGTGACTATAACATCTTCTATCATCCCATCAGGTGTAATGGTCGAACTGTCAGCAAGCTAAAGGATGGTAGGTGTTTCCCTAAGACCAATGATATGTAACTGAGACATTACTTCCTTGGTCATGACATTTATGGAAGCACCTAAGTCAACTAGGGAATTCTGGACTTGAACTCCTTGAATTGTGATTGTTATCACAAGGCTACCAGGATTAGAATACTTTGGAATTGATAATTTCTCCAACATGAGATCAGATAACTGTCCTAGGAGATGAATGGTTTTAGGATCTTTTCTCTTTCTTCCAGGCTGCTTTATGCAAGCTTCCTTGATAGCTTTGGTATATGCAGGTACTTCTTTTATGGCATCTAACAAAGGAATCTTGACTGTCATTTACTTTAGTTGGGTAAGCAAATCCAACACTGCCTGATTTTCCACTGGCTTAACTTGCTCCTCCAACCTATGAGGAAATGGAGGGTCTTGTGCTGCAGGAGCAGCAAGAGCAACAGGTTGGATTGGTATTTCAGTTGGTTGTGCTGAAGTATCCTCAACTTTGGTAATGATAGGCTGCTGCAGAGGAGGAAGAGTCATGCCAGATCTTAAATGGATGTTATTTAGGGAAATGGCATAGCTCTATTGCTGCGTTGATGGCTTAGCATTGTTGGCATTAGGAGTAGGCTGAGCAGGCAATTGATTCTATTTAAGGGAAGTAGTATTGGCTGCAGGAGGAGGCATCAAAGCTTGTTGTTGAGGTGGTGGCATCAAAGCTTGTTGGCTTGATTGGTTAGACCAATTGTATGGTTGTTGTCACCCCTGCTGGGGCTATTGCCATAATTGCCGAGGTTGTGACCAACCCTACTGAGGTTGCTTCCAACCCTATTGAGGTTGTTGCCAACCCTGCTGGGGTTGTTGCCAACCTTGCTGAGGTTGTTGCCAACCTTGTTGAGGCTGATGCCAACTATTATATCCACTAAATCCACTATGTTGTTGATTTTTCCATGCATTATTATTATTAAAATTTTGAAGAGGATCTTGGGGAATACTTGGTCTCAGAGCCCATGGCCTTCACTAGGCAACATAGAGGACCTCCCCATTCTCATCGATGGCTTTGAACTCGGTAGGCATAGGTTGAGACTCTAGGCTTGCAGGCTGAACATGAACCTGGAGACATAATCTTCCAAGGTTTCATCTTCCTTTTGTGACATCTTAAAGATTTCATCTCCTTTTGAGTCTCCTCCTCTGCAATAATCTTTGTACTTCTCAAGAAACATAGTACACATTGCATTCCAATCTGCTATTGCATCAGCACCCAAACTCATAAACCATTTGAGAGAAGCCTCTTTTAAGGTGGAAGGAAACAACTTAAGCTTATGGCCGTTAGTGGTGTAGTCATAGCTTTGAAAAAGGACATCAAAATCAAAGAGGAAGGTCTCTGGGTCTTCTGTGATGAGTCCATAGAATTTAGGAAGTGTAGCTGCAGGAATATTCTTTAGATTCTGGTTACCTTGCTGAGTAGGAATAGGAAAAGGAAAGGTAGGGTGAGCCATTACATTGTTTAGATATTCTGGGTCAGCAAAAAGAGCATTGAGATGGTAGGATTCTTTAGATGATGGTGGTGAAGGCAATTGGTCAAAGGCATCAGCAAATACATTCTCAAATGGTTCTTCTTCTTGTGGGATTTCTAATTGGGTTTCCTCAAGTGCTAGATTGAGAACCTCCAATGGTTCTTCCTAGTTAAGATTAGGTAGGAATCACCCAAGATGGTCCCTATGCCTATGCATGAAAAATTAAGCAAAATGCAGACTAACTTAATGACTTATGGTTCGAACTAAATTGACACCATCCCTGGTAGCAGCACCAAAAATGACTGGTTAGAATAATATCCTAGTAACACAAGGATTGGACATCCTTAAACAATGATTCATTGCTGAAATTAATCATGTTTCTACTTAGAATATCATGCTAGACTCATTTAATGTATCAATCCGGGAACGTGAACTTGAGATAGTGATTGCAAAGTTTATGCTTTAGTTCTTCTCAATAGTCATTACTACTAAGGTAAAGTAGTTGCTACAGGAAATTTATACTAGAAACTAAACTTACAGATTAATTCTCATCTTTGAAGGAGAGACATATCAGTAAATAAGTAATGCTTTGAAAGTAAACCTATGCTGTAGGATACAGTCAATGGTTCTGCTACCAGTGGCTATAGGAACAACAGTACTTAATATCTTGAAAGAAACTTAACTGAACTTAAACTAAACTAAATTTTACTTAAGCATGAACAGGGAATTCATCCCCCATGTGGGCCCCCACGGAAGTATGAATGAATTATAACTCAGAGATTGAAATGAAGAACTGTCATATATTCATTCAATAAAACATAACATGGATGCAGGATAGAATATCAAAATGCTTTACTCTATTGCTCGATTACAACATGAATTTTTCAAAACATCTAACTAGCCTGGAAACATAAGTTCCAGCTTATTTAAAGGAAACTAGGAAAAATAGAATGCCTATAAACTAGGTTTTCCATAACATAGTATAACAACTTTTAGTTCCAAGAGCGACAGCATCATTTATGCAAGAAGATAAGCCAAATTCAATGCTTCAGGAATATAGGACCATCGGCAACTAGATTGTCTTGGACCAAATCAGCAACCACAAAGTGATGGAAGGAGTGGAGCTATAATGAACTTTGAAACAATCATCCACCTTGAAAGACCACTCATCCTTTTAGTCTGCGCTCCTTGCTTGACTTATTCTTCCTGCAAAAAGGTTAACACAAAAAAATCCAAAACATGAATCCAAAGCATAGATCATAATAAGTTTTCCCTATTTTAATGTAGCCTTGTCACACAATTGCAAGAGGTCTACCCATTTAAAGCTAGAGAAGAAATATACCAGATTTACCATGACATTCATTAATCTAGATATATATTCAGTATTGTCTTTAAGTTTCTTAAGTATCAAATATTCATATAGTTAAAACTTATAAACATAAAAGACTGTATCATGTTTATGAAAAACTTATAAGATATTCAAGTCTGTACTTAGAAAATCATAAACAAAACACCCTATAAACTTGACTCATCACATAGGCAAGAGCAAAGTGAAGGATCATCAACATAATAAAATGAATAGTACTTTCATAAACATCATAGGTATGATAAAGAGATGCTAAAAGAAGAGTAATGAAGAACATAACTACACACCAAAGCATCTTAGCAATTGCCATAAAAAATTTTTGTATTTTTATTGAATATATAGATTTTTATGAATTTTGAAATGCAAGAGCATAAACTAGATCTAAAAAGGCAATCTAACACCAAAAAGAAAGAGAGTAAGCTCATCGGGTTCATCAAAATGAATAGATGTAAAATAGATTCACCACTATTCAGATAGAAAGAAAAGGGGAAAATATTAAGATCTATTCTCAAACCCAAACTCCCCAAGGAAGAGATCCGATTTGATCAACCAAAAAGGCTAAAGCACAATCAAATCAATTTATGGAAAAGAGTATGAAGAGAGAGAGTAAATCCAATATTTCCCTATGAATGGAATTTATGCTTGGAATATGAAATAATTGAAGTGCAAATACTAACCTTGAATTAGGGCAGATCTGGAAAATGTTGAATTCTGGCTTCTGTATGAACTTTCTGAAGATTCTGTCACCCATTCTAGATTGGAAATGTCGAGGCGAACAAAACCCAAAAATCTTTTCTCCAAATTCACACAGGTCGACTTTGACCTTTTAAAAGGTCAAAGATCACAATATTTATTTGAAGTCTGATTCTGATTCTGTTCGCAAATCCTGAAAGATTGCTGAAAAGGGTATCCAAATTCACTCTAAAATCTGAGATTTCACACCTGTACCTACAAGAAAATGGGGGTTGTTTGTTTTTTAGGTGGGGGGGGGGTTTGCCTTGGTCAAACCCTGGTTTGGAATCAACCTTAATATTGAAATTGAAATAGGAGAATGCTAGCAAGTAGTAGAATTTTATCTAACAATGAAGCTATGCAATTCAATAGATATGCTAATGTATTTGGAATGTAATCAAATATATTGATATGAAAGCTTGAACATAACATCATCAAACCTCCATGATTGTATGCTTGAAATCCACCTTGAGGAAACAATGATATGGATCTTGAAGATGAACAAAGGATCTTGAAGGAAGATCACACCACCATGGTGGCTAGATCTAGGGTTTGAATGATAGATCTTGAATGCTTGAGCCAAATCCCTTCAATAGCTTGAATTCTTGAATCCTTGATCTTCAATAGAGAACTTGGATGGAGAAGAAGACTTGAATGCTTGAATGGAATGCTTGCTTGATCACCTTGAGAGCCTGAGTGTGGATGGGATGAGAAAACTTGATGTCTAAATGAGAGAGGAAGGCCTCCTTTTATAGTGATCTAGGGCACACTCCTCTAGATGGGCCACCTTGGAGAATTAAATCCCAATTAGTTCCTCACCTTTAGAAAATATACCTTGATTAAATACAATTAAAGGATTTACCATTTTGGAGCCCGAAATAGCCAACTCAGAGGCAGAGAAATAACTATCCCGAAAGCCAAACTGTAGGAAAATGAAAATTTGAAATCCTGGTGGGAAGAGGTCAAGGTTGAGGTTGACCCTAACCTAGTCAGGGTCGAGGTCAACTTTGACCTCAAACCCTAACTTTGTCAGGTTCTGCAGCAGAGGTCCCAGAGATGTCAAAAACCTAGAAATTGATATCTGAACAGGACTAGATGTCTAGAATAGATAGAAAATCCTTTTTTTGATGTGATGAAGGACTAGGAGGTTTCATTTTTGAATCCTACCTAGAAAATAGATCCATGGAAGAGGGAAAATCAAGAAAGTCCTTAAGACCTTAACCCTAATCAAGTGCGGAGAAGAAGTGGAAAGTGAGGAGAAAGCCAAATACATGAAAATATCCAATCAAGGCACCAAACATGACCCTAAACCACTTACTCAGAGGGCTAAATGCTCTTAACATGGAAGTTCTTCCATTTTAAGATGATACAATATGAAAATATATTTGGAATGTAAAAAAGTATGTTGATATGAAAGCTTGGACTCAACACTAATAAATGTAAATTAAAACCTCCATGATTGTATGTTTGGAATCCACCTTGAAGGGAGAATGAATAGATCTTGAATATGCACAAAGGATCTTGAAGGAAGATCACACCACCATGATGGATAGATATAGGGTTTAAATGATGAATCTTGAATGCTTGAACCAAATCCCTTCAAAGGATTGAATTCTTGAATCCTTGATCTTCAATGGAGAACTTTAATACTTGAATACTTGAATGTAGATGATTTCTTGAACACTTGATTGAGAATGCTTGATGGAGTGCTTACTTGAGATGAAAAAGAGACAGGTTGAAATGAGAGAGGAAGGCTTCCTTTTATACTAGTTTAGGGTATAAACTTCTAGAGAGGCCAACATAGGAGAATTAAATTCCCATTTAAGCCTTTACCCTTGGAAGTGGACCTAAATTAAATATAATTTAAGATTTTACCATTTCAGAGCCCAAAACAGCTGACCCGGAAGCGGGAAATAAAACTTTCTAAAAACCCGACATCTAAAAACTTATATAATTTTAAATCTGGACCCTGGGTCAGGGTCAAGGTTGACTCTGACCTAGGTCAAGGTCGAGGTTAACCTTGACCCAAAAGGTTGATGTTTACCCTGAGGTCAATAATCTCAAAGCTTCAAGTCAGGATGCCAGAAACAGGTTGGAAATAAGTGGAAAATAGGGCATAATAGGGGAAAAAGCTAGAAACAAGTCAGAGACCTATTCAAGGCATTTGACATGACCCCAAACCACCTACTCAAAGGGATAAACCAATCCTAAATGGAAGTGCTTCCATTTTCTAATGCTACATTTAGCCCCCACTTTAGCAAGAGTATGGATTCAATGCAAACTCTTGGTAAAGGAGAAGAAAGATTCCAGTGGATTTGCAATAAGATAGAATATCACTTAGTTGAGGAAATGAGCCCCCAGGCCAAGGATTCTAACTCATCATACACACATGAGGGTGCAAAAACAAAGAGAAAATAAAGACAAAGCCAAAAGACATAAAAAGAGGGGTTAGTACAAAAATAGACCCAAATCAACTAGCAAAGGAAACCTTGCTAAGAAATGCTTCCTATACTAATATCATATTTGGAAAGCTATTAGAAAAGCATATATGATTACATAAGAAAGAAAAGAGCAACACTATAAATAACATAGCTTCATGATCTGATCCTACTAGCATGAAAGCAAGAAGAGAGAGAAGAGAGAGAGATTACCTTGCCCAGTAAGATGCCCATCTTACCATGAATCACCAAGGAGGGAGAGCCCAACAGGTAGAAAAACCTGATAGTTCACCCAAAAATTATGCCTTGTAGTTGTAGTGCATCTTCTGACGACTTTTTAAATACCCATAGATCCACATTTGTGTATCACTACGAAATATAAAATGTGCATCTCTTCAAGATTTAGCAACTTATGTGCGTTACCTTGCAAGGATTTAGCACATTTGAAATTGAAAATGTGTGTCTCTTCAGGATTTAGAAACTTATGTGTGTTACCTTCTAAGGATTTTTCATATTTAAAAAATTGAAAATACATGTCTCTTCAGGATTTAACAACTTATGTGCGTTACCTTCTGAGGATTTAGCATATTTGAAAAATTGAAAATGCATGTCTCTTCAGGATTTAGCAACTTATGTGTGTTACCTTCTGAGGATTTAGCATATTTGAAAATGAAAACTATAGCATAAGGGAGACCCTATATATGCCCCCCTCCTTATCGTGGCAGTCTACTCGACATGATAAGGAAGAGAAAGAGGATACCTACTTCACAAAGTAAGGAGATATCTTGTTTAACAACAATGTACACTATATTCTTAGCGAAGGGTATTGACCCTTACATCAAAGAACATAGATAATTGTGAAAAAGGATATATTAATCATGGAAAAAGGATCATCAAAGAGAAAGAGATCTTATCAACAAGACCTCCCACCATAGAGGAGTGGTTTAGATAAAATATCATCTTTCAAAGAAAAGAAAAGAGGGACCAAAGATTTAATCAACAAGCCCCCTACAATCAAGAGGAAGTGGAATCTTAGAACAAAGTAATCAAACTCTAACCCTACAACAAGGGAAAGAATTTATAAAGAACATAATTTGAAAAATAAAGAAGAGGTGATGACCTAGGATAAAAACCTCTCACATAAAAGGATATCCATAGCCAAAACATCAGTCAGTCTAATGAAATAATGTTGCAGAATAAACAAATGCCACTAAGCTAGGGAAAGCATATCCCTAGACAAAGAGAAAGAAGGAAGAACCTTTCCCCCTAGAGATGAAAGAAAGGGATACCTTTGTAAAACAAATGTCTTTAGAAAAGATATCTTGAATAATAAAAGAGAACTATGGATGATTATGATCATAATACAAAACCATAGGGATAGAATACAAAAAGGATAACCAATTAAGCTCAAAACAAAATACATGTTAAGAACATAATGGATCCTAAAGAACTGGAAGAAATACCTATTTTCCCCAAGTCAAAAGACAACAAGAGAAAAGATCTACATGATAGAAGAGTGAGGGGTATTCCTTGTATCAAAATTGTGAAAGAATTGTAAAACCGCACGAGAGTGGGATATAATTCCTAAAGCAGCTCTTTCTCTAACATACAACTTGAAATGCACACAATAAGAAAGTAAATATGTATTACTATAGTGAAAAGGACATTTGTACTTGGAGAGATCATCTTTTGGCATAGGTTTAAAGATTTCTTTCTTAGAATTCATTAACTGAACATACACTTGATTAGCCACATCTTGAGGAGTATCAGGGTAATCTAAGGTAGGTGTTGGAAGAAGAACATGAAGAGGCGAGTGACAATCAAAATCAACCACCTTAAATTGAGATAGCATAAATCCAAGTCCACGCATATCATGTTTAGGGGATAGATGAACTGGATACTTAATACTATGTTCATTAACACCAAGCCCTAAACCCTTATAACCTTGTTTACCCATCATATTATATCATGTAGTGTACATATATTGTAAAGCTTCTACAGGAAGTGATTGTTTATTGTGATCATGAGAAAAGGTTGTATAAGGTGGAATAGTAGGTTTAGAAGAAGTTTATTTTATCTTCCCTTTAATATCATCATGGATCGGATAAGAAGGAGAAGGTAAATCCAAGAATTCTTACACATCTGCATCATGAACCATAGTTTGAGCCTCATCATAAGTGTGGGAAGAACTAGGAATGACATATAGAAAAATAGGAACGGGAATATTAGGAATGTTAGGAATCAGATTAGGAAGGATAGGATTAGGATTAGGAAAATTAGGAACTAGATTAGGAAGGATAGGATTATGATTAGGAAGATTAGGAGATGGTGTATCATCTACCAAATTCTTCACATAGTCCAAAAGAGTAATAAGTCTGCCACATAAATCCTTAATGAAAGTTTTGAAAGTAGGAAGACTAGTATTAGTCAATCTCACCATAGCATAAGAAAGTGAAACATGAAGAGTGAAAAACATAATGAAATGGACGATACTCTCATAAATATCATAAGTGTGATAAAGAGATGCTAAGAGGAGAATAATGAAGAAAATAGCCATACACCAAAGCATCTTAAAAATCTTCGTAGTAAATGAAATGCAAGAAATATTTTTGTATTTTGTAGAGTAAATAGATTTTTGAATTTTTGAATTTTAAAATGCAAGAGAATAAAAGAAAACTAATCTAAGCTAATCTTAAGGAAAGGATGCAAAGCATCCAACACCAAAAAGAAAGAGTTGTCTATTGCGGGTTCACCAAAATGTAAGATATAAAAATATATTTTTATATCTATGTGTATTTTATGTGTGTGATGATGTATAGAATGTGTAGATGGAAAATGTTGTGGACATATAAAGACTTAATGAAACATAAACACTTATCTTCAAAGGTAGCAGATTAGGGAATCACTATTTTCGGGTGCCTGTACTCAGTTTTGGGAAATTTTGCAAGCAAATCTGGGATGGAAACACAGAGACAGAGAAAACCCATAAATCTTTTGCTTTTCTGAGAAAGGTCGACCTTGACCCAGGTAAAGGTTGACCTTGACCTGTGCTGCTTTGACTGAAATTCTA
Source organism: Chamaecyparis obtusa (assembly GCA_027943335.1). Lineage (NCBI taxonomy): Eukaryota > Viridiplantae > Streptophyta > Pinopsida > Cupressales > Cupressaceae > Chamaecyparis > Chamaecyparis obtusa. Next base: position 78,784 of record BSBK01000023.1, on the reverse strand, counting down.
TTTGCGGATCCTGAAAGTTTTTCGAAAAGGGTGTCTAGATCTGTACTATAATTCATTGTTCTACACCTTTTCCTACAATAAAAATGGTTTTGTTGTTTGGATGAGTGGTTTGCCTTGGTCAAACCCCAATTTTGAATCAACCTTAAAATAGAATTGAAATAGAGAATGCTAGCAAGTAGTAGAAGTAGATCTAACAACAAAGCTATGATATTTAATAGATATAAAAATGTATTTGGAATGTGAACAAGTATGTCGATATGAAAGCTTGGACTCAATAGTAATAAATGCAAATCAAAACCTCCATGATTGTATGCTTGGAATCCACCTTGAAGGTAGAATGAATAGATCTTGAAGATGCACAAAGGATCTTGAAGGAAGATCACACCACCACAATGGATAGATCTAGGGTTTAAATGATGAATCTTGAATGCTTGAATCCTTGATCTTCAATGGATAACTTGAATGCTTGAATACTTGAATGTAGATTATTTCTTATTGATGGAGTGCTTACTTGAGATGAAAAAGAGATGGGTTGAAATGAGAGAGGAAGGCTTCCTTTTATACTAGTCTAGGGCACAAACTTCTAGAGAGGCCGACATAGGAGAATTAAATTCCCATTTAAGCCTTTACCCTTGGAAGTGGACCTAAATTAAATATAATTTAAGAGTTTACCATTTCGGAGCCCGAAATAACCGACCCAGAAGCGGGAAATAAAACTTTCTGAAACCTGACATCCAGAAACTTTTGGAATTTGAAATTTGGACCCTGGATTAGGGTCAAGGTTAACTCTGACCTAGTTCAAGGTCGAGGTTGAGGTCGACCTTGACTCTGAGGTCAAGAATCTCAGAGCTTCAAGCCAAGATGCTAGAAACGGGATGGAAATAAATGGAAAATAGGGCAGAATAGGGGAAAAAGCCAGAAACAAGTTAGAGACCTATTCAAGGCATTTGACATGACCCAAAACCACCTAATCAGAGGGATAAACCAATCCTAAATAGAAGTGCTTCCATTTTATGATGCTACACTTTTATATCGAATTCCTCTACCCAAGAGTCAAAATTAAGTTTAGCAAAATAAGAGAAAATATTTATCCCACAACATAGGAATACCCATATACCAACAATAATGTTTTCTACTTGTCCACTTTGAATTGCTACTTAAATACCTATTTGCAACCAATTGGTTTCCTCCCTTTAGGTATCTTTACAAGATCCCAAGTTGTGTATTGTCAAAGGTCATCATTCAAGACTTGTTTTCCTTCAATATATTTTCCTTCACATAATTAGGTTAATAATTAGTACAAGACAAAGAAAATATACAATAATATTCACTTGTGACATATAATTTTCATTTGTATTTCACTATATTAAGGGCCTCATTGAGGGAAAAGTGCCATTTTTTTATTCCACATATGTATATCAAATTTGATAATAAGGATCCAACAAATTAGATTCATGTAGTGAAGCAAAGCCTATTCACGTGGCTTATATTAATCGTGGGGATACTTCTTTGGCATGTGGTACACCAAAGCACCTCCTCAATATTCACAACAACACAAAAACCAACCTACAATCTTTAGCAAGTGTCACACATACTCTAATAGTGGTACAAAAAAATTAGTATTGAGATAAACAACCTATTATAAAAATGCATATCCAAACATTACTCCAAACAATATTTTTTCTTCTCTGAACAACCAAATTATCAAGCTAAGACACAAAAAAATCTTCCTCTAGATCCATATGTAGGTTTATATCTACTTTCTCTGCTTGAAAGTCAAAATTAAGTTTATAAAAACAAGAGAAAAATTCATTCCTCAACACAAGAATACCCATTTACCACCAATCATGTATTGGACTTTTTCTCTCTAACTTACTACTTATATATGTTGCAAATATGAATATTGTATTGTCATTGATGTCAAACTTGTTGCCATTGATGTCAAATATGGTCTGGAAGTTGTGTTTCCAGTGTTCTTGTTGTATATGGGTAAATTTTTCTATTAGTTAAATGTAAAATACATCAAAACATGTATACAACTAACTAAACTCACTCATACTTCTAATTGAGCTAAAATGGAGGTACCCTACTCCATTGATACACAATTTTTGAATGATTTTATGTGGATGTTCTCTCGAAACACAACTATGGATTCCCCACGATGATTCTAAGACTATACAAATGATGTGGAGATGGTAATATGCAAATCTAAATGAGAAACTAAATACAAACTATTGTTAGGATTAAAAGACAAAAATCTAATAGTTACATGCAAATATAACCAATAATGCAAAGGAATAAAGCACACAGAAGTAGACCAAGAAGACACAAATATTTAAAGTGGCTCATCCAATCTTGGGCTATGTCCACCAAAAAGAAAGTCCAATATTATTATCTAGTAATTTCAACCTGTTACAATTTGTAATCCCTTGCAACTCAATACTAATGAATGAGCATCCTTGGGTCGTTGGCTATCTTGCATCACCCAAAAATATTTCCTTCCAATTGTTTGTTGTTTTGTTCTATTTTGGTAGTTTTTTGTGTTTTAGGTAGTGATTGTTCTAGTTGGCTCTTTATCTTATGTGATCCTTATGCTGTGATATAGGCATCATGGAGATCCTATATCTAGCTCTGCATCTTTATTTGATGTTTCTAGATGAAATTATATTATGATTGGTCTATTCATATATTGCTTTCTTGTTCTAATGATTAGGTTGGTGGGTTTCATCTTGTGATGGAGATTCAAGTTATGCAAAGCTTCATGGTGCATCATTCAATGTTCTTATACATGTGGCTGACCTCCTTATGTTTTTTCATGTCATGATCTATCTATTTGGGGGTGTTCTTATGGATTTAGGTTCTAACCTATATGTTGTAATATGTTTCCTTTATCTTTGAGATTGTTGATCAGATAAGCCGACTTGTGGTTGATGATCTTGTATATAAGTAGGGTAGTATTTTTTGTTTAGTAGGGGGTGGGAAAGGAGTAGCATATTGGTAATGAGGAGAGCCATTATATCTGAGAGTGAAGATCAAGACTAAGGCTTGTGTCCTTAGTAATGAGGCATTTCTATTGAAGATTTGTAATCTACATTTGTAGACCAGCTTGATGATATTGAAGAATAGTATTTCTTACTTGTTGGTGTTGATTATATTGCTTTGTTTTGTCATATCCTCTTTGTAATCTCTAGCTACAAGGTTGGACATCTCCTTTGGGGATTTATCCTTCCTTGGATTGTGTTAGATACTATCGTATCATGATTGTGATTCTTGGATTGTAGATTTGAGTTCCTGATCATGCAAAGTTGTAGATTTGTTATTTGTGGGGTGGAAAAACTAGGGATATAACCTACATCAAAAAAGTGGCTTGCGCGAGGTGGTTAGGAATAGGATTTTTTTCCAATTAGGCATGATAGAATGAGTTTTGATAAGAGGATTGATTAGATTGAATCTCAGAGGTTGTGAACCCTGAAGATCCTAGTTTTGGGGTGGAAGAAGAAGATCTGACCTACAATTGCAGACAGTTGTAAAAAGGGAGCTGCAAGAAAATTTGGTAGATTGGTTTAGAGGAAAGTTGGTGATTTTCAAAGACTGTACAAATAGATTATTTGAGTCAAATTGTTGGTATTGGTAGATTTCTTGATTGTGTTAGCAAAATCAAGAATTGGGATCAGATCGTTGAAGCTAAAGAAGTTGAGAAAGGGATTCCTTAAGTTTGCAAGGATGATGCCTAAAAGAATGAATCCTAGAAGGCTAGAGAAAAGGATGGAGGAATTTAGGAATGAGACAAGGATTGAGATTCAAAATGCTTTGAATGGGGTCAGAAGGAACCTTGAAATTGAATATGAATATGAAGAATTTGTTGAAGATCTTGAGACAGCTAAAGTTGAGATCCATGTAGATGAAGAAAGGTTATTGAGAGCTATGGCACAAATGGGTAAGAGTCATAGATTGGATGATTCTTGTTTTGTTAGTTCATTACATCCTAAGGAATTGATATAGATTAATGAACTAGAGGATTACTTTGAGCTTGAAGATGTTAAGGATCCATAGAGAGTTAGGTTAGCATAGACTTAGTTGAAGGTTTATGCTACCTTATGGTGGAAAGAGTTGCAGAAAGATAGGGAATATAATGTCAAACCTAAGATCACAAGGTGAAGAGTTATGATTTCTAGACTTAAGGCCAAGTTCATACTAGAGGATTATGAGTTGAATTTTTTTAAGAAACTATAGAATCTAAAGCAAAAGGATTTAACAGTTAAGGACTACACCAAAGAGTTCTACAAGATGACAATTAGATCTGGACACCATGAATCATCTAAGGAGAAGGTGGCTAGTTATGTTAATGGCTTGAGACTTAACATTGAGGATAAGTTAAGTATGATGAGGATTAGTACAATTGAGGATTCTTATCAATATGCCTTGAATGCATAAGATAAGTTTCAGAGAAGACAAATTAACCCTAGGGTAAGGGATAAATTGGTTGGTGTCAAGAGAAAGCATAATATTTTTACTGAAGAGGAATTTGATTAGAATATCCATGGAAGAGGTAGTGGCAACATGGAGTTCAAAGGTATTTTTTTTAAATGTGGGAATTTTGGACATAGAGATTTTCAATGTTCAATTGGTTCTAGAAAAGGGAAAGGAAAACAAAACCTAGTGGCAAATAAGGAGGAAGATGAAGGTGAACTTGTTGAAAGAGAAGTTATACTTGAGATGGGATAATCTCTAATGTTCAAAAGAGTTATGTTGAGTAGGAAGGAACCATAGCCTACGTAGAGAAGGAAATTGTTCTGAATAGTTTGTAAATCAGAAGACAAATGTTGCAAAGTGATAATGGGAAATGGTAGTACTGGGAAACCTTGTATCAAAGGAGATGGTATTGAAGCTCAAGTTAAGGAGAATAAAACACCCTTTTCCATATGGAATAAGTTGGTTTTAGGATGACCATATTGTTGGCATTGTAGATGATATAAGGAGAATTTGGTGTGAACACTTAGTGCATATTTGATGTTAGTTGTCATTGATGGAAATCAAGTAGTAAACTGGTCATACACTTGGTTGAGAACTTTGATGAAGCAATCACAAAAATAGTGAATCACAGTCATTTGATCTCATAAGATGAATAGGTACAAAGAATATTTCAAAGTACAGGATGTTAGTAAAACTAGTAAACAAAGAGTAAGACAGGTAAACCAAAAAATTACCTAAGTATAAATCAGTGAATAGAGTGAAGTCAAATATTGGAACCAATAAAGGAAAATGATTTGTAGTACAGAGCAGTTAAAGAGATGAGTGTTTTGGAAATAGGTGAACATAATTTTGTGACCAAAACTTAGTATGGAAGATAGGTATCTAGTTCAATTATGTTTTAATTAGTCAGTAATAAAGTTCATAGTTTATCAAGCCGACTTGGTTAGATTGGTGAGTGGTAACAATTTTTGTAGATACAATGAATCCATAAATTTGGTAAGTAATGTATGGTCAATAAGAAATAATTTCATTACATGCATTGAGATTGCAACCTTTATTGTGTATAATTCCTAGGTGGATTTAGAGAAAATAGGAAATAAGTTTGGAATGAAATCAAAGATGCAAGAATTAAATAAGGAAGTGAAAGTAAAACATGTTATGGTTGAAGAAAATATCTTTGATGGTGATTATTGTTGATAATTGAAACCATAAAAGTGTTATTGAGAAAAGGTATGAGATCTATTTAATCTTTTTGTGAGTTAGACAAAATGAGGTTGTTGGAAAAATAGAACAGTAATGTATCAGATAGATCTGAAGGTGTGATCAAGTGATTCAGCGGAGAGGTCAAAGAAGGCCAATACATAGTAGTGTATGAGCTTAAAGGATCCAATTCAGCAAGTATGGGATACTATCCAGGTCATTAATCTTGTTGTTCCTTGACTATTACAACAAGTTTGTAAATCCTTTAACAAGGTAGTTCTTAGTAGGACTTAATTGTAAATCCCTTGACTAGGTGTACTCTTGATAGAGTTTTAAAAATCCTATAACAAGGTAGTTTGTAATTGGATTGTAGATACTTATAACAAGGTATCAGTCACTCCTAATAGGGTGAGTCACCCAAAAAGTGATAGATTGTAAGCTCTTAATTGGGCACTCTTTTCTACTGAAGTGAAAGGATTGTGGGTGTCATCCCCACCATGGTTTTTCCCTCTAACCAAGGGTTTCCATGATAAAAATATGTGTGTGCATGTATTATCATTTATTTTATTAAACTTTCACATAATAGTTTCGGCTTTATGCATCATATTTTAGAAGTTTATTTTGTTGTTGTTTAAGGGTATCAGTAAAAGTTAGAAAGTTTAATTAGTAATAATTCACCCCCCCTCTCAGCACCTATTGTTTGCAAAAATTGGTATCAGATCTTAGGCTCTCTAGAGGAAAATTTTGGCAACTTGGGAGTAGATTTGAGGAGATGGAAAGCTATAGGTATGATAAATAATTGGAGGTAGTGAATGATATGATTGAAGAGTTGAAGAACAAGATAAGGGCCTCACTAGAAAAAAGAAAGGAATTGTCTAAAAAGCTAACAATAAGTCTGGACAACATTGATGTACTATCTGAAGAAAGTGTTAACTCTGAGGAAGCTGATGAAACAATAGAAGAACTAATGGAAAAGAACAAGATCTTGATTGAATAAGTAACCAAGATGAAAAAAGAACAAGAAAGTCAAGCCCTAAGGATGTGTGAAGTGCTTGAAGGAATGAGAATTGTTGAAGATACAAAAAGGACTACTAAAAATACAAAGAAGAATGCTAAAGAACTAATCAAATAAAATGATGCTATACTTCATAGGTTGACACATGAGAACCATGCACTAAATGAACAACTAAGTGACAACAATGACGAAAATATGCAAATAAGCACTGAAAATGAAAGACTAAGGAAAGAGAATGAACAAATGAAGATAGACTTGAAGATTGAAAGAGACACAAATGAAAATCTCAAGAAAAATGAGCAAAGCATGAAAAAAATTGATGAGAAACTAAAGAATCAAAGGAGAGCTAAAGATACTTCTGGCCTAGGATATATCAAGTGACAACAAATTTGATAAGGAGAATCATCCAAGTTTGGTGATGAGAAACAATCATAGATTCATAAAGTTTATGCTATTCCACAAGGTAAGAATCCTACTAAACCCACTTGCTACAGTTGTGGAAAGCTTGGACACAATGTTAATGTATGAAGAAGCAAATTGGTGAATGTTCCAAGACCTACTCACTTTGATGGTTATTGTCATAACTATAATAAGTATGGTCATCAAGCTTATAAGTGCAGATCAAGACCTAGTAGTAGATCATCTGAAGGGAGTTTAAATGGATATTATTACACATGCAAAAAAATTGGACACAAGGAAGATAATTGAAAATCAAGGGTACCATCACCAAGACTGCCCAGCAAATCGGTGAGTGTTCTAAGAAGAGAAGATAACATGAATGTCACATGCTCTATTTATGAAAGCTATGGACACCTGGCTATGAACCATCAATTAAGAAACCCTAGAGGTAATGTTGGACCCTAGAGGACAATAGCTATGGCATGTTTCCATTACCACAAGGTTGAACATCTAGCAAGAGATTGTAGGTAGGGGAACTGGTCACCAAGTAATGAAAAAAGGAAAGACAACAAGATTGTTAATCCCAAAGAAATCAAGAAGAAAATGAAGACAACATGGATTAGGAAAGGTGAACTCAATTCTTCCGAATTGTCAGAGAGCTCCAAAACATCAGGAAGTGTGGAGAATCCATCAAAAAACTATGCCTTTTTTGTCTTAGGAGAAACAATTAAGGTAAGATCAATCTAAAACCCCCTAGTAGAATGAGTGGTAAGCTTTATTTGCATAATAAGATGCATTGATGTTCATTTTGATTTATTATATTGAGTTGACTTTTGGTCATCACTAATTTTATCATTTGTAAAATCTATGTACTAATGCTACTTATTAACTGGTAAAATATGTAATCAGTAGAAGTGATAATCAGAAAAAAAAAATTGATATTAGTGAATTGCATTAAATGTTTGTACCTAATTATCCATTAGATCTCTTTGTTACATTATAATCGTAAAAGTAAAGTCATTTGAGACTTTGTGATTTGGTGAAATTACTTGAGATCTTTTGAGAAAACTTTTGAGCAAATATTAAGTGCAATATGAGTTGGAGCAGTTGATATTTGAGATTGAACCAAGAATTTGAAGAAACCCTATATGTTGGTTGAGTATAGCAGTGTGATCTTAACCTTGTCAAGTAAAACTTCAAGTACAATCATGTTAATCATCATGGTTGGCAGTGTAGGAAACCCTAAATTGATTGATATTACTAAGAAAGTGCAACCAAAATACAAGTTTCATCTAATGAAAGCTATCAATGTTGATAAAGTTGGAGCACTATCTTCTATTCCTCTGCAAGTGCTATTAGTTGAAGACATCGGGACATTTATCCATTGCAAGATTGAGGAGTTGGAAAATGACCAAATTATGAAGAAATACAACAACATGCGTGTCGACAAACTACTGAAGGATGAATGCAAACAATTGGAAACCAAGGGTTTAATTCATTGCATGTATATATTGATAGATTTTAACATAGAATGGGTATGATATGGTTTGAGAAGATTCCATGACCAATTCATTAGGTTGGATAGACTTGTTAAAATAAAAAATGAAATGATCCATATGGTAGCACGATTCATGACCAATGGGAAATCTTGCACACTAAGGCAAGTCCCAACCAAAGAAGTACCATGGTTTATAAAATCTAAATTGGATCATAAAGAAATGATGATAGTTGACATTGAAGACCCATAGGTCAGATTTGCATTGATGATAATAGGCTACAAAGTGTATCAATCTAGCAGATTGAACAGTATACCGAGTGGTGCGATTCATGTTAGATACCAAATTTTGAAGGAAGCGATAAAATATGACCTAGCCGATATGGTGTGAATTCAACTATTTAAAAATTTGCAAAGAAATCAAAAGAAAAAAAGAAATCGCTAAATTATGACACACTCCTAGTATGTTTATTCTTCTATGTGCAAAATTTCTTTCCTGGTAAAGGTCATGTAACATGGAGAACTGATAGACCAACTATTTATCAAATGAGTGAGTACATTAAGGAGTTATGAGATAAATTTAATAACACCATGTGGGGATACTTCAAAGAATTCTAGGATAGAATGCATAAGAGGCATAGGATCCCAGCACACATAGTTGAGTGATATAATGACACGGTGTGTTTCATGGTCGATATTGATTCATGTATCATCCAAGCAGTAGATCCTAGAACTTCATGGGTACCTCCTATGGGATATGAAGTAGATGAGAATCTATTATTGTTATATGTAGATTCAATGCTGATGAAACCATTAGACCGATCAACACCTAGGTTTGGAACATATGAAGAGGCCTATGCAAGGATACAATCAGAACTGAAGAAACCTAGAATTAAGAGGAAAACAAGGAAAATGAGCAGTGACCTTGAACAAAAAAAATTCATAGGTGAAGGTAGTAGTGCAAAGGGAGATTCACAAAACATTCTTGAGATATATAACAAAAAGAAGGGAAAACTGGTGACAAGGAAGTCCTTACCCTCTATAGAAGATGTAGCAGAAGAAGCAAAGGTACCATTGGAACCTTCCCCCAAAACTTATAAAAAGAGAAAAACCAAGAAAATAGTAGATGATGAGAGAACTGATTCGAATAAATAAATCTCTCAACTATCCAAGAAGGGTAGTTATTATAGGGTAATACCCATAGTTGAAGAAATGGCTAAAGGGATAGTTGAACATGGAAGAATTGGAAATATTAGTGAGCACAAATAAAAGGTTATGATTGATGAACAGGCAAAACTATTAGAAGATGTTATCATTGAATATCTACATAAATTTCACAGAGTGCCACTAGATCTGCAAACTCATATTCCTAAGGAACTATATCAGAATGTTGATGCAAGATGGAAATATTTCTTGTAAAAAGATAGGGAGATCAATGAAAGAACTCTTGTAATAAATGTTCCTAATCTCTCAACATCATAAAGTGATGAATCTCTAAAGGAGAACATCAATAAATTCGGAATAAGAGGCACAACTGCCAAAATATTGGCAAACAAATCACAAGAAGTGGAAGAGGCAATTGACATATGGAAGCAATTTTTCAGCATTGAACAGAAGGAACCCCAACAAGACACATATGGGAGTACCCAACAGGTGGATGACACCTTTACTATAAATCAATTGATTGGAAATGTAATGTCAAGTATACCATGTCATATTGAAACAATTAAAAGGATTGTCTTAACATAGGACACTAAAGATGAAGCTATAGTTGAGGATATCACAGACAAACCACCCTCTCCTGATGATAATTTGGACATTGGTGATTTATCATCCATGCAAAAAAGTTTGGATACTAATGTGATGGATGTGGATACAAATGTGGACAGTGCACTAGTGGCAATAGAAGACAAGGAAGAAAACATAGAACTGATGGACAATACAAGTGTGGTGAATCCATAATAGATTGAGGCTCCTCCCACCTCTCAAATTACTCCTACTACACAACAAAATAATGATAATCCCATTGAGGTGAAGACAACAAAGGAGAGTGAACAAAAGGATTTTAAAGTACAAAATCTAGTCAAGGATAGGAGAATCGCAACACCCAGATACACTTAGTGTATCTCATTATGAAACCCAAACCAGTGAAAAATCAATTGAAAAGAAGAAAAGGGAGAGAGCTAAAGATGAAGAGGAAAAGGAAGAGTCTAAAGATGAGATATTTATACCAACCATTGATATCACTGAACTTAAACCAAAGGAGCTAAGGAAGTATTTAGAGAAACTTATGCTCAAGGCAAAGAGAGATTAAAAAAACAAGAGGAAGGTCAAAGTTTTGAGGAAGGCCAGAGATATACTATTTGACATAGTCCCCGATTTTGACTATGATGATGATACCCCCATCATTGATCAACTTGAAACACCTTTAGAAGTAATTAATGATCCTAATCATGATGAAGAATATGCAATGATAAAAATGGATGAGAAAAGACTGGAAAAGAAAATGCTAGACAAATTACTTGAGAAAATTGTCATTGATAAAGTGACATTGTTTGGACTTTTCAAACGATTAAAGGAGCACTTGCAAGATGTTGATCAGTTACTTGAAAAAATAGCTAATACCTCTCATTTCACTAAGGAGATAAAGGCCAAGAAAGAATGAGAAAAATAGGAATTTGTGAACCTAACAACTAATCTAGATCCTACAACCAGTTCAGTATCAGTGAATAGCTTGAGGATCAAAGAGGTTACCTATGAGATCAAGTAGCTACAAGAAGAGGAAGACAAATGGGTAATGACTCTATTAGAGTTACTATCATTCTTAATGCCCACTATGGTCATACTATACCAGAGCATCAAAAAGGCAGAAGGACTCATAGCGACACCCAATATGAGTATCTTAGAAAGTATGGAGGAGTTGGCATCTGGACTAAATGGACAACTTATAGGTTTGGAGACACTAAAGGAGTCTTGGCAGCAATCTATGGATTCTGCAAAAAAAAAAACTACAAGGATATTTTCGCAAAATTATAAGTATATTTTGAAATGAAAATTTTGGTGTATATAGAATTTGGTTATATACCTTTGGCATTGTTTTCAAAGGGGGAGACAATATGATAGTGGTACTATATAAAAGAGGAGTCAATATATACACAAGGGAGCTAGTACAGATAAGGGAACTAATACATGTACATATCATTTGATATTTTGAGTTTTTCCATCAATGCCAAAGGGGGAGAATTTTGGCATTGTAGATGATGTAAGGAGAAGTTGGTGTGAACACTTAGTACATATTTGATGTTGGTTGTCATTGATGGCAATCAAGTAGTAAACCGATTATACACTTGGTTGAGTACTTTGATGAAGTAATCAGATAAATTGTAAATCATGGTCATTTGATGTCATAAGATGAATAGGTACAAATAATATTACAAATTATAGGGTGTTAGTCAACCGGTAACTAGAGAGTAAGATAGGTAAACTAGAAAATTACCTAAGTACAAATCAGTCAATAGAGTGAAGTCATAGATTGGAACTGGTAAAGGAAATTGATTTGTAGTATAGAACGGTTAAAGGGATGAGTGTTTTAGAAATAATTGAACATAATTTTGTGACCGAAACTCAGTATGGCTAACAAGTAGCTAGTTCGGTTATGTTTTAACCGGTCTGTAATAAAGTTCATAGTTTATCAAGCTGACCTAGTCAGATCGGCGAGAGGTAATGATTTTTGTAGATACAGTGAATCCAGACATTTGGGAAGTAACATATGGTTAATAAGGAATAATTTCATTACACTTATTGAGATTGAAACCTTGATTGTGTATGATTCCTAGGTGGATTTAGAGAAAATAGGAAATAAGTTTGGAATGAAAAAAAATATGCAAGAATTAAAATAAGGCGGCCAGAGGAAAATGTGTTATGGTTGAAGAAAAGATCTTTGATGGTGATTAGGGTTAATGATCAAAACCCTAAATGTTTTATTGAGAAAAAGTATGATGTTTATTTAATCTTTTGGTGAAATAGATAGAATGAGGTTTTTGGAAAAATAAATTAGTACAGTATCAAACAGATCTGAAGGTGTGATCAAGTGATTCATTGGAGCAGTCAGAGAAGGTCAATGTAGAGTAGTGTATGAGCTTTAAAGGATCTGATTCAGTAAGTATGGGCTAATATTTAGGTCATTAATCTTTTGTTCCTTTACTGTTACAAAAATTTTGTAAATCCTTTAACAAGGTAGTTCTTATCAGGACTTAATTGTAAATCCCTTGACAAGGTGCACTCTTAACAGAGTTGTAAAAATCCTCTAGCAAGGTAGTTTTTAACTAGACTATAGATACTTCTAACAAGGTATCAGTCACTCCTAATAGGTTGAGTCACCCAGCAAGTGACAAATTATAAGCTCTTAATCAGGCACTCTTTTCTACTACAGTGAAAGGATTATGGGTGTCATCCCCACCATGGTTTTTCCCTCTAACCAAGGGTTTCCATGATAAAAATATGTGTGTGCATGTATTGTCATTTGTTTTATTGCACTTTCACATAATAGTTTCATCTTGATGCTTCATATTTTAGAAGTTTCTTTTGTTATTGTTTAAGGGTATCAGTAAAAGTTAGAAAGTTTTATTAGTACTGATTCATTGTTCTCCTCTCAATACCTATTGTTCCCAAAACATATGGTGGAAGTGAAATAACAGTGTTGGGTTAAGTTCAAAATTGGACCATGTTGGGATAAGGTATTGTGTGATGTGGTTAATATTAGTGATTGCCATATTTTGTTAGGAAGACCTTGGTAGTATGATGTTGGAGCTATTCATGATTTCCAAAGGAATGTTGTGTCTATAGTGAAGGATGGAAAGAATTTCACTTTAATTCCTTTGAAGGAGGAGAGAAGGAAGGCTAAGAACCTAAGTGTAATGAGGGATTACACCTTAGGAGATCAGATGGTTTTGTATCAAAAGGTGATTGATTTGCAGTAGGTGGATGAGAATATTTTTTAGTTTGTTTAGTTACTAAAGGATCTAATGAATGGACCTAAAATAATGGAGATGAAGGTTGATGGCGATTGAGTAGAGTTGTAGCGAAAGGTTACCAAATTGGTATCAGATGAGTAGTAGGATCTTGTGAATAGATCATAAAGAAGGGGGTTGTTGAATGATATCAGAGGTGGAGTCAAGTAGCAGTGGAGGAAGCAAACATTAATTGCTAATTGTAGGAGCGACAAAAGAAGAAGCAATTAGTGTGAGTTGGATAATCAAAGTAGTGGATGTGGAAGCAATAGTAGAAAAGTACACGATGAAGGATGTTATACTTCTAGGTTTGTTCATTTGGATAGATGATGAAACCATTCATAAAAATATATCTTTGCATATGAGGAGGACGTGTGGGTAAAGAATGAGCATGAGATTTATGTCTTGAATCCTATCAGATGTTTATAAGTTCTTATTATGGAAAATATTCTATTCACCTAGGGTTTCTGGTGCAGGAGCATCCTTGGGTCATTGGCTATCTTGTATCACCCAAAGATATTTCCTTTCAGTTGTTTTTTGTTTGTTCCTATTGTGAAATTTTCTATATTTTAGGTAGTGACCATTCCAATTGGCTCGTTATCTTATGTGATCCTTATGTTGTGATCTAGGAATCATGGAGATCCTACATCTATATTAGTAACTCAATCCAACGTTTCCAGATGAGGTTATCTTATTATTGGTCCAATTTTATATTGCTTTCTTGTTCTAACAGTCAGGTTGGCAGGTTTCAGCTTATGATGGAGATTTGTGTTATGTGAAGCTTCATGGTGCATTGTTTGATGTTATTATACATGTGTTTGAACTCGTTATGTATTCAAACATCATGATATATCTATTTGGGGGTGCTCTTATGGATTTAGGTTATGACCTATATGTTGTAAGGTGTTTTCTTTATCTTGGAGATTATTGATCAGATAAGCTAACTTGTAGTTGGCGATCTTGTATATAAGTAGGGTAGTAGTTCTTGTTTAGGAAGGGGGGAGGAAGTAGTAGAATATTGGTAATGAGGAGAGCCATTATATCTAATAGTGAAGATCAGGAATAAGGATTATGTCCTTAGTAATGAAGCATGTCTATTGAAGATTTGTAATATGCATTTGCAGGCCAACTTGATGATAATTCAAGAACATTATGTTGGAAAGAGTCACTCTATAATGAATGGTATGTTTTCATTGATGGAAACTAATATCATTAATCTTGACCATATTTTAGATAAGATAGTTTATCAGAGGATTTGATGCTTATATTTGTCTAAGTACCAAAAGCAAGGTTAAAACTAGTCAGACAGATCTATATGGTTTGGAAACATTTCAGAATGTTAGTGGATGTGATTGAAAAAAATGGATGTAGACATAATATTGTGTCTAAACCAATCATCAAAGATTCAAAAATTCATTAGATGCATGAGATATTCACTAAGGAACATTGGGTTGATAATTTTTTTTGGAAGAACATGACAGTTTGGATAAATTGAGTTGGTACACTTGATAAATCAATTTTGGTTAATAGTTCAGCGATTTCTTATAATAGAGACATCAGAGGATATTTGGTTTGGATAGCAAGATTTTATTTTACGTTTTAATCTTGTTTTGGCGTGAAGACTTCTACACATTTCATTATTTTATTTGGGCTGACAGAGTTTGAGTTTTGAGCTCATGATCTCATATTTAAGATTGATTTTTTATCGTGAAGGAGAGAGATGATGATAATATTGAAGGGTAGTAAGGAGAGAATGCTTTGGATGTGAAAATCTATGTTCAAATCTTCATTGGAGATTTAAAGGTTGTTAGAAAGAAAAACTTGAAAATTGATAGATTATTGATTCACCCCTCACCTCTCGATAATCTGATATTAGAATTAACATTCTATATTATCCTTTCTTTTCACTCCAAAGTAATTCATATAAAAAAATTACCACACATAACTGTAAAGAAATTAAACATTTTCATAATTCTATTTAACCATCGTTGCCATCTTACAGGCATACATTTGCATGGAATATGACAAACATAAATGTTACTCATAAACCATAACTATTTAGATTGATAATCATTGTTTTATGTTTTCAATTTCATACTTCATGTTTCTTATCACAACTTAGATTTATAATGTTTTCATTGTGAAAATGACATTGGACAAATGACCATGATCAAATCTAGACAATGGACACAACTCAGTGCTGATATTACTAACAGAGATCGACACTATCATATTGTCAAGGATTATGAAAATGGTAGGAATATCTATTTGAAGGCCCATAGAAAACTAACAATTCTGGGTGTTATAGAAACCTACTCTCCAAATGATATAGACAAAGATATCTGAGCATATATCCATGAAATTTCCCCCTTACCCCACAGACCAATTCCCCACATAGAATGCCTAATGGAGATTCCATATCCTTTAATTTGAGCACATCAATAATGGCTTACAATCCATTATCATCTTATTGACCATTTCTTTTTTGCTCCATATCCTTGTGATGATCTTCTGCTACTAATCACATTTTGTTTCTCCTCTAATTTATTCAAAGCCATTCTAGGATTATGGTATATCAACTATCTAAATAGATATTGCTTAGAATACTATGGTCCACAACTTATAGAATTCTTAGAAACTCTTTCATAGCAACATATCCTTTGAATAGAAGTTATAGAATAAATCTCATCTTGGTTTTTTACCAAGGTATACATTAAAACTCAAACTACTTTCTTTCCCATATTTCCTTGTCGTGCCTACACTCACAATATTATGTGGAAAGAACCCAAACTAGCTACACCACCTCATGTAGTTGACTTGAAAGGTTTTGACCATGACTCACTACCAATGTAATTGTTAGTTTTGTACATCTCTTACTATTTCTCCTCCCTAGTGTCATCTCTACACCATATATTGTTTCCCATATATACTACATAATTATTTAGGAAAGTAAACAAACAACATGTCCATACATATGTCAAACAATAATAAAAACAAAAAAGGGAATCCTACTTCCTATGTTCAAGCATCACAATCAGATTACTCTATAATGTCACTCAACTTGAAAATGCACAAAAATTTTCTCATTCAATCATCGTTGTTCATATTGTTCACGAAGAATCACTCTACAAAATGTCATGGTTAGTTGGTTCCATTTCATAGCTACACATTGTAGAATCTACTGCAATTTTATTATCACATTGTAAATTAATAATCTTCATAAATATTGTCTTAACAATTATTATAAAAATTAGCAATGGTTTCATGTGTAACACATATATTGTTGTTATTATACATCTGATGAGGAAGTCAAGTGATTTGAAGAAGAAGGAGCCCACTCTAAAGAAAAGATCAATAACAAGGATTTCTTCCCATAAAAGAGGTTTCCACTTCCTTCTAGATCCTAAAACACCACCTCTCATTATGAGAAATCCAGAGCCTCTTGAAATCAATTCAAAACCTATACACTGACAAAGGAGGATACTATAGTAGTGATAGAACATAAAGTCATGATACAACAAAATTTGTGGTCTGCAACTGATATAGAAGGGGCACTCTAACATATTGAGGATAATGACATGTTGATATGGGAAACATCAAACAAATGGGGTATTCAAACATCCACATTCTCTAAATGGTTTGGTGGTATCATAACCACCTCTAATAAAGGTCCCCCAACCATCCTCACCCCTGAGGAAGAAGAGCGGGTCATCTAGTGGTACCAAGAGATGGCTACAATGGGTCATAGGTTGGAAATTGACAACTTTGGGGAAGTTGTAGTTTAGATATGTGAGAGTAGACCCATCTCTTTAAAGTATGGAATGTCTGGTAAGTCATGGTGATTGGGGTTTAAGGCCTACCATCTAGACTTGACACTACACACATTAGAAGTCCTTGACAAAGATAGAGTAGTAAATCTAAGACCAGTTGTTGTCTTTTCTTTCTACAAGACTTTGTCAAAAGCATACACTACAAAAACTTATGGACCTTCTCGCATATGGAATTATGATGAAAATAGTGTGCAAGTGGGCATAAATGGGGTTTTGTGTTAGAGTTGTCATATTATAGCTAATAATTTATTTATTTAATTATTATTCTATTATACTCTACACTTAAGTTAAACTTAGGCATCTTATTATTCTTTAGGGTTTTCACCTTTAGGGTTTCGGTATCCTTTTATAAGGATTCCCTCTTTGTATTTTATTCATTCACTTATTGGATCAATTAATGGAGAATAGATTATTGTATTGAGTTTTTCTCTCTCATTTTTTATTCTCAATCATGGCTTCTCTTTCTCAGATCTATGATTACATGCCTCCATAGTTTTTTCTCTCTTTCTGTGATAGGTGTTTGCATGCAGGGATTCTTGGGAGTTGTGGGTTGCTTTTCATCAACTCCAACATGGTATCAGAGCTTCAGATCTTCATGCCCCTATTCATTATTTGAGAGGGTTTGGTTGTGTTCTTCAAATCTGTGTTTTTCAGAAGCTTTTTATATGGATTTAGGGGGGACCTTTATTTTTGGTCATTTTGGGCTCAAACGGACATCATCGTTGCACTTAGAGCACCCAAAAACCCCAGAATCCATATAAAATTTGTCCATTTTGGACAACTTTGCAATTTGAGACAAAAAAATTTTGGGCCCATAGCCGTACGAATCTGACACGCATCCTGAGGTGGTATTTTTAAAAAAATTTGACATGCATCCCGAGGTGGAATTTTTTATTTTTAACATGCATCTCGAGGCAAAACAAATTAGCATGATTCCCAAGGTATCAATTTTGGCATAATTTTCGAGGCAACTTTTTTTATTTTCAGCACACATCAAGAGATTAAAAAAAATTGTCATGATTCCTGAGGCATCATTTTTTAATTTTCTAGTACATTTTTTGATGTAAAAATTTGGCATGCATCCCAAGGTTCTTTATATGTGTTTTTTGGCTTTTTTGTTCTCTGGAGCAGCTTGTGGTCTTTTGACTGTATCTTGAGCATATGGTATTAGATTTTTGACTTCTTTATATCGTCGAAAAGCTCTTTCCAAGCCCAATCCAATGGCGGAGGTTTGATTCTCTGATTTTTCAATTTTGATGGCATTTTTTGCTGTCAAATTTGATGTTTATTTTTGCCTTCTAGGAGCCATATCTTGGTCATCTGAACTCCTTTTTGGGAAAACCAGATATCATCAGAAAGCTGGTTCTATGAATTTTGTAGTGGCAGGGGTCTTTTATCCAGATTCTACTCCAGGTTCTTTCTCCTCTGAGTTTTGCACTTTCACACTCTAGCGGATTACTTGGATTCTACAGGTCCTGGGATCTCTTCTTCTATTCTTCTGGCTCACTCTTCTTTCTTTCTTCTGAGCATTGTATACTTCTCTTATGTAGCATTCTCTTTTCTATAAACTCACTAAGATAAAGTGTCTGCTTTTGCATATTTGGGATTTTGAGCACCTTGTGTTTTTTTGTACTCGCACTTAGTTATAAAGTGCCATGGGGGGTTATGATGTTTTGCCTTTTGTGCTCATCCACCTTTGTCAAGTGAGTGTACCTTCCACAACATTAGCCCATGTTGTGTGTCTGTGACACCACCCTTTATCCTATGCTTGTCCTTCTGTTGCACTGTTGGTGTTCCTGATTCTTCTTCTTGCAGATGTTTCTGGCATTGCATTTCAGTGTTCCTGTCACACCTCTCTTTGTTCAGCATTATGGGGGGGTTAACCTATTGGTTCTATTGCTTCCTTGGTTCATTCAAGTGATCTACATATACAATTTTTGTTCCTATGTACTAGGCAGATGCAGTGGCTAGGCACCTATGCATTTCAGTGAGATGGATCATCTACTATATAGACACTCATTCATTCCTGCTTTTGGAGGCCACCTCTTCAATTGATTAGCTCTTCAGAATTTGTCTTCTTTACCTGATCATGCACTTCTTCAGTGGAGGTTCCAGCAGTTACTTCTGACAGTGTTTACAGCTTCATGCTTCGGAGATGCTATACATGCTCTTTCTTGTTCCTTTCTTTGGGACTTTCCCTATATTGGAGGCTTTTTTTCCTTCATCTAGTTTATTTCTTGTCTTTGGGTACCTGATCAGGCCTAGTTGCCGGGACCCATAGTTCTTTCATGCATTTTTGTTTTCATGCATCTTTTAGTCCTTAGTTGTTTAGCTTCTCCCTAAGTTACACTTAAGGGGGGGTGTTAGAGTTGTCATATTATAGCTAATAATTTATTTATTTAATTATTAGTCTAGTATACTCTACACTTAAGTTAAACTTAGGCATCTTATTATTCTTTAGGATTTTCACCTTTAGGGTTTTGGTATCCTTTTATAAGGATTCCCTCTTTGTATTTTATTCATTCACTTATTGGATCAATTAATGGAGAATAGATTATTGTATTGAGTTTTTCTCTCTCATTTGTTATTCTCAATCATGGCTTCTCTTTCTCAGATCTGTGATTACATGCCTCCATAGTTTTTTCTCTCTTTTTGTGATAGGTGTTTGCATGCAGGGATTCTTGGGAGTTGTGGGTTTCTTTTCATCAACTCCAACATTTTGAGGGTACTCTCTAGAAGAGGATGTCATAACATCTCCTACATAATTCCCAAGAGTCGTGAATGGATTACTTTTCGCATATGGAATTGTGATGAAAATAGTATGCAAGTGGGCATAAATGGGATTGTGAGGGTTCTCTCTAGAAGAGGATGTCATAACATCTCCTACATAATTCCCAAGAGTCATGAATGGGTTACCATTCTTTGTTGTGTAAATGCTTCTAGGAAAACCATTTAAGGCTTCTACTTGTTCAAAGGCAGGAAGCAGTTATATAATTACATTTCAAAATGTGATCTAGGTGCTTGCATGGAAGCCCAAAAATATGGGTGTATGACCAAGTAACTCTTCCTTAATTAGTTTCACCACTTTTCACTCTCTATTCTAGGGGGTGTTTCACCCACCAATAGGCACTTATTGATATTTGTTATCCATGGAAGCCATGGTGTAGTCACAACCATCCAAGAGGCATGGATGCTAGGTGTTGAATTGCTCACATTGTCAACTCACACCTCTCACAAACTATAACCACTGGATGTGAGTATCTTTTCTACATTCAAATCATAATGATCATCACGGTTGGAAAGGATCCTAAATGTTGAAATCAGAAGGGCAGAACTAGCGGAGATTGGGAGAAAATATTTGACAAGGGCATTGACTATGTCTAACATTGTATTGAGATTCAAAAGAATGGGGATATGGCCCTTCAATCCTAATGTGATCATGGAGGACATGTAGTCTAACAACACATTTAAAATTAACAATGGTGAAGATGCTTGTGCACTGCAGAACATGCCTAAACTCTCTAGATTTGATATGTCAAATGAAGATGTAGCAACAAATATAGCTCAAATTTATCATTTTGATTCCAATTCACAAGTGGAGTGTGATCAGCCAGTAGAAAATGAATGAAAAGCCTTGGCATGCCATCATAATGAATACCACCCTCTACTATGAATCTAGGCGTGGACTTCCAAGTTCAAGAAGAATATGGATCTTTCACTTTCCCTTCACCACCCACTATTAACATGCCAGAATTTATGCATTACTATGTTGAATGTGCACTACTAGATAGTGATATAGATGCAGCTCTAATACAAGAAACATGTAAAGGTGGAAATGAGGAAGATGAAATATTTCTATCACAAGTAAGCGAGACACCAAGTTATCAATAGGAAATGTTGTTGACCAAATTATTAAAGTTACATGTTCACATTGTCAACCAAAAATAGGACATGGGGCTAATAAAGGGATTTTCTCAGCAATCCCAGTTATTAACATATGATGATTACATGGAATTGTTGACAGAGGAGGAGCTAAGAAAGAAAGAAATAGATGACGTAAAAGAGAAGAAGAAAGAGCAAAACATAGAGAACAAGGTTTTACACAAATTGACAAAGGAAAAGAAAGATGAGGAGAGAAAAGAAAAGGATATTTTGCATAAGGAAAAGGAAAGGATGAAAGAAGAAGATAAGAAGGAAAAAGAGAGAAAAAAGTGAGAGGAAGAAGCGAAGGAACACAAGTCAAAGGAAAGGAGGCTTGAGGAGAAATATGTGGATTTACAAAGAAAGAATATATTAAACAATCCATCCACTCCCCTGCCTAAACAACATGGCATACTAAAGGATATGATTAACATAAATATCCCAATTTTTTCAATGGCTTATAATTGTGCACCAAATTCACCATCTCTTATGCTTACTATTGTTTATAAGTATATTGGATGGGCCCCAACATATGATGGTAGAACTGGATATTGTAGTCCAATACAAGCGAGAGTGAGTAACAGTCAAGGAACAATATGGTGTTGACTTGGTGGTCACCACCTCCTTGGAGATTCATGACATGGCTTAACCGCCTCCTATGGGTCAGGTTAAATCTGGCATTTGTATCAAGTATTGATAGTTCAAGATTTTGGTGGAATGACAAATGATTCCAACAATTAGTATCAAATCCTTGGGTCATGGTTTTGAATCTCCCTTTAGTGGGTGTTGAAGGCTCAGTTGGTGTTGAGGGGGACATTGTTGACTTGGTGATCAGCACCTCCTTGGAGATTTGTGACATGCTTAATCGTCTCCTATAGGTCGAGTTAAATCTGGAATTTTTATCAGGCATTGACATTTTGAGCTTTGGTGCAATGAAAAATGATTCCAACACATAGGATGAGAACATGGCTCCTATTGCAGTCTCAAGAGAATTGCCCACCTCACCAACAACTACTTTTCCTACTTTGTTTACCTAAATTTGGTATTGTTTTGGTTTCTAATTTATAGTAGCATAAAAGAATTGAGAAATCATGTTAGGAATATATGGATCCAACATACTTTTTGTTTCCAAGTATGTCCTTTTTGTATAACTTATATGTCAATGCAATCTACAACATGTAATAGGATGATTGAGACAATATGTAAACAACAAGATTAAGAAAATTTCAATGCATTTTGTTTCCAAGTATGTCCTTTTTGTATAATTTTTATGTCAATGCAATCTCAATCTAAAACATGTAATAGGATGATTGATCCAAGATGTAAACAACAAGATTAAGTAAATTTCAATGTAACAATACTAGTTTTCATAATTTTGAAAGATTGGGTTTTTAATTGATATATATAGGCTAGAGGAGCTAGAACATGCACACCCTAACTTTGGGGGTCTGCATGGATCGCCACGTGGACCCTAGACCCCATTTTTTTATTGACATCCTACCTCGCTGAGTTGTAAACCCCAAATCAAAAGTCAATCCCATTTATAAATTATTTACCACGTGTTTGGGTCTAATTGGTCCAAGGTGTCTATATTGGGCATTTTGGTGCCTCAAAAAATACATGCACATGGCCCACCCTAAAAATAAGTTATTTACCGTGTATACAAGATGGGGTTTTCATATGGAATTTCACCACATGGACATCCAATCCACAACCCTAACTATCATTACTTCCCACCTACACCTTATGCCACAACATTGTAGTTGGGAACTTTTTCAGCATTAAACTTGGTTGCAAAGGTGTCTCACTCACCTACTATGGGGAAGAGCAACAAATTTTAACACTAAAAATGGAATTAGAAGATTTCAACTCATAATTGATACCTTGTGGCCAAGGTTAAGTGAAATATTTTTACTTATCAATTCAATATCTACTTGCACCAAAAGGATTGCATTCATAGAGCAACATGTAATGGCATTTACTATGTGTAAACTCACCTTACATTTGACTAAAGGGACACCTATTCATATTAAAACTCCATTTAATATGTATGACTCCTCATGCATTGAGCCATGTAACATTCCTTTCTATCCCACCCATTCTAGAGTGTTTGATTGCTTTAGATCCATAGTGTGGTCGATTAGGGTGTCTAAAAGTATTAATAATATGTATCAAATAGAACAAGAACACTCTACCATATGAAGGTATTTATACTCATAAATTGTGTTACACAACACATTCAATGTGAATGTTTGAGTGCAATAAATTTAATAGTACAAAGGTTTCAAATAGCAGTGTCCTCATTCTATTTGATATTGACAGTATTGTGTGTACATCTATATGTATATTTTTGATCTGAATTATTTTGTCAATTCAGAGGACAATACCGAAAGAAGAAACATTGGTATTGTAAATACACAATAAACAATTTTAAAATTTTTCTTTAGTCATAATTCTAAGAATCTGGTATAATTTTTGGACAATCTCATAAATGAGATGGATGCTCATTAATCGATCTTCTTGGACAAACTCGTAGATGAGTTGTATGTCGAGTTCATAAAATTTGGGCTATCTCGTGAATGAGATGTGTGCCTCGAACTCTATAAGAGTTGGGCTATCTCGTGAATGAGATGTGTGCCCATAAACTCGTTGGGCAATCCCGTGGATGAGATGTATGCCCATGAACTCCATAAGATCTGATAGTAATCTCAGCAAACAAGATGTGTCTCCATTTCTCTCTGCACTTGAATTTGGCTTCAGCCTCTTTATAAATCTTCAGTTGAAGTTGAAAGGTCATTACATTTGCATTCCCATTAGAAGTTGAACGGGCAACCTAAACTTGAAAGTTCATTATAATTAAATATTGATAAAAATCTCATTTAATGAGATGTCGAATCATTTCTGATCAATTTTGCCACATTTAGGACCCCATGCATGTATTGGTTCACCCCCCTTACCATTTGTGTTTGAGGCATGCTTTTATGTCATAATGGCAATTAAATGTTAAATACACTTCACTTGATACTAGACATGGTTGAGTGCAGAAAGGTCCAAAATTATTCTAAGTGGAATGTTGAAAGCAATTAAGTCATGAATATGGTTACTCCCTTGAACTATATTCTTGTCTCAATTTATTGGTTTTGTTATAAAAAAATGTACGTGATAACAACAACTGAATGTAAAAGACACTTCAATTTAGATTAGAAATGTGATTTGCACATCTAGGGTAGGTGCACTAATCAATTATTGGTTTCAAAGAATGACATATATGCATGAATGGTAATTTGCATGGTATATATAACATATAGGACAAGTATGCATTTGTTACATTTGAATTTAAAAAACATTTCAATAGAATGTATAAGACACTTCCAATACATTTAAAAGTCACTTCACTTAAATGTAAAAGACACTATGATTTACAATTGTAAGGTAATCTGTACATCTAGGACAAGCACAATTAATCACGTATTTGTTTCTAAGAATGACATATATCAATGAAAGGATGATTGCATGTCATATATATCAATTGTTCAAGGTTGTTAAAATTGTTCACACCTTAGCCCAATAATCAAATTACATGTCAAAGGTTTCATTGTAAAATAAGGTCTTATGAGAACTGATATTATCGACCTTTGAAGTTAGGGTGTGCACGTTTTGGCCCCCCGCCCCTACAAAGTTACATGCACATACATACACATACATAGAAATATACATATAGATAAATATATACATACAGACACACACATATATAGCCACATTACATATATGCATACATAAATATATACACATGCACATACATAGATAGATGTATGTATGTATGTATGGATGTATGCATGCATGCATGCATGTATGTATGTATGTATGTATGTATGTATGTATGTATGTAATGTGTGTTAGGCATCTACGAGTTCCAATTTTAGTGTTTATGGGTTTTCAATGTCAATATGACTGTCAAGGGATTCTGAATTCATTTCAATTTATCAATTTTAGTGTTAAGGGCTTTCAATTTCATTTCCAATGTTAGGGATTAAGGGTTTAATAAGTCATTTTTTTTATGGTTTCAAAATTAGGGATAAACAGTGTTAGATAACTGAGAGGGGGGTGAATCAGTTAAGTTCAGTTATCCTATAGTCCCAAATCTCCCAGATGTATATATTAAAACTTTTCAATCAAATAATCAACTCAGTAAGATATCAACTGTGCCTTTCTTTTCATCTACCAATTACCAGTAAATTAAGTATTGTATTCACCGATCTATCTAGTTATAGAAATGTGTAAAGTAAAATAACAATTCAACACATCAGACACATATAATACATATATTTTTAACGTGGAAACCTTGTTAGGGGAAAAACCACCTGGGACTGGTAACCCAAAATAATTCACTCTTCTGAAGTGAGCTCGATTAGGAGCCAACCCCATTAAAGGTTACAAAACACACTGTGAGGTGTGACCTGATTAGAGGATTTATCACTAGTAGTTCTCCTTTGACCATGAATTCACTATGGGGTTAACAAGAAAAAAATTGGCGTTCATTGAATGTGATATTGAAATACAAAGACTGTTAGGTCTCACTCGATTAAGAGATTTATCTGTAGCAATGGTTAAACTGATATAGTAATGATTTGATTCAAATACAACTTTGATTTATAGATTTTAGATCTATACTAAGCTCAAAATACCTCTGATCAATAATTAATTCAATATCATTGTTTCCTCCAACTCTATTTTGCTCGGTATATCCTTTATCTGATGCTAGGTTTTGTTTGCAGTTCTACTCAGTTTTGTCTTTAGCCAGTTTGATCAGTGTTGCATGAAAAAAATCCTTTTCACATGAATTCTCCTACAGCATCAAGAATCCCATACTCAATAATAAATCTCATGTCTCCTTATATAGACATCATAAACCTTTTTCTTCTCATCCATAGATTTTGCCTCTTAATCTTCACTGTTCATTTTTTCGCTTTAACTTTCCTTGACAATTGTGTCATTAACACATTTCATTCTCCTTCATTCAATCATCTTCAAATTTTGTCAGCCATTTGATCATCATAAAAAACATTATCTTCTACCTCGGAATCATAAGCAATTGTCTAGCTCATCATTTTCAGTCGGTTGTTATAAACTCCATTTATTTATTTCACTCGATCAATACCAGAATGGGTCGGTGATTACCTGCTCAGTTAATATTGTACTCGGTATACACTACACTTGCTCGGTGTATACAAAAAACTTTATTTACCGACCACATAAACTTGTTCAGTTATGATCTTCAATATATAATAGAATCATGTAATACAATAAGGTTGTCAACATAATGTCATAAACTCATCAATAAGTTACCCAATGTATACCATATCCATATCTTCCATAACTATCTCATCTTCATGTAGATATCTCATTCTTTTACCATTTTCCTTCTTTAGATATTTGTAACTATCATGATAAGTGTAGTCAAAACTAGTTGACATCAATGACAATACATTAACTGACATAATTGTCTTACATATACTTTAGTAGCTCGGTGACCATCAATCACTATCTTTCAATTATCCATTCTTTCCTTCGAGATATTCAATCAGTTGTAGGTTATCAAAATCTCCCTTTGGCATCAATGACAACACAATATGAAATATGCCATAGAATACCAAAACATATGTTCTACAACTTTGGAAGAAAATTTTGTAACTCGTTAAGCTCTCCCCAGCTTATATATTTTATATGTTTAATCACACATAGCATTAATACGCCATGTAGACTCTCCCTGTGGATTTGATATTTTTCTTGTGTATATCTTCTCTCCCTTTTTTTCTTCTCTCACCTTATAGTCTTCTCCAAAAAATATTTCATTGATTCTCTCTCCCTTTGACAGCAATGCCAAAAAGAATAAACATCTCTTCAGTAGCCAAAATATTATCTCTAGTGTTCAATTCAGATCAACTACCTTGCATGTACCGATATGCAGCTTTAGTTTGATCTCCATCTTCTAGCTTTCACAACCTTGGGAGACCTAAAGTGTGAGAAATATGCATCAATATCATTTGATAATCTAATAAAGTATATGTTGATGCAACCTCCTAATCACCTTACTGACCAACAAACAAGGGATGGACCCCTAGTCTAGTCCTCAAATACTCAAATGTGTCCTTAGGTAAGGGTTTAGTAAATATATCTGCAAGTTATTCTTTTAGTTTCACTTTCTCCAATTTCACTTTCTTTTCTTGTACTTGTTCCCTCGAGTAGTGATACTTTATAGATATATGCTTTATCTTTGCATGCATCACAATATTCTTAGAGATGTTTATATCACTTGTGTTATCACAATATATTATCACTGGTTCAGTGATCTCTTCATTCATACCTTTCAAAAGTTGTTTTATCCATGCAATGTTTGAACAATTAGTAGCAGTAGAAACATATTCTTCTTCGGTAGTGGACTGAGAAATGCATCCTTGTTTTTTACTTATCCAAGTAACTGATATTTCTCCCAAAAATAATGATCCACTAGTCATGTTCTTTCTATCATCAATGTTTCTAGCCCAATCTGCATCTATGTAAACTTTCAGTTCAAAATTGCCCTCTTTCTCTTACCATAAACCATAGTTTTCAGTGTTATTCAATTATCTCAAAATTCTTTTTACAGCATTCATATGTAATTCTTTAGGATTACCAGAAAATCTTGCTACAATTCCAACTGCATGTGCAATATATGGTCTACTATGCACAACATACATCAACTTTCCATTTATTGATTGGTATAATGTATGATTTACCTCAGTTGATTGATCATCCTTTGTTAATTTGCATCCAATGCCCATAGGTGTACCGGCTGGTTTTGAATCTTCCATACCAAAGGTCTTCAACACTTCTTTTATGCACTTTTATTGAGTGATGTATATACCTTCACTTTTTTGTAAAATTTGCAAACCAAGAAAGAATTTAATCTCTCCAAATATTGACATTTCAAATTCTTTTCTCATTTCATCAGCAAATGATTTGCATAGCTTATCATGTCCTCCAAATATGATATCATCAACAAAAATTTCAGCAATAAGAATCTTATCATCAGTTTCACCTTTCAAGTATAAATTGATGTTGTCACTTGTTCTAACAAATCCAATACTAATAAGATAGGAATTCAATCTTTCATAGCATTCTCTCAGTGCTTGTTTCAATCCATATAGCACTTTGTGCAACTTACATACCATGTTTTTTTGATTTTGATAAATAAAACCTTCAAGTTGTTCAATGTATACCTTTTCCTCAAGTATTCCATTCAAAAATGAAGATTTGACATCCATTTGATAAAGTTCAAATCCTTTGTAGGTAGCATATACAAACAATATTATAACTCCTTCAAGTGTAGCAACTAGTGCAAAAGTCTCACCATAATCATGTTGGCAATTTGGCTGAGTTGTTTACATAGATGTTGTCATTATGGAAACATATGATCTACATGAAGATTGCACAGATCAAAGAGCCAGTATGTCAAAGTGCAATGCAATTGTCTAAGTATGAGACAGTGTGTTTTTACCAGTGAACCTGATGATAGTTTTTGTTTGTGATGTTGATTGGAGTAAGTTAAGTGCTTGCGCACTTGAACATAAACTCTATGGTGACTTTTGAAGACTCACCTCTAAGCGGAAGTCAGTACGACATGTACGGAAGAAGTTATGATAGTTTTACTTAAGACAGTGTTAAGTCGACAGGATAGAATATGAAGACAGAATAGATAAAGAGTTAAGGGATTATTTTGTTTATCAAAATAATGACTCAAAAATATAAAGGGATGACATCCTAGATGTTAACCCTTGGATAAAGATATTTTGTAATATGATAACCGACTGGAAAATTATTAATCTTAATAACTTGTATAAAGATATGTAAAGATGTATGTAAAAAAGGGAAGTAACCAATGTATGTAATAGCGATAGTGAAAGAGCAGTGAAGAGATATTGATGCAAGCAGTATAAGGTTATGTACCTTGACCTATTTTTGTAATCAGTAAATATTTTATATTACTTGTTTGGGTAGTGGGCTCATCTGGTAATCACATTTTGTACTGCCAACTCCTAACAAGGTTGAGGCTTCTAACAAGGCCTATAGTCCCTTAATTAGGACTGAGACACTATATGCATGTAATAGACTCCTAACAGGGTCAACATCCTTAACAAGATACTTTTTATTAGTGGATCTTTGTGGGTACCATCCCCACCAGGGTTTTCCCTTGGCCAGGGTTTCCTCGAGAACAAATAATGTGTTATGAGTTCTTTAGTTTTATTGCTATGCATGTTGTTTAGCTTCTTATGTTATGCATGTGCTAAGATAATCTATTATATCCATAATTGGGCAAAAGTTAAAGTTTGTAGAATATTGATTCACCCCCCCCCCCCCCCCCCCTCTCAATATTCCCTATTTCTAACAATTGGTATCAGAGCTTAGTTACTCGAAAAAGAATCATTCAAGGAAAGCCTAGCAGCTTGAGTAAGATCTCTATGGATATGGATCACCTATAGAAGAATCTTGAAGAAGCTCTTGAACAAATTGATATGCTTACTGAAGAAAGAGATACTTTGAAAGGAAAATATGATGATGCAAAGAACCTCATTGAGAAACTAAAAAACAAGTTGGAAGGTCTGAAATCTGAAAAGGAATCCAAAATTCATATTAAAGATTGTGATGACAACTTAGAGAAAGAAAATGAGATACTTAAACATGGACTGAAGATAACAAATTTGAAGCTAAGTCTGAAAGATGGAAATGGAAAGAATGAAGCAAATTTGAAATCTGAAAATGAAAATCTTAAGCTTGAAAATGAAGGGCTAAAATCTAAACTTGGTAAAGTAACATCTGAACTTGAGAAAGTCAATTTTTAGTATGTTGAACTTGAGATATACAATACAATTGTGAAAGGAGAACTGGCTCAATGTAAGCAGCAACTTGAAAGACTATATTCAACTAGTGAGAAGATTGATGAACAAATATCTTATCAAAAACTATTCTATGATAAGGCTGGTCTTGGATTCAACACTTTTAAAGAAAATGAAGAAAACAAGGAACTAGATTTGAAGATATCTGAAAGTATAGATGAGAAGAAGTCTGATGAGATTAACAAATCTGAAGATACACCTAAGGAAGAAGAACCACCTAAGCAAGAGGAATCACCTAGAGGTATGCAAAGAGAATTCAAAGGTAGATGTTTTTCTTGTAATACTATTGGTCATATGAAGAGAGATTGCATAGGTAAGCAATTTAAACCTCTTAATGGTTATTGTTATAATTGTCATGGTTTTGGACATAGAGCTATTGAATGCAGAAAACCTAAATTTGTTGAGAATAGCAATAATAGTAGAATGTTTAGAAATACTAACCATGCAGATAAGAAACCTACTGAAGATATGAATAGAAGAAATGTAGTCTATTATAGATGCAACAAGGTTGGACACATTGCTAGAAATTGCAGATCATAGATCAATTAGCCTAGACCAAGATATGGAAACAATGGAATAGTTTGTCAAATATGTAACAAGATTGGACACATAGCAAGGTTTTGCAGAATGAACAATAGAGTTTTTCATACCAATCCTAACCCTAGAAGTCATGCAAGAAGAAATGAAGATGGAAGCAACAGTCAGAAAGGATTCTGTAGTAATTCAAATGAAGTGAAGTTTGTTAAAAGCACAGATCAAGGAGACATATTCAGCACTGAAGGCAGTTAGAAAGGTGAAGTATTATGTGGTAAGAATGAATCTTTACCTGACCCATCTCAAAGTACTTAATTCATGAAAATTACAGTAGAATAGGAACTTAGATTAGTGTAGAAGTTGATATATGATGAATTGAGTCTTGTGCAATTAATGCAAGGTATTATATGATGTTCTAATGCTATGGTTAAGAGTGCAAAGAAAAATATTATGTTTTGTGAGATCGCAAGAAGTTTTAAGTTTTGCAGGTTAACAGAATCAGCTTTTTGAAAAGAAGCGGCAAAAGAATTGAATGCAATGTCAGATCTAAGTGAGATTGAATTAATAAAAGGTAATGGACAATGTTATTTGATCATCAAAGCAAATACAAGTGTTAAGGAGATCAAAGAGCAGTCATTGGAAGCATTTTGCAAGGATTTGGTGAAGAATTTTGTGTCGAATCTACGCAAGCCCTAAATTGCAAAATCAAGGTATTTTACTTGGTAGATCTTTAAATCAATTAAGGAATTAGAGGAAATCATGGATGTTTCTTTGATTTACAATTTTAGAGATAAATATAGACCTAAAATGAAAAGGGAACCAGTAGAACCCTTGGAAGATGATCCTAGGTTAGCTTTATCATCCATACCAGATAGATTTTTACATCTAGAGAATGTTAGAAGTTATCTGGGATGCAAACTAGAGACTATCAGTGATAGTGACTTCACAAAGCAATATCAAAAAATCTATAATCGGGACATGTCATTGAAAGTAGGGTTTGAGCATTTGAAAGATAATGAGATCGTTAAGTATGCTTTGCAATATGAATTTGATAATGAAGAATGTACCAAGATAATCCTAAGCAGAATTCACAATGGAAAGTTTTGGTTAGATGACAGAGTGATAGATATCACAGCTGACTTAATTCATGAGGTAACTGGACTATCTGAAACTGGAGCCATTCCTTTAAATGAGAAAAACATGAGGAAAATAGTCATAGACAACACAAATTCATCCTATAATGGCAGAGGAATTGTAATTAGCAAGATACATCAAGATGATGTTAGATACTTGTGTAAGATCCTAACAACTAAGTTTTGTGCTAACTCGAGAGAGGATGACATGGCAGCTAGAATGATACATGTAGCTTATTTGATGTGTGTGGATAAAGTACAAGTTGATATGTGTGAGATTTTGAGGATACATTTGTTTAAGAATTTGGAAAAGATAAAGAAGACTAAGTATTCACAGTTTAGATTCTCATCTTTAATCACTTATATGTTCTTTCATTTATTTAGAAGATTTCCATTCACCATTGGAAATGACTGGAATGATGGCCAAACTACAATGGAAAGGATTAACCAAGTGTATAGGAGGCATGTTATTGATAAAGTGAATGAAAGTACAGTGTTGGTAATCAAATCATTTCAGAATTTGATGTCTAGCAGATCAAGGATCCCATAGTCTCTTGTGGAGAAGTATAAAAATGAGATATGTTTCATGGTTGATACTGACTTTACTTACATTGAAGCAGTAGAACCTAGAACATAGTTCATAGACGCTCTTGGCTATGAGATATCTGAGATTGAGACAGAAGAATATGTGAGCAGATTACTTAAGTGCAAGTTGGACACTCACTGTAACAGGTTTGGAACCTTTGAGGAGAACTTCAACTCCGCAAAGACCATCCTTAAATAGAAGCAGTCAAAGAAAAGAGTTGAGAGTACTATCAAGAAAATTCTAAAAGATACAGGGATGATTGACCATGAGTTCTTGGTAGCCAAGCAAACATCAGCAATAATTAGAGATATTGGACAAAAATAAGTTTTGTCTGTTCCACCTCTATCATCAATTGCAGCACAGCAAGAGGAAACACTAGTTACGGTGAAAGTGGAAGAAATAGAGAAGGATCAAGAAGCAAGAATTTCCACTAGATCAACCTCCTCCACACCTAGAAAAAGAGTAAAAGAGATTGCTACTAGACCGGGTAAGAGGCAGAAGACATTGGTGCCACTAGTTCAAAGGAAAGTTGCAGATATCAAAGATGATGAAAGCACTCCTGTAAAGAAGAAAACTTGGAAACCTACAGTTGAGAAGGTTAATGAACATATTATTCAAGATGGAGACTTTACAAAGATGAACAAATATTATGATCTCTATGATTATGTAGAAAGACTAAATCTAGAAAATTTAGTGGTGAAGCATATGATTTTATCTAATAAGAAGTTTGATACAATTCAGGGTAAGATACCTGATGACTTGTACAAGAAATTTGTAAATAGGAAGAAGAGAGCATCAGAAGAAGACATAGCTATTAGAGAAAAGCTTGTAAGAAAGCTTTGTGTTGTAAGAGATGAAGTACACTTCAATCAGATTATGAAGGATCTAAGCACCCATCTAAGAACCAAGAAGAGAACTATTCAAATTATGGGAGGAAGATATGAAGAAGTCAATGCAGAAATAAAGCTAGAAATCATTAAGGTAATGTCAAAGAATGCTGGAGAATCATCAGTTGCAACAGAATCTAAAGATCAAGCAGTAGAACCAGAACAAGAGGACATTCCCTCTCCACTAGCCATAAATATTGAGGATGAAGTAATGAATGTTGAAGGAACTAAGATCACCTTGGATAGTGATGATAACTTATTCAAGAATCTTGAAAACATTGTTGACAATTCGGCTTTTGAAGAGCACGAGACTACCAAAGGAGAAGAAAAGATAGAAACCACAGTTGTAGAACCTAAAGTGATAGAGAAACCAGAACCTATTCCCACTCAAGAAGAAATCAGTCTTACACCTGAGACTAGAAAGAAAACTCATATTGGTTCTATGATTGAGAATTTGGGAAAGGAGGTAGATGATGATGATCTGATGGAATTGATCACATCTTTGAACAAGATCATTGGTAAGAATAAGAAATTAAAGAGTCTTGAAAGATGCCTAAAGGAGCTTACTGATAAATTACAAGGTATTATTACTACATGGATTGTAGAAGATGACCCTCTGGTAAGAGCAAAGAAAGTAATGAATACTTTTGATGATGAGTTTACAAATCTATCTGATATAACAAAGATGAAAGCTCAAGCAACTTATGAGGCCAAAACACTTTTGGACATTAGTCAAAATATCAAGAATGATATCAATAACCTTGATATCTATATAAAGGACTTGAGAAAGAATTTGGAAAGAGGAAAATCCTTGTACATTTAGTGTACAAAATTAGAGAACTTGGTAGTAGAGGAAGTTCAAAAGATGAAGATGAAGGAAGCAAAAATTCAGAATGAGACAAACCGTCTTTCGAGCCCCAATGTGAAGGTATTT
The DNA here is from genome assembly GCA_027943335.1 of Chamaecyparis obtusa. Taxonomy (NCBI): domain Eukaryota; kingdom Viridiplantae; phylum Streptophyta; class Pinopsida; order Cupressales; family Cupressaceae; genus Chamaecyparis; species Chamaecyparis obtusa. The sequence continues at coordinate 44,435 of BSBK01000023.1, read as the reverse complement.
GATATTGAGCAGAAAATTAGAAAGATCTATGATGAAATGAGAGTTTTGCAAGATGACAAGGACAGGAAGCTGAAGAGATTCACTCTTTTAAGAGAGCACATTTATATAAACTTGAGCACTATTGAAGGGCAACTAGAAGAATGTCTTTCAGCCAAGACATCTTTTTCAAAAGTTTAGTTATGAAAATCTCCAAGCATGTGAGATTGCATCTTATGGATTGTGCGCACTACTCAGTGTGGCAGATTCAATTAAGAAATCATGGGAGAAAGAATTAGAGGCTATGAAGATCAATTTTTTAGATTGTGTTGCAAGCTTGCCAGCTTTGCAATATTGAAGTAAGGTATAACTTTTTGTGAACACAGTTTTTGTAACCCTCCTTACCTTTTTTTTGTCATTGTTATCAAAGGGGGAGAGATATATAGTAGAAAATTGATAAGGATACATACTCTTAGGGGGAGTAAAATATATAGAGAGGATTAATGAAGTCATAAGGATAGTACATATATATTTTGTATTATGACCACAATTTTGAGATTTTGAAGTTGTAAGACTTAGCCAATTTTCTCATATGTTGCCACCAATGACAAAGGGGGAGATTGTTGGAAATTTGGCTGAGTTGGTTACATAGATGTTTTCATTATGGAAACATATTGTCTACATGAAGATCGCATAGGTCAGAGAGCTAGTATGTCAGAGTGCAATGCAATTGTCTAAGTATGAGACAGTGTGTTTTTACCAGTGAACCTGATGATAGTTTTTGTTTACGATGTTGATTGGAGTAAGTTAAGTGCTTGTGCACTTGAACATAGACTCTATGGTGACTTTTGAAGACTCACCTCAGAGTGCAAGTTAGTACAACATGTACAAAAGAAGTTATGACAGTTTTACTTAAGACAGTGTTAAGTCGACATGATAGAATATGAAGACAGAATAGATAAAGAGTTAAGGGATTATTTTGTTTATCAAAATAATGACTCAAAAATATAAAGGGATGAAATCCTAGATGTTAACCCTTGGATAAAGATATTTTTTAATATGATAGCCAACTGGAAAGTTATTAATCTTAATAACTTGTATAAAGATATGTAAAGATGTAATTGTAAAAAAGGGAAGTAACGAATGTATGTAATAGCGATAGTGAAAGAGCAGTGAAGAGATATTGATGCAAGTAGTATAAAGTTATGTACCTTGACCTATTTTTGTAATCAGTAAATATTTTATATTACTTGTTTGGGCAGTGGGCTCATCTGGTAATCACATTTTGTACTGCCAACTCCTAATAGAGTTGAGGCTTCTAACAAGGCCTATAGTCCCTTAATCAGGACTGAGACACTATATGCATGTAATAGACCCCTACCAGGGTCAACATCCTTAACAAGATACTTTTTATTAGTGGATCTTTGTGGGTACCATCCCCACCGGGGTTTTCCCTTAGCCAGGGTTTCCTCGAGAACAAATAATGTGTTATGAGTTCTTTAGTTTTATTGCTATGCATGTTGTTTAGCTTCTTATGTTATGCATGTGCTAAGATAATTTTTTATATCCATAATTGGGAAAAAGTTAAAATTTTTAAAATACCGATTCACCCCCCCCCCCCCCCCCCCCAAGTGTTCCCTATTTCTAACAAATCAATACCTTCTTCTTGTGCATATCCTTTGCATACAAGTCTTGCCTTATTCCTAGTGACTTCACCATTTTTAATCAACTTGTTTCTGAATATCCATTTGGTGAAAATTACATTCTTATCATTCAGTCCCAGTACCAATGTCCATGTTTTGTTTTTTAGTATCTACTCCATTTCTTCATTCATGGCTTTCATCCATTCATCATTTTCAAGTGCATCTCTAAGAGTTTTAGGTTTAAATTCACAAACTAAGCATGTGTTGTTTCTCAACTTACTCCATGTCATCATGCCAAATTTTTTGTCTCCAATAATTTGATTCTTTGGATGGTGTCTCCTCACAAATTGTGCAAGTACTAGTTCAATTCTTTGTTCTTCATTGTGTTCTTCATTCAGTGTAGGATCATGATCTTCCTCGATAATTGTTTCCTGATTCTCAGTCTGTATAGGCTGATACTCAGTATCATTATCTTGTTTCTTGATAATGTCAAGTTTTTGCTCAGGTAGAGTGTCATGTTGCTCAATGTATGTAAATCTACCATAATATTCCGGTTCCTTTTTGTTTTCTTCATCATTTTTCTCAGCAAACTCATCAACTCTCACATTTGCACTTTCAATCATTTTGTTAGTAGCCTTATTCAAATATTTGTAAGCTTTGCTTTTAGTAAAATATCCTAAGAACATTCCTTCATCACCTTTTAAATCAAGTTTCCCATTTCTATCATCTTTTAGAATGTAACATCTACTTCCAAATATTCTGAAATAACTTACATTCGATGTGTAACCATACCATAACTCATAGGGTTTTTTGTTTGAATCTTTCTTTAGTTGTACTTGGTTCAATGTGTATACAATAGTACTACAAACTTCTCTGTAGTATATTTGTGCAACATCTTTTTTAATCATTAGTGTTCTAGCACAATCAACAATAGATCTATTCCTCCTTTCAGAAATCAAATTTTTTTAAGGTGTCCTCGGTACAAAAACTTGTCTTTTAATTCCATACTCATTACAAAATTTAGTGAACTCATCAAAAATAAATTCACCACCTCTATCTAATCTCAAGCATTTTAACTCTTTACCACTTTCTCTTTCCAATTTAGCTTTAAACCATTTAAACATCTTAAAAGATTCTAATTTTTCTTTCAGGAACATAATAGTCATCAACCTAGAGTATTCATCAACAAACAAGATAAAATATTTGTCTCCATAATAACTTTCCATAAAATAACATTAGATGAATAGTTTTTTTCTCTTAAAACTAGATTTTGACATTGTTTACACATGGCATGGTCAGGTTTAGATAAGCTCAATAAACCTCTAACTCTTCTTTTCTTACTAATTTTAATCATGTTGTCAAAATTCACATGACATAACCTTTTATTCCATAACCACACATCTTCAGTTCTAGTCAATAAATAAGAAGTTTCAGCATTATCAAGATAAAATAGATTACCTTTAGATTGTTCACCAATACCGACCAACTTTCCAATCTCATTAAAGATTTTCACCTTTCTATTCTCAAATGCAACTCAGTGACCTATGTTATTCAGTTGTGCTACACTCAACAAATTATAGTTAAGTCCCTTCACCCAATATGCATTCTCACATCTGATCTTATTGTTCAACAATATAGATCTGTTTCCTTTTACTAGACAAGGTGTATCATTTCCCATTTTAACAGATCCACCATTATAATGTTGAAGGTATTCAAATTTGTCTTCATCACCAGTCATATAATGTGTACAACCACTATCAATAATCCAAGTATCATTCTTGCTAACTTTAGAAATAAGTGTTGTTTCAACATACCTTTATTCTTCTTCTGAGTCTTCTTTCAAAGCTATGAATACCACCTCAATGTCTTCATTGAGGTGGTGTCAGTGTTATCATCACCATCTTCAACAAAGTAACATGCCTTCTTCCCTTTGTCTTTGTAATCTTGGTTACTTCTTCTGTCATACTATCGGTTGCCTCTATGTTCTCAATTATCTCTCTTGTCAAATTTTCTTTCACCAGATCTTTCATTGTCTTTGTCATCTTCTTTCCTTTTAGGACATCTAACTGTAATGTGGCCAATTTATTTATAATTAAAACAAACCAAAGGTAGTTTCCCTTTATATCTTCCTTTATTTTTTTGTAGTCTTCTAGCCATTAATGCTTCAAGCTCATCAAGTTCATCCTCATCACTATCACTATCACTCTCATTTCTTATCATGTGTTTACTGCTTGATTTACCAATTTTCAAGGATGACATAAATGCAAACTCAACATTAGGAACAATACTATTATCAAAGTTACTAAATTCAAGAGCAGTTAGTCTACCGATTAGACTACCAAGTGTAAGATGATTACCCAGAGTTGATCTCATTTCATGAATTTCAGAGACTCTAATAGCATAAGTAGACATAAAGCTTCTAATAATTTTACTTACAACAATGTATTCTTCAATAATACCTCCCGCTCCTCGTATAGCATTGAAAATCTCCTTAATTTGGTTGTTGTATTTTGAAATGTTTTCTCCTTCTTTCATTTTCATGTCATCAAACTTTCCTCTAAGACTCTCATCTTTAGTCCTTAGCACATTTACATCTCCTTTGTGAACTAGTGCAAGTTTATCCCACATTTTTTTAGTAGAAGTACATGTCTTAACATCTTCAAATTCAACATCTAATAAGGAAGAAATAATCTCTATCATTGAAATATTGTGTTCATGTCTATCTCTCATCCAATCAATAATCAAAGGTCCAATAGGCTAGATTAATTGATTATCTAAGTAGTATATAGCAGATTCTCCAATTCTAGATAGATGCAATCTCATTATTCTTTTCCATGTCGAGAATTTATCTTTGTTCAGCTTTGGCACCTCTCTCTTATACATCTTGTGATCTTTAGCTTAAGTCCTTCAAACTTTTTTTCTTCAAGCACTCTATGCTCGGATACCAATTGTTAAATAACTGAGAGGGGGGTGAATCAATTAAGTTCAATTATCCTATGGTCCCAAATCTCCTAGATGTATATATTAAAACTTTTTAATCAAATAATCAACTCGATAAGATATCAACTGTGCCTTTCTTTTCATCTACAAATTACCATTAAATTAAGTATTGTGTTCACCAATCTATCCAATTATACAAATGTGTAAAGAAAAATAACAATTCAACACATCATACACATAACTCATAGATTTTTAATGTGGAAACCCTATTACGAGAAAAACCACCTGGGACCAATAACCCAAAATAATTCACTCTTCTGAAGTGAGCTCGGTTAGGAGCCAACCATGTTAAAGGTTATAAAACACATTGTGAGGTGTGACCTGGTTAGAGGATTTATCACTAACAATTCTCCTTTGACAATGCATTCACTATGGGGTCAACAAGAAAATAATCAACATTCATTGAATGTCATATTGAAATACAAAGATTGTTAAGTCTCACTCGGTTAAGAGATTTATTTGTAGCAATGGTTAAACTGATACAATAATGATCTGATTCAAATACAACTTTGATTTTTAGATTTTCAGATCTGTGCTAAGCTCAAAATACCTCTGATCAATAATCAATTCAACATAAGTGTTTCCTCCAACTCTATTTTGCTCAGTATATCCTTTCTCTGATGCTCAATGTTGTCTACAGTTCTACTCAGTTTTGTCTTTAACTAGTTTGATCAGTGTTGCCATTTTCATGTGAATTCTCCTACAACATCAAGAATCCCAAACTCAATAATGAATCTCATGTCTCCTTATATAGACATCATAAATCATTTTCTTCTCATCCATAGATTTTGCCTCTTAATCTTCACCGTTCATTTGTCGCTTTAACCTTCCTTGGTAGTTGTGTCATTAACACATTTCATTCTCTTCATTCGATCATCTTCAAATTTTGTCAGTCATTTGATCATCATAACAAACATTATCATCTACCTCGGAATCATAAGCAATTGTCCACCTCATCATTTTTAGTCAGATTTTATACACTCCATTTATTTCTTTCACTCGATCAATACTAGAATGCATCGGTGATTACCTTCTCAATTAATACTATACTCGGTATACACCACTTGCTTGGTGTATACAAAAATCTTCATTTATCAACCACATAAACATGTTTAGTTCTGATATTCAATACATAATAGAATCATTTAATACAATAAGGTCATCAACATAATACCATAGACTCATCAATAAGTTACCCAGTGTATACCATATCTATATCTTCCATATCTATCTCATCTTCGTGTAGATATCTCATTCTTTTACCATTTACCTTCTTTAGATATTTGTAACTATCATGATAAGTACAGTCAAAACTAGTTGACATCAATGACAATACATTAACTGATTTAATTATCTTACATATACTTTAGTAGTTCGGTGACCATAAATAAATATCTTTCAATTATCCATTCTTTCCTTAAAGATATTCAATTAGTTGTAGGTTATCAAAAGGGCTCACTAATTTATCTATTTTATGGTTTCAATATGATTGTTTATGGGTTCCACTATCTATTCAATTTTTGTTATAGGGTTTCAATTTTAGTGAAACTCTTATAAATTATAATGATACGTTTATGTGTGTGTGTGTGTGTGTGTGTGTGTGTGCATAAGGAAATGAGAATCAAAGGAATGCAAATAACTAATAAATATACTCAGAACACAAGTTTAAAGCTACATACATGATTAGACGGAAAGAGATAGTAAATAACAGGTGTGCAAACCATAATAAACCATGTTGTAGTGTCTTTGTTGCAATGATTTGTCTAGGATAGTATGATGGTATGTTTGATCATGATTTTGACAGTATGATGGTATGTGTGCTCAAGCTTTAGCAAAGGATGATGGAAAATAGCTTCAAGGTTGCACAAAGATGAAGAGATCTCAATGTTGCATAAGTTGAAGTTTGCACAATGAGAATGGAGATTAGGAATGAGAGGATATTTTTTCTTATGTCTTGAGGAGGTTAGGGCTCTTGCATTGATAAGGGGTGGTTGAGAGAGATTGGAAGATACTTGACATAAATGGTATTTATGTCTCAAAACCCCTATGTCAAATGCATTTGTGAGAGCATTAAATGCACTTTAATTGGGATTTGGAGGGAAAGTGAGAAGCTTGACTTTGCTTCCCTAATCTTTATGTTTAGGAATGTGCACATTTTTAGTGAGAGATTAGGCTTAGTGACTTAGCTAATTAGGATGTAAGTGGATAGATTAGCATTTGGAAAGTGTATGGAGAGAGAGTGGATTGGGATTTATTAGACAAATGGTGTATTTTCCTAATTTAAGCGAGGTTAAGGTTGGTGCAAGTGGAGGGAATTTGTGAATTTGTGAATTTCTTTCAATTCAAAATAGAAGAAATGATTTATTTAATCAAATAGGATGTTTATTTAATTAAAAGGGGTTGGACTTTAGATAAACTAGATCAATTAGTTTATCTAGTAAGATTGGCAAATAGGGAGAATTAATTAAATAGACTAGCTATTTAATTGATAGGACTATAGAAGAATGGAGATTGATCGTTTAATTAAACAAATCACCAGGTTCATTTAATTAAACAAAATGAGATACATAAGATAAATTAAATGAACTAATTTATCTAGGACTGTAATAGATAATTAATTAATTAATTAAATTATGTTCATATTTTGATGCCTACAATACTATATATATATATATATATATATATATATATATATATATATATATATATATATATTCTCTATTTTTACATTTATATGTTCCCACTTTATTTTAAATTTATGTGTTATAGGGTTTCAATTTTAGTGTTAAGGGTTTCAATTATAGTGTTGATAACTATAAATGAATCAAACAACAAGGATAATATAGAAATAATACAAACCATGAGGGTGTAAAATAGTCAGTAAGGGTATAAAAAATTGAAGAACATTATGTATAGTGGTTAAACGGTTTAAAAAATTGACAATGAAAAGGGCCTTAAACAAACCAACAATTAAACACCATATCTTATAAATTAATGTGATGAAAACACCATATCCAATGCAATTTACCAATTAAGTCAAATAGAGTACATTTAACTTAATAATTAAGTAATTTTCAATACATTCAATCTAAGTGTTAACAAGTAAGGAACAAGTAACAATACAATGAGAGTAAAGAAGTTGGCACAACAATTCAATGACACAAAAGTATAGTAATTGAATGCAATTAAGTACAAAAATGGAAAGAATTAAAAAAATGTGTCCAATTCATTATAATAGATTATGAGGACAAGACATAATTAGACAAATCACCAAATGGATGACCTATACATTTGCACACAAGGCAAACCAATACATTTTTTTGACATAAGGTTGAGCAATAAACATATGTACTTACATATATATACATAGATATATCTATATATGCATAGATTCAATTTAACTATTTCAAGGTTTTAATTTGACTCTTTGAGTGTTGCATAAAGGTATCAATAGATAATATATATATATATATATATATATATATATATATATATATATATATATATATATATATATATATATATATATATATATATATATATATATATATATATATATATATATATATATATATATATATATATATATATATATATAGGTCTAGTATTAGGTTTGTCTTTAAATCTGCATTCATTAGATTTGTGCCCATACTACCAACATGTGAAAAAATATCCTGTAAATGGTGTAGTAGAAGTATTGCTCCTATATTCCCTTTCTATATGACCAAATTTGTTGTGTGTGAAACATATTTCATTAAAATTTTGCATAATAGGTGGTTTCTTAGGTTATTCCTTCTTTTTGTCTAAATCACTACTTTCCTGTCCAGCTCCGAAGCTTTCTCCTTTCTCAAATCACAATCCTTTCTTTTCTCAAGTTCTCTCTCTAATTTGCAATTTACTCATTAAGCTTTTCGTTGCTAGACTTGAAATTTTCTTGAATCTCTGTAGTTGATGAAAGCTCTCTTCTCAATATCTCATTTACTCTATCTATCTCTTTCTCATTATTCTTAGATTCATCAAGACAAACTTGTAACTATTCAACTTGTAGCACTCTTCAGTTTTAGCCTTCAAGGATTGCTCAAGAGTCTTCTTTGCTCCTATATATTCAGTAATCTTGATTTCCATAGATTCCATCTCATTCTTTAGGTTGTCTCTTTCCTTTACAATTATTTCATACTCTTTAGGTTTGTCTTCTCCAACAGGTGCAAACTCACTTCCTTTTTGTGATTGTTGATCCACAAGGTCTTTCCTCTTGTCTCTAGATTGCCTCAATTACTCTTTCAAACTTTCAATAAATATATCAGCCTCTTTCAAATTTGCTTCTAGATCAAGGATGTGAGCATTATATTTGTCTATATCTTCAAGTGCATTGAAAATTTATTTCTGAATATTGCTAGGTGCTTCCACCAGGATCTCGCTCAATCTTTTAAACTTCTTCCAAGGAATTAGGCTTTGATACCAATTGTTAGGAATAGGGAGCATCAAGAGAGGGGGGTGAATCAATGCAATGGTATTATTAAATTTCTTAATCCAATACCAAATGTTGAAACCATAAGTAGTTGAAACTAAACAAAATTGGATGAGCACACATAACATCACAACACCATGATTTATTTTTGAAGAAAACACTGTTAAGGAAAAAACCCCGTTGTGGATATTGGTACCCACTAAATATCTCACTACTACAGTAATAAGGACCCTATTAAATATAATATTACATATTTAGGCTTATATCTTAGATCTTACAGCTCAGTAAAAAACAAATATATGATCCTCAGTCGGGTTCATTGATCTATCTTCATTTACAAAATTCAGATAGGACTTATAGTCCAAAAACTAAACTAACAAATAGCATCAACTATGCTAATACAATTCTGATGAAGCTATGATGAATATCACTAATTGATTATTTGATCTATCAATCTTCACATCATTCATCTCGCACATCACATCTTACATGTCATATCTCTTTTGCCATCACATCCAAAACTCAATCTTATATACTTGCTAAAAACATATCTCAGTCAGCCCAAAAGGTGTACAACACTTTGAAAATTTAACACACTTGAACCAATTAATGAACTAGAAGATAAATAGTAAAGAAATATCCACAACACATAACACAAAATAGTAGATTTTTTCTTGAGGAAACCCAGTTAAGGGAAAACCCTAATGGGAGTCAAACCCACTAAATAGATGTACTCTACTAAAAGTATTGCCTGATTAAGAGCAAATGAAAACAAAAGAGAAATACAAATGCATTCACATGCCCACTGTCTAGAGATCACTTCTCATGTAATACAATATAATACAATGATCTAGCCCTCAATTAGGTTCACTAATCAATCTTTGATTACAATTGACAAAGATGGAAAAATTATCCAATATAAATGAACTGACTCACAACATCTATAATTCCAATATAGTTCTGATGAAGTACAATTTCTACCTCAATCACAAAATACAAACATCCTTTTCCTTTACCTCTATCTTCGCACATACACACACTTAGAAATCACAAATGATTGCCCATTTATACATATTACAATGAATAGTCCATAATAAGGTTGGTTATGACCTATGAGAACAAATGATATAAACATTATCCTTGAACATGCAATAGATTCACCAAATCTACACCAAGAATCACAACATGTTACTTCACCAAGTTGGCTAGGACCTAAATGGAGAAATGCCAAAATGCAAGAAAATCACCAAATGCGATCACCATGATCAATGTGAAAAATCAACACAATCATAACACTATCCAATAATACCAATAAGAAGTCAGAATAACTTCCTAAATGTTCGCAACAACTCAATCTCAAAAACCAAACCCATCTCTATATTGATCAACAACAATACCGAACACCAAACTATGTCATACTAATAAGATAATTTTTCAAACTCTAAATCATGAGCAACACTAGTTGTGGAAACAATAATGAATCCCAATATTACCACCAGCTCTACACCAACTAAATCAACCAATACTATCCATATCGAAGTAGAAACTCAATCTCTGACACTACCTAAACAACTGGAACAATAAAATACAAGTAACTGATAAACCAATCATAGATCACTCAAAATTTTATGCGAACCTCTGTAGGTTGATCAGTATTAACTACAAACATATCTAAAACATCATCTAGAATCACAGCAAAAGATTCTCAACATATCACCAAAACAACTAAAATCATCTTTTCTAAACAAACTAAACACATTGTCTGCAACAATAATAGTATGTTGACATCAATGACAAAACACTAATGTTAGCATACATAAACAAGGTCTAATCAACAATCTTTGACATGCTCAACAATATCCCCCTTTGGCATTGCTGACAAGATATGAAGTGAAAAAATAATCAATGCACATGGTCATTAATATATCCACCTGATCACTCTGAATATCCAGCTTCAAATGTCTCAACGCAATATCTCCCTAGCATAATCTTTCTTGATTTCCCTATTTTTCATTCAATCTCCCCCCTTTGACATCAACATACATTAATGTATTCTAGAACCCCTTAAGACCATTTATGACTCCTTACAACCCCTTAAGACCATCTACAATATAGTTATGTATCCTAGGAGTCCTAGGATACATTGATTATGTCAAGGGGTCTTAAGGGGTCATAAGGGGTCTTATGGGGTTCTAAGATACATCTAGAACCCCATAAGACCTAGCATGACCACTTAATGAACCTGGATAAGACCCCTTGTGACCCCTTAAGACGTCTCAACATACATTAATGTATCCTAAGACTCCTAGTATACCCTAATGTATATTAAGGGGTCATAAGGGGTCATAAGTGGTCTAAAGGGATCCTAAGATACATTAATGTATCTAGGACCACTTATGACCCCTTACGACCCTTAAAAGCACATTAATGTATCCTAGGACCCACAAGATACAAAGAAAAGGGGAGGGGGGGAGAGAGAGAGAGAGAGTATTCATTATTTAGTATATAATATAATATATAATATATATTATAGTATACTATATTATAATATTATAACATATAGTATTATATTATATATTATATTCATCATATATAATATATAAATTAATTTCCAATATCAGATTTGATATCTAATATTGGATATCAAATCTTATGTCAAATATTACAAGTATAAAAATTTCAAACACTTTACAATGGTACCAACATTTTTTTGTTAGCGCCATTATTGGATTTCATATCGGATATGTCTGACACAAATTTGCAACCTAGATATTTGCCTCAGGATTGCTATGGGGTTTGACTTGAGAATTCCAAACCTAGAAAGTCAACCCAAAAAAAGTGTTTTTGAAATCTACTTTTATTTTCTGACTTCAACCATGTAGTTGACCACTTTATTATCTGAAATTGATGAATCGAAAAGGGTTGCTTAAGGAGATTCTCAACTTTCCACCAATATAAATTCTGTCAAGTTTTGAGTTTGATAAATAATTATTATTTATTTTTTAAATGAATTACATCTAAAGTTCTGAATGATAGGCTCATTGAAAAACATCTATAACTTTCAAATGGTGTAACATTTTTAAAATTTGAAACATGTGGCACATTCTATGCCTCACACACTATAAGAAAGGAAAAAATTAAAATTTATTAAGTTTTGACCAAGTTAAGGTGGTTAGACACGAGGGAGCTTTTATTTTCCAAAAATTTGTCAAAAAATCATAACTGATTATTTATTTAGAAAAAAATTACACAAAAATATGTGCCACATCCAAACATGGGTCTTCTACTTATATCCAAAATCTTATTATAAACTATTATCATTTGTTTGTGGTTAGGGTGGTTAGACATACACCTACTTATTTTTTGCTGAAAATTATGTACTACTACTTTGAAATTTGAAATTTTCACCAAATAAATTAATTTTTTTTTCAAAAAACAAACTAGTAGCTTAGAAACTACATTCAGTGTTGATAACTTATTCAATTTTTTATGTCAAATTGTATAATCCTTTTTTAAAAATTTTATTGCCACTTAAGGGCCTAGTTTGGCATAGCATGATCCTGCACATAGATCTATATCTATATCTATATCTATATATATATGGGTTTCACTTTCACTATTTGAGGGTTATATAAATGTAACAATAGAGAATATAGAAAGAATAGACAATTGAAAGTTAATTGCATGTCAAGGAATCAAAACAAATTGTGAGGATATTTTGTAATTGCATTGTCACTTAAGGACCTAGTTTGGCATACCATGATCCTGCACATACCCATTGTATATGTGTGTGTGTGGGTTTTACTTTCATTATTAGAGGGTTATATAAATGTAACAGTAGAGAATATATATAGAAAGAATAGACAAGTGAAAGTGAATTGCATGTCAAGGAATCAAAAAAATTTGTGAGGATGTGAAACAACCAGTAAGGGTATAGAAAACTGTAACTGAAATGAACATGAAGCAAAAAATATAAAAAATATTAGATGAAGCTTCTAAATATGTAAGGATGTGGAAGAGAAATGAACATGAACTAAATAGTAGAAATTATAGATACCTAGAAATGAATTGAACAATAACATGAAAGAGAGTTCAAAAACCATTGATAGAAAGGAATGTAACATGGCTCAATCCGTGAGGAGTCAAGAATATTAAATGGACTTGTAATGTGAATAGACATTCTCCTAGTCGAATGTAAGGTGAGTTGACATGTAGTAAATGCCAGTACATGTTACAGTGTAAGGTGTTGACGTGAAGTAATGGTGGTAGAAGTAATAACCATGCAAGAGAATGATAAATTGACATGAATACAACATTTGATTTCTTGGCATCAATACATACTAATTTTATAACTTCAGGGTATAGAGGTTTAGAAACCATTCAATTTGTAATGGAATTAATAATTTTTTGATTAGGGTAAAAGCAGGTTTTGAAGGGGCCCCGAAACCCTTTACAGGAAGATTTTGGTAGGAATTTAAAACTTGGCTAAGAAGAAACTTTACTAAAGAATATACATTTTAAACCAGGAGACCCAAGACAGAAAATAGCCAGCAGCTGACTAAGAATATGCACTAAAACCCTAGTTGCCCAAAGAGAAAGAAAAAGCCTCACATCATTACATTAATTGGAGTGTTAAAACTCCCCAAACAGAACTCCAGGGTTTTGACATGGATCCCAGAACCAACAAAACCAAAACCAAAGAATAACATAGCCCCAACCCAGCCTTTAGCCCTAAACAAAAACAACCGACCTACAAAATGGGCCCTTGAAAACTATCAGTATCCACTTGCATACACCAACCAACCACACACAACAAACAATGCCAAGACAAAAAAAATGGGAAAGCCATTTATTCCCTCTTCCTCATCAATAGTAATAGATTTATCCCTTCCAGCACAAAATGAATACTTATAGCACTATTTTGTTATCTCAGGACAACCCACTAAGTATGCAAAAAACCAACCCCCAGCCATTTCCATCTTACCATCATGTGGTTACATGAGGGGGGAGACCACACTCCACTACCAGCAACCACAAACCACCTCAATAGGTTGATCCCTCACCTTAATAGAGTCTTCCACCTCAATAAGACATGAGGGAGAAGAGAACTAAAGTATAGGGACACTCCACCACTAGGTAGTCACGTGATAAGAACCCACCTCAATAGGGGTATACTCCACCTAGATAGGAGTATAGTACAGAGGAAATAAGCCAAAATGAGGTCCATCCCTGCAATATAAATCTTCCAAGAACAAGGGATAAACAAAAATAGCTGGCCTCAACTCAATGAAATAGGAAAAGAAACAATCAACCCAAATAATGACCAACCATTCAGCCATCACAAAATGAGCGAACCCACATCCCAAGCCAACCCAAACCAAGGCCCTCCTGGCAGCATCAACTGCCTTGGATATATCCTTACTGCCTCCAATTAATAAGTTGGTTTGAAGTCTACTTGTATTTTATGAACTTTCTATGTCTTTAATTTGTGCACTCTTGTCAATTTGAATTTTGAATTTGAAGCTTAACTTACAAGAATTCATTCGATTAGTGCTTTAATTTCAAATTTGATTGCCCTTGAATGTTTATTGTTGGTGTTGCACAATTGTTTTGTTAATGTAGGTGGTTTAATGTTGAAGTGACCACAAGATTCTCATCTATTGTAGATGTAGAGAATCAAAAATAAAAAAACAAGTTTTGTAAGAGTAGGATTGAAAACACCATAACCTAAAAATATGAACGAATATGACTACAGTCACCAAACCAATTTATGATTTGGATTTTCTACAACTACACTCATACAAAATAGTATAGGCAACCATAGGGTGATTCATTTTATGGCCTTTTTATTAATCAAAGTTTATTTGTTTTACTTTTCAAATACTCGATGAGTTTATTAATTGAAACATGATCATGTCTACTGTTTAGGGTGGTCACATCTACATAGGCACTAGTGGTGTAAGAACTTGCATGGCACTAGAAATTGTCAACTTGTTTTGAGTCCAGGGACTATTTTTTCAGATGTAGCTGAGAAGAGACCAAGTTCACAAACAATCTCATTAAAAGTATGATTGAAACACCATAACTTAAAAAGAGGAAGGAATATGACTACAATTACCAAACTGATTTGTGACATTGGATTCTTCTTTGCTACACTCGAGTAAAATAGTACAAGAATCTATGGGGTGATTCATTTTGTGGCCTTTGATAAATTGAAATAAATTCTAAAATCCTTAAGTGGTACAGTGACATTTAATTTCCATAAACACTAAAATTAGAACCCGTAAACCCTAACATTGGAAATGAAAGTGGAAATTGTTAACACTAAATTGAAACCCTATAACAGATAAATTCAAATGAAAGTGAGAAACCTTAACATTAAAATTGAAACATTAAAACTAATAAATTGAAATGAATTCAAAGTCCTTTAACAATCATATTGAAAGGTCATTAAACAAATAGCTTATTAAACCCTTAATCCCTAATATTAGAAATGAAATTGAAAACCATTAACGCTAAAATGGAAATCCTAAAACTGATAAATTGAAATGAATTTAAAACCCTTAACAGTCATATTGAAACTTTAAAATAGATAACTTATTAAACCCCTAATCACTAACATTGGACATGGAATTGAAACCTCTTAACACTAAGGGACATAAAAAAAATATAGAAAAAAAAGGGACAACACCAGTAGGCCTATAGACTTCAAGTAATAAAACAAACTGAAAATACAACGAGGATTATGAATATCTATTGGGATTTTCGAGCTTGATAGGTGATAGGGGTATGTGCAGGATCATGGTATGCCAAAAAGTGGTGATGTGAAAAAATGAACTTTTCACTCGTCCAAAAGTGCACTAAAAATTTTGTTGACTTTTTAGTAGGCTTGGGTGTCAGTACACCTAGCCAAGCCAAAAGCCAAAGCACAAGCCTAATCGAATATCCAATAATATTAGATATTCAATTTTCACTAGTAAAATATATTTGTAACCCATGGCTACGTTCAACATTTTCATTGTGAAAACGTTGAACACGGCCAAAAGATTTCGCATATCAGAAACAATATGATATCTAATTTTCTCTGGATTGAAATGTATGTTAAATTTTTAAGTTTTTATTGTTCTTTTTTATTTTTTAATTAAAATTTGTAGTTTTTTTAATATAAAAACTAGGGTTTAAATGATATTCTTTATTATTTTTTAAATTGATTATAATTATCAATTTTGGTTTTAATTGTAATAAGACATGGACTCAAACCAATCAGAAAACCCTCCCAATGATCCTACAAATAATCTAGAACCACCTCCAAATAATCCCCCACCTTTAGAAGACCAACTAGTCTCAAACCCTCGACGTTTAGAGGATCTCACAAGAGATGATCTAAATCAGCTTAGAGGATATCAAACCACATATGCAAATATCCCCATATTGTGGCCCATGTTTTCCACATTGAACTCCATTATTGAAAACATGGATAAACTTACAGAGCAACATAATGTTGCACTTCTTTGGCGTGATTCCATGCACACCTAGTTTGATGATGGGCTTGACCATGATCAAGTTATGAACCTAAATATAACAATTAAAACATGACACATGTAATCTTTTTGTGGATCCCAAAACCACTTTAAAAGTGGACCCTAAAAAACCAAGTTGTCAATTAAATGGTGCACAAATTATGCAATACGTGACAACTTTTGGGACCACTAGTGGATGGTTTTTGATAGATCACCCCACAACAATTTTGATGTCCCATTCTATTTCATAAGAAAATTGTATGCTGAATTTATGCTCGATCACAAGGTAAATTATTGGAGCATGAGACGGAACCAGGGTGTAGGCTTAGGCACTCCTCAGGACAGGCCATGGGCACACTGGGTCAAATATCACACATATGTCCCCCCTCCTAAGATTTCACCACCTCCTATAGTGAAACATCCTGATATTATTGCTGAGGCCGGCTCACAGACTATTCGAGCCACTCACACCTTGAGTGATCTACTGGTTACGCAGAGCGTGACATTGTTGCCTCCTTGTATTTATGCTTCCAGCCCTTCCACATCCTCCATGAGCTCACATGTTTGTGTGCCCCACACTTGCATTATGTGCAAGAATATGTGCTTGGGTCCCCTTAATGATAGTGATGCATATAACTATGTCTTCGAGGTGGATGATACTACACAACACACTATAGGCACTGAAGCACCTCATGAAGATGTGCATCAAGGGCATACATAGCCATGGACTCCTACTATTATGGTAAGAGTAAACAGTTCACTTGTTACATTGTATTTAATTTTAAACGTTTGTATTTTTAGTAGATTTTTCTTATAATGATTGCCCACTTATGTTTTTTTATGTGTTCCATTTATGTTCAATTGATGATAGTGGAGGAGATGGCACAAGTGAAGGGGTCCATGCTTTCAGCCATTTCATTTGGCCTTGACACTTCCACGGTACATAAATTTTAATGTACTCATTGGTTTCCTATTATTATAATAGTATATACATGTATTTTCTAATTTTTATGAACATCTTATTACATACTAATGCAGGTGTCACCAGTTGCCACTGGGGGAAATGTGAGGGGGTTCAAGCGTATGGCGTTGACAAGGGGAAGGTAATTAAGTATTTTAGATTGTTTATGCATACATGTATACTTGCTAGTTGTGCATACTAATTTTTTAATTTACATGATTTATTTGATAGAGGGTCGTGTTTGATGATGTCATGAGACCCTTTCACCATGATAGAGTCATAGGCATCTCAATTCGCAGTGATAACCCCATGGTATGTATATTTCTAAAGTTATTTGTGTGTATTTTATTATCAAGTATATAATATGATCAAGTCATGGTTGTATGAAGTATCTGTTTGACTTTTATAGGTCACCCCTAGTTTAAGGGAGATGCAATGCCAAGGGTTTGTATCACTGATGACTCAACTGACATTTCCTAAAGAAAGTTCAACACAAGTAAGTTTTAATGTTAATTTAGTTATTTTATAAACATATATTTTCTACCAAGGATTTAACATTAAATAGTATAACTCGTAGATCAATCTCATGTTAATAAACATATACAGGTCAGATTCGACATTAGTGGCATTGTCCCTTCCCTACCAAGGACATATATAAGGTCTCCTGTCCACGTGAGGAGACAAAGAGGCGAGGTACATGAGAGTTCAATTTTAATTTATTATTATTATTATTGTTGACTATGATTTTGATTTTTTATTTTTTATTTGTAGAAACCATATAAATTAAGTAATCTAACTTGGGGTTTCACTTTTGTGTTTGAATGCATGATCTATTAGAGCCAATGAGTACTTCAAAGAGGTTGCATTTTGATGATCCACCAGTAGAATAGGATGTCCTAGAAACATTTGTAGTTGAACTTCTTATTTTGAGATGCCATATGACACATTTTGAGATGGCGTATGCCACATTGTATCTAGATATGTTGATTTTGTAAATATTTTAAGATGGCATGTGCCACATTTTGTACAAAAATATTTCATATATACATATCTACATGTTCATTTCTGGTTATTTTATCTTTATCATGTGTTCTGGGTAAGTGCACCAAGATCGTGGAGAGATCCATAAAAAAAAATAAAAAAAATCATAACCCATGCGGGTTATACAAAATTCAAAATCATGCTAGGCTTGGTTTTACCAAGTCTAGCCAAAAATATTAAAAAATTCTAATGGCACCTCAAAATGTGTACGTGTTTTGAGAAACGTTATATTCCTCAAAACCCACAGCTTTGGACCATTTCCGACGCCATAAACGAACAAACAATCACTTAAGGAAGCCATTTTTCTACGAAATGCAAGTGTGTTTTGATTCTATTTGCATTTTTCATCAATTGGCAACAATGACACGTCGTCGAAAAGGTAAAATATTAGTGTTTCGAATGCTTTGTTTGTATTTTATTTGAAGTAAGGTTTTTTAATTGATTTATGTTTTGTTTTTAAATTTTGATGTCAGATTCTACAAAGACTTCCCCAAAATGAAAAAGAAAACAAAAACCTCGTGCACAAGAAACATAATAAAATATTAAACATGAGCAACAACCACAACCACAAAATTCTCCTCCACGACCACAAAATCCTCCACCACAATCAAAAAATCCTCCTCCATAACCACCGCCACCCGTAAACCCTCCACGTCCTCCATTAGATCATGTAGATGCCACACAAGATGATCTCATAAAATGTCTTACACAAAATAGTGCCCAAATTTCTATATTGGTCAATAGGTTGAGGTCCTCTAGTCTTGACCACCACTTAACCCTTTCCTCGATGCTAGAAAGAATGGTCAATAGTGAAAATGAGGTTTCTAGAGAGGTTATCAATGTTGACCTTTAAGGTCTTTATCAATGTTACACAATGATCATCAAAATATTACTAACATGTTTAAAACACATTTAAATGACCATCCTTGGTCTCTTTACATTTGTTAATGACCATTTATGGTCATGTCCCCATCTCCCTTGGAGAAACAACATTTGTTCATTATGGTCACAAACTGATGCTTCCATCACATCTGGTTGGGTAGGTTTACCCTAGGAATGGTCCCACTTTGCCTCTTGACACACTAGAACATTCACCGACATAACCAATGGTGCTTAGTGCACCTTGGGGACACTTTGGTTCGGCATGGTTGTGAATGTTCTAGTGACTTCGTGTTCAAAATGAGGTTGTCACTAGCATTTACCCGGCCAACAGGAGCTAATGGCACAGACCATTTGGTGCCAGGATGAACGGTTTGGAAGAAACCCGTTGGTGCAACTTTCAACTGACCCTCACTACAAGTTTTGGCATCAAATGAGATGGGCATGCCAAATTCAAAAAAATTGAATATCCTAGAACAAAGAGAGGTTATTGTATGCCTCAGAAACATGGTCATGTAGCATCTCACAGTTTGCCAATACCTCTCACAAGGTCTGAGATACGAGCCTCGAAAGATCATTGCCTAATCATGCTTAGTGCACCTTGGGGACACTTTGGTCTAGCATGGTCGTGAATGTTCTAGTGACTCCATAGTCAAAATGAGGTTGTCACTAGTGTTTACCCGCCCAACCAGAGCTAATGACACAAACCATTCGGTGCTAGGAAGAACGATTTGGAAGAAACCCAGTAGTGCAACTTTCAACTGACTGTCACTGCAAGTTTTAGCGTCAAGTGAGATTGGCATGAAAAATTCAAACAAATTTCAATCTCCTAGAATAGAGAGAGATTATTGTAGGTCTAAAAAACATAGTCATGTAGCATCTCACAGTTCGACAATACCTCTCACAGGGTTCAAGATACGAGCCTCGAAAGATCACTGCCCAATCGTGCTTAGTGCACCTTGGGGACACTTTGGTCCTGCATGGTCGCAAATGTTCTAGTGATTCCATAGCCGAAATGAGGTTTTCACTAGCATTTAACTGCCCAACTAGAGTTAATGGCATAGACCATTCAATGCTAGGACGAACAATTTGGAAGAAACCCAGTGGTGCAACTTTCAACTAACCCTCATTGCAAGTTTTGGCGTCAAGTGAGATTGGCATGCCAAATTCAAACAAATTTGAATATCCAAAAATGGAGAGAGGTTATTGTATGCCTTAGAAACACATTCTTGTAGCATCTCATGGTTTGTTGATACCTCTCATGGGGTCTGAGATACAAGCCTCAAAAGATCGTTGTCCAATCGTGCTTAGTGCACCTTGGGGACACTTTGGTCTGGCATGGTCACGAACATTCTAGTGACTTTGTGGTCAAAA
Source organism: Chamaecyparis obtusa (assembly GCA_027943335.1). NCBI lineage: Eukaryota > Viridiplantae > Streptophyta > Pinopsida > Cupressales > Cupressaceae > Chamaecyparis > Chamaecyparis obtusa. The sequence goes on along the minus strand of BSBK01000023.1, from coordinate 23,573 downwards.
TGAGGTTGTCACTAGTGTTTACCCAACCAACCAAAGCTAATATTGTAGACTATTCAGTGCTAGAATGAATGGTTTGGAAGAAACCTAGTGGTGCAACTTTCAACTAACTCTCACTGCAACTTTTGGTGTCAAGCGAGATTAGCATGCCAAATTCAAGCAAATTTGAATATCCCAAAATAGAGAGAGGTTATTGTAGGCCTCATAAACATAGTCCTATTGTTAGAGTAATATTTAGTTTTCTTACTAATTATATCATATTAATTTAATTTGTTAAGTTATTACTCTTTAGTGCTTAAGCTTTCTCTTAGGTGCATTAATAATTAATTATTTTATTAATTATTAATGTGCAACCTAGCTTTTTTAGGCTTTAGGGTTTTGTTCACCTTTATAGGTTGAACCTTGTAAATACTTTTTCATTATCTTGGAATACAATTTCTCTCACACCGTTGAGATTTCCAAGCTCTTTCTTTTTTGTCTTCTTGGTTTCCTTTCAGCAACAGGTTATTTGCATGCAGGTGTTCTTAGCATTCTGTGAAGTTGGATTTCTCAACTTCTACATGGTATCAGAGCTCCCCTGCTGCTGCCTGTTTTGGTGACTTTGAAGCAGTTTTTGAGGTTAAGGGTTTTTAGATTTTTCAGATCTAGTATTCTTTGCAAGACGTTATTTTTTGTTTCAAAAAAAAAATTTGGCACTTTTTTCAGGCACTGCGGTTCTTTCTGTTATTTTTTTATTGGATTTGGAGGGTGTCATTTTTTTGGAGCACTTTGGGCAAAAACCAACCTCACGATTGCATCCAGAAGGCCCAAAAACCCCTATTTCCATATAAAACTCGACCTATTTGGCCTCTGGAAGTTCTAAGTGAATTTTTTAGCCCATTCGGGTCGTACGACATGAAAAATGAGAAAAAAATTTAAAAATCTTGATTTTTGTGCCCTTTCTTGGTGATTTACAGGGCGTCGCCAGTGCGCCACCACTACGCCACTGGCACCCAGCCTCTGTGCCACCCGTCGGCCCACCTGTCGTAGCGCCACCCGCTAGCCGTCGCACCACCAGCCAGCCACCACCGAGCCACCCACCGCCCGCCCCCTCTTCCACCCAGACAGCGGTGACGTCACCGCCGAAAAAGTTTTTCTGGCACCTTTTCCCGACAATTTTTAAAAATATTTTCGACAAGATTTTTTTTTCGACGACAGGCATTTGACGGCCATACGGCCGTCAAATTTTTTCGTGTGACTGGTTTTTTCCAAAGAGTTCTTTTTTTAGAGGTGCAGTTGGTTTTTTTGCCATAACTTGGGCATACGGTGTCCATTTTTTGAAAATGAAATATCATCAAAAAGGTCTTTCCAAGACGGACATGATGATGCTAGTTTGATTTGATGATTCAACCTTTTGAGTTCTCAATTTTGGCATTGAATTAGAGGCTTCAGTTTCTTCCCTCTCTACATATGGCATCCAAGTTTTCTCCTTATTTTTTGTGCTTTCCGTAATTGTTTCTTTGCTGTACAGGGGATAGAATTATATATTGTGGGGGGGTGCAATTTCCTTTCTATAATTTACTTTAGAAAAGACCCTTCTACTTCCGTCTTCTTCTTCTCTTAATGTCGGACCCCTCTGTGGCCCGGCTGACACCACATAATTATCACACCTAGAAAGCACACATGACCAGGCTTCTCATGTCACGTGGCTTATGGTCATGTCTAGATGAGAACCAACCTGTCCTGTAGTGTCCCTTTGAGATTCTTCAGCACAGAAACAAAATGGATGAAGCCATGGGTTTGATTGCACTGAACATCTCTGATAGTCTCCTGTTTCACCTGGAAGATTTGACCACTCCTAGGGCTATTTGGGGCAATTTTTCAACCTTGTTTGGTACAGTGAATGAATTCTGGAAGCTTCAGCTTGATGCAAAGTTGACCTCTTTGACTCCTTCTAATTTCCCCACTATAGAGGACTTCTTGATGAAGTTCAAGTCTCTTCATACAGTTTTGCAGGGATGTGGGAAAATCAAGATAGATGATGAGTGTATCTATCTAATACTCTCAAAGTTGTGAGGACAGTATCAGATCTTTTCTTCCACTTTCTACTCCACCATGGATGCTTTGGGTACTAGACATGTTATGCCCTCTTTTGAGACTTTCTATGATAGGTTGACTCATGAGCAATCCAAGATCACTCAGATGGATTCACTTGCAGGTTCACAGTCACAGGCATTGCTTGCCAAGACACCTCGGGATTCTCAGAAGCAGAAGCTAAAGCAAATATCTGATTCCTCTTCTCAACACTCTACTGGCCCACCATCTTCTTCTAAGAAGGAGAAACAAAAGACTGAGAGCCCTACCTGTTCCTATTGTCAGAAGGGACCTCATGATGAGTCACAATATTTTCAAAAGAGATTTGATGGCTATGAGAAACAGATTGCAAATTTGCAAGCTCTCCTTCAAAAGAGCACTATTTCCTCTCCATCCTCTTCCACCTCATAGGGATCTGCTTTTCAGTCTTCTGCCTCATCTTCAACATCTAGACAGGATTTTGGATAGGGTCATGCATTACGAGCTTCCGTTGCATCCCCTTCATAGGTCCCTTGGATACTAGATTCTGGTGCTTCTCACCATATGGCATCTTCTCCAGAGATCTTCTCGTCTATTGAGGCTTCTCCTATTCCTCACATTCTCATGGGGAATAATATTGTTATGACAGTCTGTGGAAAAGGCTCAATATGCATTCAGGATGGCACATTCAATGATGTATTATATGTTCCATCTCTGTCTGAAAACCTTCTCTCCATTTACCAGATTACACACAGTGGATCAGGAAAGACAGTTGAGTTCATGCCAGATTCAGTCTTCATTCAGGATAGTGTGACAGATGGCATTGTTGCTACAGGGACAGTTGATCATTCCACCCATCTGTACACCTTCTCACACTTTGGTCCACCAGCTCCATTATCGACACACAACTCTCCTCTTACGCGAGAGCATCATGTGGGATAGTCAAGTCACTTGAACCTCTGTGTTGTTCCTGAGACCGCTTCTGTGATTGCCTCACCTCATCTTGTTGGGGTTTCTTCTCTTTAGCATGACTCTTCTTCAACACTGCTAGACCCTCCAGCTCCATTCATCGAGCCACCAGGTGTAGTTGTTGAGGATTCTATAAAGGACACTCATCTCCTCTCTCCTGATAGTATTAGCACACCTATCATACCCCCTACATTAGGGATTCCCTTTCAGGATCCTCATGTCTACTCCTTTGAGCATCAGCTCGGCCTTCCAGTGACACCTCATCTTTCGAGGGTACCTCTTTAGTGTTCACTATCTTTCACTCCTTTGTATTGGAGTCACAGTGGTCCATTCATTGTTCCAAGGGTTCTTTCATTCTGGGGGGGCTTTGGAGCCCTGACTCTCTCTCACGGGGGGGTTGGCAGCACACATTGTACTTATGGCTTTGAGAGAGTCTCTTGAAGTCATTTTTTGTCTTTTGCTTGCTTTTATATCTCTTTTTGGAGAGGAGTTTTTTCCACTGGGTTTTCTCCTTTGTCTCCGGTTTACAGAGATTTCCTTTTACTGGGTACCAGATCAGGCCTTGTTGCCGAGACCCATTTCCTACTTTCATAGTTGTGCTAGGTTAGCTTCCCCCTGCGCTTAGCTTAAGGGGGGGTGTTAGAGTAATATTTAGTTTGCTTACTAATTAAATCATATTGATTTAATTCATTAAGTTATTACTCTTTAGTGCTTAAGCTTTCTCTTAGGTGCATTAATAATTAATTCTTTTATTAATTATTAATGTGCAACCTAGCTTTTTTAGGCTTTAGGGTTTTTTTCACCTTTATAGGTTGAACCTTGTAAATACTTTGTCATTATCTTGGAATACAATTTCTCTCACACTGCTGAGATTTCCAAGCTCTTGCTTTTCTGTCTTCTTGGTTTCCTTTCAGCAATAGGTTATTTGCATGCAGGTGTTCTTGGCATTCTGTGAAGTTGGATTTCTCAACTTCTACACCTATAGCATCTCATGGGTTTTTGATACCTCTCATGGGGTCCAAGATATGAGCCTCGAAAGATCGCTTTCCAATAATGCTTAGTGCATAATTGTCCCATCGTAGAATTATACCATTACACAATTGTTTCTCCATCTATTAACACTACACCACATTCATACTTCAATTCATCTCTAGTAAGAGCTCTTTTCACACATGCTCCTACACCATCATGCTCTCCCTTTCCATGATCTGCCTCAGTGAAATTCCAAAAATGTTGCACACCACTTGTCACATGCATCCTAGTCAACCAGTAGAACATCCTTGCATTCTTGAATTGTGAGGTGCAATTGTCTTACCATATTAAGTGTTGGTTGTATCTTATACATCTTTCCCTTAAACTGTCATAGACAACTTTAAAGCATCCTTGCACAAAATTTGAGGAATGTGTATGATCATCACTGATATAAAGGTGATACTCTCTTATAACCTTTATGTCCTCCTTTGTGCTATCATGTGCATGCATGAATACTATGTGTACGAAAATTGTAACTTTTATAGAGTGATAATACATAGGTTGTACTTAATTTTGAGGTTTTAGCGTATAATTATCTTCAAAATCAATGACATAGACAATAGTACCAAGTGGGAAAGTATCCTTACACAACTTGAATTGCTCATCTAACCACCTAGCTCGATGTGTGTGACATATGTACTCATAAACTAGTTTGTCTTGAAACATCTTCATAAAATCATCTACGCATATATCCCTTTTCACTAACTCACACCTCTTCAATTCTTTTCCATCTTTAACACCATATGTGACTGACTTGTATTTAGTTTCTTGCCCAATTTTTTGTGTGTTATTGAGATGTAAGAATCTATGAAACTTTTGCAAACCACCACATGTAGGACAAAATCCTTTCAACCACATCATCTTATAATAAATTCACCCATTATCTCATTTACAGAGTACACTTGAAATGAAGTCTCTTGGTAACTTAGGAGATGATTGTAGACCACATTCCTGCAAAACATTGTTAGTGTGCAAAGTACCACATATATAGCGATAAATCTCATAATGCATGGAAAAATCAACATGAACCCTAAACAACACGTAGTACATGCATGATTAATCTTAACATAAAATGGTTTTGTCATTTCAAAAAATATTTGACTAATTTTAATTTGAGGAAAGCTTTGAAGAAACCTTTCATAAAATTGTGTTTGTGTCATATCTAAGTAGTGTTTTGGATGTGGCTCATGATTTCTAATTCCAATTCGCCTTCTAAGAACATTTCTTTGGTTGGGTGAAACCCTTGTGTTTTCATGCCTATATTTCTCAATTAAAGTTCTTAGTGCATCAACAACATCAAAATTAGTTTTAGTTTAGTTGTATTACTCTCAATTACATCAAAATTATCATCTTGATTAACTTGTTATATTTACACAACTCTTAAGGGGCTTGACCATTATTGAAATAAATCAAGAGTCGTATCTCTAATTTGTGAAAGCCCTACTTTATTTTTTAACATGTCTTCTTTTGACAATAAAAAGAAAGTAAGACCTAATGGAACACATTGCATATTGTCACATTAATAATTAACTAGGTTGGGTTTCTCAAACCATGCCACACAATGTGACCTTATCAAAGAGTAGGCCACACAATAAAAAAAACATGCATATTCTCCTCATGTGTATATGTTGTATGTTATATATGTTTGTATGTTATCATCTAATAAGAAGACAATATCCTACTAGTACTATTTGATCATACTATTAATTTCCTAGGTCCTTTGGGAGATTTGAAAGTAAAACTAGAAAATGTGTTAAAAAAGGGCTACTAGGAACCAGAGCATTCTAGGCCCTTGTGGTGTTGGCAAACTAGAAACCAAAGAGTCAATTTTGGTTGTGTTGGTGAGTGTCAAGGAAGTTAGTTTGGCATGTTAAACAGACTCTGAGACTACATTTTTTTGATACTACCTAAGATTCATAGGTGAATGATTGAACCCACATTTGCACAGACAAACCACAATATAAATCAAATACTTTACTACTTTGAAAACATTCAACAAAGCCTTTATTTTATTGTAAAAGAATTATAATACATCTTATATAACACATTCAACAAAGTCTTAAGAATTTTTTGTCAAATATTTGCATTCTTGCATGTATTTCATCATTATACAAGTTTGACTCTACACACCACCTTTCGTACAAATTCATTGTATATCATTGATACAACATATTATGAATAAATATATCAATGTTATCAAAAGTTTGAGATATAGAATTACTCAAAATCTTAGATACACAACTATATATAAAAAAATAAGTGTCATTTTCTCTCCTGAAGTGTATAGGTTTAACACGTGGTACTCGATGAAATTTACATTCCAATCCCTGCATTCAAAAGGCACAAGAAAAGTTGATATAGAAAAAAAGAATTTTATAGGTTGACAAAAAGATTATGAATGTATAAGTAACTAAACAAACCAAAGAACATGACTAGCCAATGCATAATGAAGTTTACTATCATAAAAGATGGGCTAATCAAATGCACACCTCAATCTTCTAAATCTATCATATATGTATCCAACTGCACTTACAATCCACATACAAAACCAAGTTTATTGGCTCAAACAAATAAAGTAGAAAACTACAATTTATTTATTGAACATAACCGTAATGAACATGGAAAGCCTTGCAGTCATTTGAAATTACCTACTGAAGTGTGCCTGAAGGGTCATCTCTCTGCTTGAGGGTATTCAATATTTCTTCATGATCAATAGTACTAATAGTCCAAAGTTCCTTTGTCTTTGGTTTCCCTTTATGTTTTAACAACTTAATATTGGCTTCTATAACAAGGTGTGAATACATGAGAATGGTTTTGTGTTTCTTGTAGTCTTCAAATGCAGGAATGACATTATTTATAATCATGTATGTGTGCAACCATGTTCCCACAACAACACGTGATCATGTTGGATATGTGAACATATCATCACCTGTCGTTGGTTGTGCTAGTTTTTTCTTTCCTCGTACATAATGTGCTAACCAGTAATCTGATCTCTCATCATTCCCCTATGGTGCAACCAATGCAAAAACATGTCCTATATGTAGAAGATTTGAAAGATGGTTGTAGTCAAGTGAACAATCCATGTCATCATTTATTACAGAGAGTGTGACAGATAAAGGAGTTAGATAATGTGGAACCCACGTATTCACCCACTTAACTTGACTCACACTGATTCCAATCACACTAAAGACACCTCAGACAATAACAAGCCAACTCTCGTGTCCAAATGGTCCATGTACTAGCATTTGAGCTTCAAAATGAATATATTTTTGAAGAATCTTTCCCGATTTGACAATCCAACCTATCTCCTGTTGTTCCCAACTCAACCAACCAAAAGAATCTATGCACCACATAATCAAAAGTCCCCCCTGTGACAATGTTGAAGTACACCAATCAACAATAGAATGAGCATCAAGGAGTTCTGCACCTAAAATCCTTAATTGCTCCTTAAGTAGAGCCCTCTTTACACATGCACCTCCTCCATCATGTTCCCCTTTTCCATGAATGACCTCAAAAAAGCACCAAATATGAGGTACACCTCTCTCTACATGCATTCTACATAACCAATAAAATATACGAGCATTTTTTAATTGACCTGTGCAATTATCTGACCAAATGAGATGTCTATCTATAGCAATATTATTTTCCAGCACCCACTCAAAATAATTCTCAAAGCAATGTTGGACATACTCATGAGAGTGAGATCTATCATGGCTCATATAAAAATGGTACTCTCTCATTATATCCCAGTCATCTTTTGTACTATCAGGGGAATGTCTATATGTTATGTGCACAAAAATAGCAACCTGAATAGAATTTTAATATTGAGCTTGCATCTCATTTTGGGGTTGTAATACATAGTTCTCTAAAAAATAAATGACTAATATAATAGTGCCAATCAGGAAAGTGTCCTTACACATCCTGAATTGTTGATCCAACCATTGAGACCTGTGACTATGCCTTGCATACTTGTAAAAAAGATTCTTCCTGAAATCTGAAATAAAATTAGCTATATTGCATTCTTTTGTAACCAACTCACATCTATAGCCTTCACCTCCACTTTTCAATGTATATTTAACAGTTTCATATTCCTTTTTGTGGACAATTATCTTTCCAAAATCATGTTCGCATCCCTCATGAAAATATTCAACAAACTTTACTAGCCCACCACACTCTGAACACTTTTCACTTAAGCAATCTTTTCTATATAAAAAACACCCATCATCTATAGGACATAAAAAATGATCTAGCAAGTCTCTTGATGATTTTGGAAGAGCACTTTCACCACACTTCTCCAACATTTCACTAGTATGCAAAGTAGAATGAAGGGATCATAACACTTCATGGTGCTTTGAAAACTCCACATGATATTTGCACCAACAAGTATTTCAAATCTTAAGAGGCACACAAAAAAAGGCTTGAGGGATTCAAAATCTCTTTGTGATATTTTCAATGTTGGATGTGTCTCACAATTTTTTTTGAACAACATTGTTTGAATCACCTCCAAATAATTTTTGGGATGCAGGGTGTGGTCTCGAATGCCAATTATCAACTTCAAGACATCCTTCACATTTAGTGACACTCTTGAGTTAGATTCCAAAATAGTTGAATTTGATCCTTCACACCATTAGTAAGCTTATTATCACAATGTGAAAGTCTCCCACCATAAGCCCATGTATCATTATGAAGAGGATCATCAAATCTTTCTCTTCTTGCAAGTGCTCTATCTAAAGTTTTACGATTTAGGTTCAAGTCAACACAAGTTTGTCTCATCAAATGAGCCTTTCTCAAAATGATGACTCACTAAGGAGGTTGTAATAACCCTCCTAGAGGCTCTCTTATCTTTTTCCTTGGTAGTCTTCCTAATGGAATTGAGAGCACTAAAAATATTTCTCACAATAATATCATTCCTCTCCTTTTTCTTGTTCACACTAATCTTCAATTTGACTAGTATACGTATGATCTTCTGCATCTTTAACAATTGCACAAACATTTGACATTGCTCGATCAATGTCTTGTGGCTAAAAAATTGATCAAAAAGTTTTGAAACCCACAACCGAACGGTTCTTTCTCATCTCTTGCCATTGAAATTGCTCATTATGTTCTCATCAATTTCAAGTAACCATTTTGTTGTTCTTGAAGGTCTCAAATTTGAAGTTTGTCTTTCTTCCTCCCAAGGGACTTCATTTCTCATATAATTTGGAGATGTGTTACGTTGATTTGGTTCTTGTGCACCATTATCATTATCAATTCCTACATATTCAATCAGTGGATTATCATTGTCAATGCCCACACTTCCATTGTCCACATCTACATGTTCATTTTCAAAACCTACTTTTTCATCTTTAATCCCTACACTCTCATTTTCAATATTATTGTCATAAATCATTTTAGATTTATGTTCTTCTTCTCTTGAAACCACATTTAAGGGTGGGCCTATGCCCACATCTTCATAATATTTAACATACCTTGTCTCTTGTTTCGATGGGCAACCCTATCCATTTGTCTATACACTTCAATCTCTTCATTTGTGAGCTTCCTCTTTCATTTATGCTTTCAATGACTACTACTCTCCATGGTGAGACCAAAAAGGTGATGCAAAAACCTTTGATAATAGAGAAATTCCAACAAAAAAGGTGGAAAAAGTAAATTTTTGTCTTCTACAACTGCAATCCCATGATATTCTCTGCAAAAAATATGGTTCTCGGACTGAGGGACCCAGAGAATCAACTTTTGCTTTTGGATGCCAGTAAAAAAAAATTGGATATCCGATATCAGAAATCTCTCGCTCAAATTTTGCCTCAACTTTTTCATCTCTCTCTCTCTCTCTCTCTCTCTCTCTCTCTCTCTCTCTCTCTCTCTCTCTCTCTCTCTCTCTCTCTCCCTCTCCCTCTCCCTCCCTCTCTCCCTTAGGTATTATTGTTATAATATAAATATTTAATACTAATAGTATACTATTATACAATAGAGAAATAAATAATACTAATATAATAATTATATAATACTAATGCTATTATCATTTAATATTAATATTTTAAAAAAATGAAATTTACAATATATAACCTAAAAATCTAAAATCATAAAATTGAAGAAAGCAGTGAAATTGAACTGTTGAAATTGGATGGGAGATATCGCATATTCGATTAGGCTTGGTATTTGCCTTGGGTTTTGACTCTGCAATGCCAAACGTGGATGGTCAACCCAAAAGACGTGTTCACCATATTTCCTCTGATCTCCAGACTTTAACCATGTAGCCGACGACCTTTTTTTCACCTGAAATTGATGAAACAAAAAGGGTTTCTTAAAAATATTATCAGCTTTCCATCAATATAATTGTTGTCAAATTTCAAGTTCAGTAAGTAATTATTACTTATTTTCTAATTGAGTTATCTCTAAAGTCCTAATTGACAGATTGATTGAAAAAAAACTATAACTTTCAAACGGTTTAACCTTTTTGAAATCTGAAACATGTGTCACATTCTATGCTTCGCCTACTATAAGAAAAAAAAGTTTTCAATTTTGTAAAGTTTAGAATTAGTTAAGGTGGTCAGACATGAGAGTTTTTTTAATTCTGAATAAGTTGTAGCTGAAAATTCATAATTAATTATTTATTTGGGAAAAAATTGCACAAAAATATGTGTCACATCTGGGCATGAGTCTACTACTTATATCTAGAATCTTGTGAAATTATATCATCATTTGATTGTGATTAAGGTGGTTAGACATACACGTACTTTTTATCCTTTTCCTGAAATTTTTGTACTATTGCATTGAAATCTAAAATTTTAAATAATTAGATTAATTTTTTTTAGACAAGGACTAGTAGTTTAGAAACTACATTCAATTTCCTACAGATTCTATTCTTATAATTTTTTCACATAAGGTTGATAAGATGTTCAACTTTTTACATCAAGTTGACTAACCCTAATTTTTTTATTTTTCATTGCCACTTAAGGCCATAGCTTGGTATACCATGATCCTGCACATACCCATAGATATTGAAGAAGAATCAAGAGATATTAAGTTGACACCAAAAAAGTTGAAGGAAATGGAAGGTCTTGAGGAAGGTTTCAACTATAAACCAAATATTTGAAGGCAATAACTTCTTAATACTAAATAATTGTGTATTATATTAACCATAACACATTTCTCCTATATTTTTTTGATAGTTTATACACAACATAGATGAACAACCCAGATTGGAAGATGTTACAAGGGCCAAATATGTGTTTGAACCACCTAATAAAATCTATCATCACTAGCTATGGAAGACCATAACTGTATTTCACATTTGCTAATTTGGGCCTTGCATTACCATTTGTTCATCTGGGTGGTTTATAAACTTTGAAACAAATGCACATAGTGCACAATTAACAACTATTAAAAATAATTCCACACTTAATAATGATTCAACCTTACTCTAAGTGAATACAATGTATGAGGCATATCAATTAGGCTCGTAATAAGAAGAAAAATTGAATAGGATGGGCAAGGTATCAAATAAAAGATGTGGCAACAATTCAAGTAGAGGTAGAAGTTCCTCTAAAATAGTTAATGAATACGAGCTAGAAGATAATGTGAAGCCAACGTCCAAGGGAGGGGTAGCTTTAGAGGTAGTGGATAAGAATCCTATATAGAGAGAAGGTCGAGGCCTAGTCTAATTAACTACACCTGAACTAATTGATTTCTAGCATAATTCATTGTGGTTTCAAATTGTTAAACTTTAATTTTTTTACAATATAATATTATTAATTCACCCCTTAAAATTTCCAAATATAGTTTCCCACTACTTCAACTACTACCACTTTGTATTTATATTATTTCCATATTTGCCAAATTGCTTATCCTACTTATTCCAAGTTGTGTTTCATTATTTTCAATTTCAAAAATATGATTAACAATGAAATAAATACTAAGTTAAATTGACCAAAAAATGAATTTTAGAAATATGACCAATAAATAAAATGAATTTCACAACAATAATTGACAATGTTAGAGAGATAATTGATAATTTGAAATGAATTCAGAATCCCTTAACAGTCATATTGAAACCTTAAAACATATAACTTATTAAACTCTTGATCACTAACATTAGAAATCAAATTGGAAAACCTTAACACTAAATGGAAACCCTAAAACTGATAAATTGAAATGAATTCAAAATCCCCTAACAATCATATGGAAACCTTAAAACATATAACTTATTAAACCCTTAATCCTTAACATAGGAAATGAAATTGAAAATCCTCAACACTATAATTGAAACCCTAAAAATGATAAATTGAAATAAATTTGAAATCTCTTAACACATGGCAAATAATTTCCAAATGGGCTCATCTTTTGATTGGGGGTTGCCAACTCAGCTAGTTAGGGTGGCGAAAAAAATTGGGCGTAGAATCCATGAACAATCATATTGAGCCTATTAAACAGATAACTTATTAAACCCTAATCCTTAACATTGGATATGAAATTGAAAACCTATAGATGACAAATTGAAAAGGAAGTGAAAACCATTAACAATCATATTAAAACAATAAAACAAATAACTTATTAAACCCTTAACCCTTAAGATTAGAAATGAAATTGAAAACCCTTAACACTAAAATTGAAATGCTAAAGACGATAAGTTGAAATGAATTTGGAATCCCTTAGTAGTCATATTGAAACCTTAAAACAAATGACTTATTAAACCTTTAATCCCCAACATTGTAAATAAAATTGAAAATTCTTAACACTAAAATTGAAACCGTAAAACTGATAAATGGAAATGAATTCAGAATCCCTTAACAATCATATTGAAACCATTAAACACATAAATTATTAAACCCTTAATCCCCAACATTGGAAATGAAATTGAAAACCCTTAACACTAAAATTGAAAACCTATAACAGAAATTGAAAAGGAAGTGAAAACCATTAACAATCATATTGAAACCATAAAACAAATAACTTAGTAAACCCTTCACCCCTAAGATTGTAAATGAAATTGAAAACCCTTAACACTAAAATTGAAACTCTATAATAGACAAATTGAAAATAAAGTGGAAATAATTAGCAGTCATATTAAAACCTTAAAATAAATAACTTATAAAATCCTTATTCCCTAACATTGGAAATGAAATTGAAAACCCTGAACATTAAATTTGAAACCCTAAAATTGATAAATTGAAATGAATTCAAAATCCCTTATCAATCATATTGAAACCTTAAAACATATAAGTTATTAAACTCCTCGTCCCTAACATTAGAAATAAAATTGAAAACCCTTAACACTAAAATTGAAAATCTATAAAAGACAAATTGAAAATGAAGTGGAAACCATTAAAAGACATGTTTAAACCATAAAATAGATTACTTACTAAACCCTTAACCCCTAATTTTAAAACTATAAAACATATGACTTATTAAAACTTAAAAATAAGTGCCATAGATAAACACAAATGTTGATTAAATCCAGAATAGATAAATTGAAAATAAATAAACCGTTCAAACTAAAAATGAAACCCTATAATAGATAAAATAAAAATAAAGTGGAATCCATTAACAATCAAAATGAGAGGCGAAAATGCAGAAAATAAGAATACAACGAAACTTTGGTCTGCATAACAGGTAGGTTAAACTAGGGTTAATGCACCGTGAGCATGCAAAGGCTAATAACCAGGGCTTTGATATTTCAAAAGCATCCTCCAACTCTGCTTCTCATTTGGCTTCTCGATCCACAAGCACGGATAAGAATTTCTCAAGCTACTGTTTCAATTGCTGGGAGTATGGGCATAAACTTAAAGATTGTAGACAGGAGGATGTGCATCATTTACATCCCACTTATGATCACATCAAGGAATTTATTGCAAAACAAAAGGCTAAATGCCTATTGGAATCTCAGGAAATCGAACAAGTGTTGCCTAAGGTCTCGATCTCGGCTGCAATCAGTTCTAACGGCAATACAACTTATCTGCCAATTAACAACTCTGCCAAGGAAGAAATCAGCATAAGTGAATCAAAGCATTATGAAGTCCTTAAATCTAGGGTTTCAAAATCCAACTCTAAAATCCGAATGTACAATGGATATGGGATCCGAAACAAGACAAGGGTGCATAATATTTTCTCTGTTCAAGTGCTGGACGAATAATTAACCTACTTTGCAAAAACTAAATATGCAAAGATGGGGAGAGCTAATGGAGAGGCGAGTAGGGAAAATATTTCTAAGCAGATTCCACCTCAAACTAACTCTGGTTTGGGATTTGCTAAAACTCCTACCGATCACATAGTGAATCAACACCCAACATGGCATACATCTTTGAGATGGTATGAGCACACCGCGACCGCAAAGGCCTTGTCATCCAGGATAAATCTGGCTAAAAGCTCCTAAAAACTTCTATCTTTCATGGGGGGAGGAGGAATGTCAGAGGCTAAGGCATCTTCTAGTGGTGGTAAAGCAAGGAAGGAAGAATGGCAACTGGTAAAAAGCAATAAGATGGTAAAATCTGCCCCAAAAAATCTTAATAGAAGCAATATTGTTCTTAAAAACTCCTTTGAAATGTTAAGCATAGATCTAACCCCTTGTAATAAGCTCCCTAATTTAGCAGTGCATCGAAAAAGTAGGGTTTTGGAAGGGGGAGAAGCATCCAGGGGGAAATCACATCTGGGTTGTGCATTCGCACAAATAGGTGTAAGAAATTCCCCCCCGTCACAAAACCCTAGGGTATGCACAGGGAGTTTCAAATGATTTTAATAAATTGGTTTCTTTACATAGATCTCCAAAGGCATATAGTCCTCCTCATCATAGGAGGAAAATCGAGAAATAATTAAGTAGGAAGCCTCATAGCCCGGTTAAATCGTGCATTGAGGTTAGCCCCTCACAGTCAATGATCAATGATAGTGTGTATACACCGTCGCATAGGCATTCAGCTAATTTTAGAAAAGCATCATCTTCAGCATATGGTATTCAGGACCCTAATCATTATATGCTAATACTTGATGAAAGTTGTATTATGCAAAATCAAAATGCTTGTGCAGAAGCAGGTGTAATATGCAAGTGGTTGGGAACAGGGGTTCATATTTGAGGACATAATTAAAGGCTTGGTAACTCTATTCCCTTTGGAGGTAAGTACTACTATCTTGGCTGATAATTTCATTTTTGTAGACTGTAAGTGCAACACCCTCAAAAAGAAAGTACTCGAGGAAGGTTATTTGAAATTCAGAAAAACCCCTTTTTTTGTATGCAATTGGTTTCCATTATTTAATCCTATTAATGTAAAGGACTTCATGGTGGAAAAAGCAATTAAACTAAGAAATTTACCTCTAGAATTTAATAACCTAGAGATTGTTAAGAATATAGGTAATAGGATTGGCGATTTCAGAAGGATAGTTAAAGCTAAAAATAATCATTCAGATGTAATTATCATAGTCAATCTAAATTATCATGAAAATTACATTCCACCTTTAAAGTTGTGTTTCAATTCAAATTCCATAATCATTAATCCTAAGATCCTAGATGATTTCATAGAAGATTCTGAGAAAGAAGATAGGCTTTTCTTATTTTCTAACAAGACCTATATAGATACTCATCATGGCCTAGATAATAAGGTGAGGGTAAACTTTTTTCAAGATAAAGGGGGTTTTATGCTTATAAACAATGAGAAGGAGTATTCAGAGGATCCACTTCCACATTTGATTGTAATTAAAACCTCGATTAAGAATTGCAATGCTCATGATCCCTTTAAATCCCCTCTACCTATAAATAATTTGGAAACTCCCCTCAACAACATCTGTGAAAGTAGTAGCCTGGGTACTATAAATATAATTGAGAATGGTATCCATTTGGAGATTGGCTATAAGGATAATACAGGAGATCAGCTAGATCAGACCTCTACATAGGACAAAGGAAAATATGATAAGATTGAATTGGAGGAAGGCCCAAAAATAAATCAAGATACAAATAGAAAGTATATAGAGGGATCTGAGTCAGATCTACCAACAGAACTTACTATTAATCTAGAATACCTTAGCCCAACAGCGGTAAAGGAATCAGAAGTAAAATGCGAAGAGGAAGTGAACCAAATTATTATGGTCTAGGTGAATCTCTTACAAATGAATTAATGGAGATGTTTATAGATGAGATATGTGACTTTAAAGAATTAAAATATAAAAAAGAAATACTAATCAAACTCATTCAAAAGTGCATCTTAGAGGAAGAGGAGAAGGAAAACAATAGGAATGAACAGCCTCCTCATTCCACTCCTGCGGAAGTAGAAGCCGCAGCTAATGAACTACCTAATATCTCTGCTTTGCAACTTGTAATCTCTAATACAAATAAAGAAGATAAAGAAAATGAAAGCATTAGTCTTAATAATGATATCATAATACACAAGGATAAAAGTGATACTCATTGCCAGTGTGTAGAGGCTAAAAAATCTCTGCCCAAGGGGGAGGAAACAACAACCTCGTTTCCTATAGAGATAGAATCTTTAAACTTGGACCTACCAAATAATCCAAAGGACATAACTGAATTTTATGGCAAAGAGATTATTGATAAAGAAGCGATCCAAGATCAATTAGAACCTGAACAAGATGATTTAGAGCAGTAAATCAGTAATTTAATTAAAATTTCAAGCAATTATACATCGGTTAAAGATTCCATAGATGGCCTCTTTGGTATTACTAATGAAGATAGGCAGTTGGGCATAGCAATGAATAGAGGAAGCTTGAGTACTCCCAATATCAATAGAATTAAAAAGAAGAGAGGTAGGAAATCACTGTGGAATTAAGATCTATGGATGGTAATGCAGGAAACCAAAAAAAGATTGCAGATATTCTGTATACTGGGAAGGGGAAGTGCCTTCCCGAAGAACAATGAAAGTCACTACTTGGAATGTTAGGGGGTCTAAATGCCCCTAACAAATAGAGATTAATTAAAAGATACTTAAAGATTTTGATTCTGAAATCATTTTACTTCAGGAAACCAAGCTAAGTAGAGAGGATATTACTAAGTTTAGCAAAAGATTAGGTATTTGGAAGTCAGATTTTGTCTCTTCAGTAGGCCACTCAGGTGGATTGGCAGTTATGTGGGACCCGCGTAAAGTGATGGCAATACCCACACTCAATAATGATAACTGGATGGCACTAGCGATTAAAAGTCTAAAATCTAATTTAAAATTTAACCTGATCAATGTATATGGGCCAATCCTAATGAAGAAAAAAGGAGAGTTTGGTAGGAAATACAATTCTTTTTAACTGGAAAAAGAGAACACCCTTTCGTTATTGGAGGAGACTTCAATGCTATTCTAGATCTAGAAGAGAAATATGGGGGCTCCCAATATATATCCGCAAGCCCATAAAGACTTTAGTAAGTGGGTTGCGGACAAACCATCTAATAAGCATCAATACAATTAATGGAATTTATACGTGGAATAATAAAAGAGCTGGATTCAGCCACATAGCTAAAAAACTAGATAGATTCTTTATTAGGACCAATTTCGATAACTTTAATCAGATAGTCAATGCTGAGATCCTCACAGAAGCAGGATCGGATCACTTCCCTGTCAGGCTTAACATTATAGAGAATTCCAAGCCCTCGAGAAACCCTTTCAAATTTGAGTTTATGTGGCTCCAAAACCCAGAATTCATAAGCCTCTTAGAGGATTGGTGGAAACAAATCTCGATTAAAGATCAAAGATGTTCTGCTTAACAGCAAAATTAAAAATCATCAAAAATAAAGCGCTACAATGGAATAAGAATAATTTAATAATATATTCGAAGAGAAAACCCAGTTAAAGTAAGAAATAACTGACCTTAACAATATAGTAATAGAACGAGGTATGAACGAACTTAGCTACCACAAGGAAAAGGAGCTGATGGCTAAATACAATGATATCCTCCTCAAAGAAGAAATCTTCTGGAAGCAAAAAATCCAGGGAATCTTGGCTTAAGGAGGGCGACAGTAATACTAAATTCTTTCATAATACAACTAACTATAAAAGGAGCATTAATAGAATAGCTAAAATTAAGACAGCCGAGGGACTAATAACTGAAGACCCTGATCAGATCTCAATCACCTTTATGAATTTTTTATCAATCCCTTCTCAATAATTCAGAAGCATCCAACCTTAGTGCCCCAAAATGAATGCTTAAAGCCATCCCCAAGTTGATTATGAAACCTCCGACAACAAAATGATTAATAATAACGTATCACTAAAGGAAGTTAAAACAATAGTGTTTCAACACCACTCGGATAAAGCACCGGGACCAGATGGATTTCAAGTTGGATTTTTCCAAAAAGCTGGCATCTTGTTGGAGAAGAGGTATGGCAAGCTGTGGAAGCTACTAGAAATTTGGGGTTCTCTACTAAGTGAAATTAAACAATACCTTTTTTACATTAATTTTGAAAAAGAATGAGAGTACGGATCCAGGGGACTTCAGACCTATCTCCCTATGTAATACCATATATAAGATCCTCTCCAAATGCTTAGCAAATAGACTCAAAACTCTTCTCCCCACTATTATCTCAGAAGAGCAAACGGGTTTTGTTGCAAGTAGATCAATTCTAGATGGAATAATTATAGCCCAAGAATTAGTCCATACTGCCTAATTAACAAAGGAACCTAGTATGCTAATGAAAATAGACATCCAAAAAGCATACGATAAAGTAGATTGGAGATTCCTGTGTAAGTGTATGGAAGCCTTCACGTTCTCAAAACAATGGATTAACCTTATCTTTAATTGCATCTCAACTCCCAAAATCTCAATTCTTATTAATGGAACCCCGGAAGGATTTTTTAGTATATCCAGGGGCATCAGACAAGGAGATTCGTTATCCCCTTTTCTCTATGTCATTATGGCTGAAGCGTTAGGAAGATCTATTACAAAGAAATAAACGGAAGGTAAAATCTTAGGGTTGAAGGCATCAAAAAACATTCCTCATATTACTCACTAGCAGTTTGCGGATGACACGATTTTACCTGGCTCTGCTAACAAACAAGAAGCGAGGGCCTTCAAGACACTTTAAATAGCTATGCGAAAGCCTCTGGTCAACATGTAAACCCCACCAAATCAGAAATCTTCTTTATTAACACCCCCCCGAAAGTTGAAAAGGAAATCTATAACCTGATGGGATACCAAAATTGGCAAATTTCCGTGCAAATATATAGGAATCGACCTAGATAAAGGTCTCCTATCATCCAAACTATGGAAACAAGTCATAACCAAAGTACAAAACAAGAAAAGTTCATGGAAAGGAAAATGGTTAACTAAAGCGAGGCAGGTCGACGATGATCAAATCTGTCCTTTCAGCCATACCTACGTATCATTTGTCTATCCTACCCCTTCCAATTAGTGTTAAAAAGGAATTAGATAAATTGTTTCAAGAATTTTACTGGCAAGGTCCATCCGAAGACAAAAAACTTGCCCTTATTAAATGGGGATAACCCTATGTAAACCCATATCAAAAGGGGGGTCTAGGCATCAAAAACTTACTATGGCAAAACCAGGCCCCTCGGGGCTAAACTTATATGGAGAATGTACAAAGAATCAAGTAGTAAATGGGCATCCATATTACTACATAAATACATCCCCGATTCAGACCCCATCAATATTTTCAGGTCACACTCACATGTTAAAGGATCTCAGATATGGAATTTTATTAAGGAATGCAAAGGGATTATAAGCAAGTTTCTAACATGGGATGTAGGAGTAGGGGATCAAGCTTTATTCTGGGATGATTCTTGGGCAGGACTCACTCCCCTTAGCAAAATTGGGCTTCTCTTTGGAATTTATGGAAAAATGCAAAGAGGCATAGGCATATATCTTAAGGATTACCTTGGTAAGAAGGAACTATTAATTGGAGTGATCTAAAAGAAAACAATGATGTATGGCATGCGAGGCAGAATCTTTTGGCAATCCTGAAGGACAAAGAGATAACACTTAAAAATAGATCAGATATTTTAATATGGGCAGGGTCCAACAACGGTAACTACTCTGTCAAGGAGGGTTACAATTCATTATTAGGGAACAAAATATGGATAATATAGACATACCCTTGAACCTATGCTGGGAATAAATCATGCCTCCCTAAAGCTGGCATGTTTCTATGGGCGGCTCTGCAAAATAGAATTCTTACAGCAGATAGGCTAAATAAATTGGGATTTGAAGGGCCATCTAGATGCCCTTTGTGCGAAAATCATTCTGAGGATGTTAATCATATCCCTCCTTAACTGTCCTTTCTCCCAAAGCTGCTGGAATTGGCTTCATCAAAGTCTAGGATGGAAATCTGCTCTTCATTGTGATTTAATAAGCAACCTTAAAGCTTGGCCTTTTCTTTATAAAGACAATTTATTTAAGGATATATGGACTATAGCACCTTCAATAGTAGTTTGGGAAATCTGGAAAGAAAGAAACAGAAGGATTTTTACTGATCAAAAATTAACTTGGAACTCGATCACAAATAAGCTAGAAGCATCTATTGTAGAAATTATTAATAGCAAACTGAGGGACAAACTGAGTTATGAAGAATCATTTAAGAGCTGAGATAAACAAAATAGGTGCAAATGGTCAAAATTAGCAATCCCTCCCTTTATGGTAAAGGGGGACCCAAAACTAAATCTGACAGAGCCTCCTGTAAATGGATACCTTCGAAAGAAGGTTGGTATAAACTCAACTTTGATGGAGCGTCAAGAGGGTAATCATGGGGTAGCAGGTATTGGGGGGGATCATTCATAACTGGAAGTCAGAAGTTGTCGCTAAATTCTCTAGACCCATCATCCCTACAACAACTAATATGGCGGAATGTATAGCGACACTAGAAGGGCTTAAATTATGTAAAGATCTTAACATTTCAAAAGTAATTATTGAAGGAGACTCTCAAATTATTGTCAATGCCATTCGCACTAAAAAAAACTCCTAATTGGGTTTTGAACTAAAAAATAGAAGAGATTAACCTAATAATTGAGAGTATAATAAAGTACGAAATCAGACATACTTTTAGAGAAGGCAATATAGAGGCTTGACAAGCTAGCTAATCTAGGAGCCAATGGAGTGGTAACAATGGATAATTATATGTAAAAAGTCTCTAAGTGTAAAATTAATGATGTATTAGTTCAGTTATTCTCCTTTTGTAAACCTTAGTAACACGTTTGGAAAACTGACTCTACCTATAAGGAAACAGGAGCCCTATGGAGAGATATATCAATAATGGTAGTCATCATCACCTTTAATTAAAAATTCATTAGATTAAGCATATTCAAAATAGAAAGCTATTAAGCATCTGTTATCAAAAGCAAGCACATGTTTAACTAATTTCTCCTTCTATATAGTAGATAATAATAGCCTGCAATAATTAGAAACATTGCTATGCCCAGTAAGATAATAGAGTAATTAAAATCATGGCACATTTTGCAAACTTTTATCTCTGTATGACAATGATTACAAGATCAAGCCTAAGAATAGAGTGTGTCCATCAGATACCACAATCGTAGGATAACCTCATCAATCTCATATTTGCCTACTTATTAAGAATATAATTAAGAGTTTATGACACACTATTAACACTAAACCTTAATGCTGAAATGATTAAAAGAGGTAGGACAACCAGATATTATGTATTGGTTCGCATTTTATCGCCTTGTCTTCTTATATTATGAGTCGGCTGTGTTAACCTTCAGCACAATTAGCAAGATAGCATGATTATGAGGTATGACTAACATGTCAGATAAGGCTCTCCTCTATTGATCTAGTTATGTTTAGAGATAGCATGATGATTAGGGGTGGGCAGTCTCGGCTCATCATATATCCGATATATTCATTTACTCTTCAGGTCTCATTGTCGTGGCTGTTGGCCACCTCCATTATTCTCTAAGTCTCAGGAAATTGAATCATTATTTTCCTCCCCCAAATACAACACACAACTCAGAGACTTTATCTTGGCAAGTGGTAAGGAAACCTTCTAAGTATTAGAGGAAACATAGAAGAACTCTAATACTTAGAGGTAGCCTCTCAGTTAGTCTAGAAAGTTCGACCAGAGTCTGTATTTATAGGGCCCCAAGATCAGATCTTTAAGCAGTCACCATGGAAACCATATTGTGCACCTTCTTCACGAAGAATGATCGTGCTATGGCTTTCCGAGGATGCATTTACCCGGAAAGATGGAACAAGTTACTCAATCCCTTGCTTGATTCAACTAGAAGGGCTGTAGAAATGTCCATTGGGGACCGACATTTTGACAACCTCTATTCGTACAGGACTAATGGTTTGGGTGATAGGCCAGTTTATTGTCCTGTCTATTTTCGCAGGCAAGAACAAGGCAGAATGTAATCAGGGTAGTTAGAGATATTTTTGTTGAGGATCATTTAGGTGGTTTGGAAAAGATGGTGCAATGGTGTGGATAACGATCTCACAATCCCGTACCCAGAACTACAATGCAGACTGACATGGAGGAGCTGGATAATATCCCACAATCGTAGAGGATAGCCATGAATATCTTTCAAAGATGAAGATAATTTCGATAGCCATTGGCCAGAAATGGCTAGAAATCTAGAGTACCTTTACAAAGAAATTCTGGAAGAAGATGTGGACGTTAGTTGGATGTTAAACTATTGGAGATTGGAAGGTTTTAACATACCTTTAGAGATGGACATCATTGCCCCCCCTAATTTGCACATAATTGCACTAGAAATTCCTAGATGCACTAGGAAAAACAAGAAAGATCTGGAAGAGATCGAAAGCATCGTTGTTATGACTAGAAAGGACAATGCCTGGAAATGTTTGGTTGTACAGAAGAAGCAGGATCAGTAGCTTAAATGCACTGAGGAGTTAAGAGTTTTGAGTATTACAGTTAAGCTATGTATATTATCCTATATATGTGTGTAGGTTCAAGAGTTTTTACTAGTATTACCTGAAGGTTACTTAATGTAATTAGTATCAAAGTCGTGTATATACATTTGATTTGGATAGATTCTTAGTAGTCTAGATGTTTTTGGTTAGCAGATACAAGGGATACTTTCGTATATGAACAGTGGACATATCTATGGACAGTAAGAACTGGTATACTAAGGTTATAATCTTAAATTAGTTTGTTTTTTCCCAATAGTAATCTAGTGCTTATACTAGAACTATAGATAGTATTCTTACTAACAGAAGATGCATTGTGATTATTGTGGTAACCTGAGCCCATATGCATAAGTTTAAATGTCTTCATAAGAGCCCAAAAGTGTTAGTAGATGTTACTAGCAAGCTTACAGTTATGTTTGTTACGAAACATTTGCTTATATTTCAGAAAAAACAAACTCAGTTCTTTTTAATACAGTTGAATAAATGCGATACAGATCAGGAATACACACACACACACACACACACACACCCACTTAAGTATATATATATATAGTGGTATATTTAAGCCTATGGTATGATACTTACATTTAGGTATATATATATATATATTTATATATATATATACTTACATCGAGTTATATATATATATATATATATAATAATTATTTTTTTAATTTTAAGATCATAACCATTTAAAAATATCA